>JASKMD010000004.1:1026742-1096827 GCA_030144725.1 Haematococcus lacustris | reverse complement strand
GTTTCAGGTCTTAACTCAAAAGTTGGATCTTAGGCCATTCCTTGTGCCTGGGCAGGCACGACTTTATGTGCCTGACCAGGCACGCCTCCTTGTGCCTGGTCAGGCACATCTCCTTGTACCTGACCAGGCACATCTCCTTGTACCTGGTCAGGCACGACTCTCACTCATCTCCCTTAGCCATAATCGGGGTCACATCCTTGCACCTGGTCCATCCACTCGACACCCACCCAGTGGGTATTTCACTCTGCTCCAAGAGTGTTTTGTACTTCCCTAGGTCTCAATAGACTACATACCAAGTTTCAGGTCTTAACTCAAAAGTTGGATCTTAGGCCATTCCTTGTGCCTGGGCAGGCACGACTTTATGTGCCTGACCAGGCACGCCTCCTTGTGCCTGGTCAGGCACATCTCCTTGTACCTGACCAGGCACATCTCCTTGTACCTGGTCAGGCACGACTCTCACTCATCTCCCTTAGCCATAATCGGGGTCACATCCTTGCACCTGGTCCATCCACTCGACACCCACCCAGTGGGTATTTCACTCTGCTCCAAGAGAGTTTTGTACTTCCATAGGTCTCAATAGACTACATACCACGTTTCAGGTCTTAACTCAAAAGTTGGATCTTAGGCCATTCCTTGTGCCTGGGCAGGCACGACTTTATGTGCCTGACCAGGCACGCCTCCTTGTGCCTGGTCAGGCAAATCTCCTTGTACCTGACCAGGCACATCTCCTTGTACCTGGTCAGGCACGACTCTCACTCATCTCCCTTAGCCATAATCGGGGTCACATCCTTGCACCTGGTCCATCCACTCGACACCCACCCAGTGGGTATTTCACTCTGCTCCAAGAGTGTTTTGTACTTCCCTAGGTCTAAATAGACTACATACCAAGTTTCAGGTCTTAACTCAAAAGTTGGATCTTAGGCCATTCCTTGTGCCTGGGCAGGCACGACTTTATGTGCCTGACCAGGCACGCCTCTATGTGCCTGGTCAGGCACATCTTCTTGTACTTGACCAGGCACATCTCCTTGTACCTGGTCAGGCACGACTCTCACTCATCTCCCTTAGCCATAATCAGGGTCACATCCTTGCACATGGTCCATCCTCTCGACACCCACCCAGTGGGTATTTCACTCTGCTCCAAGAGAGTTTTGTACTTCCCTAGGTCTCAATAGACTACATACCACGTTTCAGGTCTTAACTCAAAAGTTGGATCTTAGGCCATTCCTTGTGCCTGGGCAGGCACGACTTTATGTGCCTGACCAGGCACGCCTCCTTGTGCCTGGTCAGGCACATCTCCTTGTACCTGACCAGGCACATCTCCTTGTACCTGGTCAGGCACGACTCTCACTCATCTCCCTTAGCCATAATCGGGGTCACATCCTTGCACCTGGTCCATCCACTCGACACCCACCCAGTGGGTATTTCACTCTGCTCCAAGAGAGTTTTGTACTTCCATAGGTCTCAATAGACTACATACCACGTTTCAGGTCTTAACTCAAAAGTTGGATCTTAGGCCATTCCTTGTGCCTGGGCAGGCACGACTTTATGTGCCTGACCAGGCACGCCTCCTTGTGCCTGGTCAGGCAAATCTCCTTGTACCTGACCAGGCACATCTCCTTGTACCTGGTCAGGCACGACTCTCACTCATCTCCCTTAGCCATAATCGGGGTCACATCCTTGCACATGGTCCATCCACTCGACACCCACCCAGTGGGTATTTCACTCTGCTCCAAGAGAGTTTTGTACTTCCATAGGTCTCAATAGACTACATACCACGTTTCAGGTCTTAACTCAAAAGTTGGATCTTAGGCCATTCCTTGTGCCTGGGCAGGCACGACTTTATGTGCCTGACCAGGCACGCCTCCTTGTGCCTGGTCAGGCACATCTCCTTGTACCTGGTCAGGCACATCTTCTTGTACCTGGTCAGGCACGACTCTCACTCATCTCCCTTAGCCATAATCAGGGTCACATCCTTGCACCTGGTCCATCCACTCGACACCCACCCAGTGGGTATTTCACTCTGCTCCAAGACAGTTTTGTACTTCCCTAGGTCTCAATAGACTACATACCACGTTTCAGGTCTTAACTCAAAAGTTGGATCTTAGGCCATTCCTTGTGCCTGGTCAGGCACGACTTTATGTGCCTGACCAGGCACGCCTCCTTGTGCCTGGTCAGGCACATCTTCTTGTATCTGACCAGGCACATCTCCTTGTACCTGGTCAGGCACGACTCTCACTCATCTCCCTTAGCCATAATCGGGGTCACATCCTTGCACCTGGTCCATCCACTCGACACCCACCCAGTGGGTATTTCACTCTGCTCCAAGAGAGTTTTGTACTTCCCTAGGTCTAAATAGACTACATACCAAGTTTCAGGTCTTAACTCAGAAGTTGGATCTTAGGCCATTCCTTGTACCTGGTCAGGCACGACTTTATGTGCCTGACCAGGCACGCCTCCTTGTGCCTGGTCAGGCACATCTCCTTGTACCTGACCAGGCACATCTCCTTGTACCTGGTCAGGCACGACTCTCACTCATCTCCCTTAGCCATAATCGGGGTCACATCCTTGCACCTGGTCCATCCACTCGACACCCACCCAGTGGGTATTTCACTCTGCTCCAAGACAGTTTTGTACTTCCCTAGGTCTCAATAGACTACATACCACGTTTCAGGTCTTAACTCAAAAGTTGGATCTTAGGCCATTCCTTGTGCCTGGGCAGGCACGACTTTATGTGCCTGACCAGGCACGCCTCCTTGTGCCTGGTCAGGCACATCTCCTTGTACCTGGTCAGGCACATCTTCTTGTACCTGGTCAGGCACGACTCTCACTCATCTCCCTTAGCCATAATCAGGGTCACATCCTAGCACCTGGTCCATCCACTCGACACCCACCCAGTGGGTATTTCACTCTGCTCCAAGAGAGTTTTGTACTTCCCTAAGTCTCAATAGACTACATACCACGTTTCAGGTCTTAACTCAAAAGTTGGATCTTAGGCCATTCCTTGTGCCTGGGCAGGCACGACTTTATGTGCCTGACCAGGCACGCCTCCTTGTGCCTGGTCAGGCACATCTCCTTGTACCTGACCAGGCACATCTCCTTGTACCTGGTCAGGCACGACTCTCACTCATCTCCCTTAGCCATAATCGGGGTCACATCCTTGCACCTGGTCCATCCACTCGACACCCACCCAGTGGGTATTTCACTCTGCTCCAAGAGAGTTTTGTACTTCCCTAGGTCTCAGAAGACTACATACCAAGTTTCAGGTCTTAACTCAGAAGTTGGATCTTAGGCCATTCCTTGTACCTGGTCAGGCACGACTTTATGTGCCTGACCAGGCACGCCTCCTTGTGCCTGGTCAGGCACATCTCCTTGTACCTGACCAGGCACATCTCCTTGTACCTGGTCAGGCACGACTCTCACTCATCTCCCTTAGCCATAATCGGGGTCACATCCTTGCACCTGGTCCATCCACTCGACACCCACCCAGTGGATATTTCACTCTGCTCCAAGAGAGTTTTGTACTTCCCTAGGTCTCAATAGACTACATACCACGTTTCAGGTCTTAACTCAAAAGTTGGATCTTAGGCCATTCCTTGTGCCTGGGCAGGCACGACTTTATGTGCCTGACCAGGCACGCCTCCTTGTGCCTGGTCAGGCACATCTCCTTGTACCTGGTCAGGCACATCTTCTTGTACCTGGTCAGGCACGACTCTCACTCATCTCCCTTAGCCATAATCGGGGTCACATCCTTGCACCTGGTCCATCCACTCGACACCCACCCAGTGGGTATTTCACTCTGCTCCAAGAGTGTTTTGTACTTCCCTAGGTCTCAATAGACTACATACCAAGTTTCAGGTCTTAACTCAAAAGTTGGATCTTAGGCCATTCCTTGTGCCTGGGCAGGCACGACTTTATGTGCCTGACCAGGCACGCCTCTATGTGCCTGGTCAGGCACATCTTCTTGTACCTGACCAGGCACATCTCCTTGTACCTGGTCAGGCACGACTCTCACTCATCTCCCTTAGCCATAATCAGGGTCACATCCTTGCACATGGTTCATCCTCTCGACACCCACCCAGTGGGTATTTCACTCTGCTCCAAGAGAGTTTTGTACTTCCCTAGGTCTCAATAGACTACATACCACGTTTCAGGTCTTAACTCAAAAGTTAGATCTTAGGCCATTCCTTGTGCCTGGGCAGGCACGACTTTATGTGCCTGACCAGGCACGCCTCCTTGTGCCTGGTCAGGCACATCTCCTTGTACCTGACCAGGCACATCTCCTTGTACCTGGTCAGGCACGACTCTCACTCATCTCCCTTAGCCATAATCGGGGTCACATCCTTGCACATGGTCCATCCACTCGACACCCACCCAGTGGGTATTTCACTCTGCTCCAAGAGAGTTTTGTACTTCCCTAGGTCTCAATAGACTACATACCACGTTTCAGGTCTTAACTCAAAAGTTGGATCTTAGGCCATTCCTTGTGCCTGGGCAGGCACGACTTTATGTGCCTGACCAGGCACGCCTCCTTGTGCCTGGTCAGGCACATCTCCTTGTACCTGGTCAGGCACATCTTCTTGTACCTGGTCAGGCACGACTCTCACTCATCTCCCTTAGCCATAATCAGGGTCACATCCTTGCACCTGGTCCATCCACTCGACACCCACCCAGTGGGTATTTCACTGTGCTCCAAGACAGTTTTGTACTTCCCTAGGTCTCAATAGACTACATACCACGTTTCAGGTCTTAACTCAAAAGTTGGATCTTAGGCCATTCCTTGTGCCTGGTCAGGCACGACTTTATGTGCCTGACCAGGCACGCCTCTATGTGCCTGGTCAGGCACATCTTCTTGTATCTGACCAGGCACATCTCCTTGTACCTGGTCAGGCACGACTCTCACTCATCTCCCTTAGCCATAATCAGGGTCACATCCTTGCACATGGTCCATCCACTCGACACCCACCCAGTGGGTATTTCACTCTGCTCCAAGAGAGTTTTGTACTTCCCTAGGTCTCAATAGACTACATACCACGTTTCAGGTCTTAACTCAAAAGTAGGATCTTAGGCCATTCCTTGTGCCTGGGCAGGCACGACTTTATGTGCCTGACCAGGCACGCCTCCTTGTGCCTGGTCAGGCACATCTCCTTGTACCTGGTCAGGCACATCTTCTTGTACCTGGTCAGGCACGACTCTCACTCATCTCCCTTAGCCATAATCGGGGTCACATCCTTGCACCTGGTCCATCCACTCGACACCCACCCAGTGGGTATTTCACTCTGCTCCAAGAGAGTTTTGTACTTCCCTAGGTCTCAGAAGACTGCATACCACGTTTCAGGTCTTAACTCAAAAGTTGGATCTTAGGCCATTCCTTGTGCCTGGTCAGGCACGACTTTATGTGCCTGACCAGGCACGCCTCTATGTGCCTGGTCAGGCACATCTTCTTGTATCTGACCAGGCACATCTCCTTGTACCTGGTCAGGCACGACTCTCACTCATCTCCCTTAGCCATAATCAGGGTCACATCCTTGCACATGGTCCATCCACTCGACACCCACCCAGTGGGTATTTCACTCTGCTCCAAGAGAGTTTTGTACTTCCCTAGGTCTCAATAGACTACATACCACGTTTCAGGTCTTAACTCAAAAGTTGGATCTTAGGCCATTCCTTGTGCCTGGTCAGGCACGACTTTATGTGCCTGACCAGGCACGCCTCTATGTGCCTGGTCAGGCACATCTTCTTGTATCTGACCAGGCACATCTCCTTGTACCTGGTCAGGCACGACTCTCACTCATCTCCCTTAGCCATAATCGGGGTCACATCCTTGCACCTGGTCCATCCACTCGACACCCACCCAGTGGGTATTTCACTCTGCTCCAAGAGAGTTTTGTACTTCCCTAGGTCTCAGAAGACTACATACCACGTTTCAGGTCTTAACTCAGAAGTTGGATCTTAGGCCATTCCTTGTACCTGGTCAGGCACGACTTTATGTGCCTGACCAGGCACGCCTCCTTGTGCCTGGTCAGGCACATCTCCTTGTACCTGACCAGGCACATCTCCTTGTACCTGGTCAGGCACGACTCTCACTCATCTCCCTTAGCCATAATCGGGGTCACATCCTTGCACCTGGTCCATCCACTCGACACCCACCCAGTGGGTATTTCACTCTGCTCCAAGACAGTTTTGTACTTCCCTAGGTCTCAATAGACTACATACCACGTTTCAGGTCTTAACTCAAAAGTTGGATCTTAGGCCATTCCTTGTGCCTGGGCAGGCACGACTTTATGTGCCTGACCAGGCACGCCTCCTTGTGCCTGGTCAGGCACATCTCCTTGTACCTGGTCAGGCACATCTTCTTGTACCTGGTCAGGCACGACTCTCACTCATCTCCCTTAGCCATAATCAGGGTCACATCCTAGCACCTGGTCCATCCACTCGACACCCACCCAGTGGGTATTTCACTCTGCTCCAAGAGAGTTTTGTACTTCCCTAAGTCTCAATAGACTACATACCACGTTTCAGGTCTTAACTCAAAAGTTGGATCTTAGGCCATTCCTTGTGCCTGGGCAGGCACGACTTTATGTGCCTGACCAGGCACGCCTCCTTGTGCCTGGTCAGGCACATCTCCTTGTACCTGACCAGGCACATCTCCTTGTACCTGGTCAGGCACGACTCTCACTCATCTCCCTTAGCCATAATCGGGGTCACATCCTTGCACCTGGTCCATCCACTCGACACCCACCCAGTGGGTATTTCACTCTGCTCCAAGAGAGTTTTGTACTTCCCTAGGTCTCAGAAGACTACATACCAAGTTTCAGGTCTTAACTCAGAAGTTGGATCTTAGGCCATTCCTTGTACCTGGTCAGGCACGACTTTATGTGCCTGACCAGGCACGCCTCCTTGTGCCTGGTCAGGCACATCTCCTTGTACCTGACCAGGCACATCTCCTTGTACCTGGTCAGGCACGACTCTCACTCATCTCCCTTAGCCATAATCGGGGTCACATCCTTGCACCTGGTCCATCCACTCGACACCCACCCAGTGGATATTTCACTCTGCTCCAAGACAGTTTTGTACTTCCCTAGGTCTCAATAGACTACATACCACGTTTCAGGTCTTAACTCAAAAGTTGGATCTTAGGCCATTCCTTGTGCCTGGGCAGGCACGACTTTATGTGCCTGACCAGGCACGCCTCCTTGTGCCTGGTCAGGCACATCTCCTTGTACCTGGTCAGGCACATCTTCTTGTACCTGGTCAGGCACGACTCTCACTCATCTCCCTTAGCCATAATCGGGGTCACATCCTTGCACCTGGTCCATCCACTCGACACCCACCCAGTGGGTATTTCACTCTGCTCCAAGAGTGTTTTGTACTTCCCTAGGTCTCAATAGACTACATACCAAGTTTCAGGTCTTAACTCAAAAGTTGGATCTTAGGCCATTCCTTGTGCCTGGGCAGGCACGACTTTATGTGCCTGACCAGGCACGCCTCTATGTGCCTGGTCAGGCACATCTTCTTGTACCTGACCAGGCACATCTCCTTGTACCTGGTCAGGCACGACTCTCACTCATCTCCCTTAGCCATAATCAGGGTCACATCCTTGCACATGGTCCATCCTCTCGACACCCACCCAGTGGGTATTTCACTCTGCTCCAAGAGAGTTTTGTACTTCCCTAGGTCTCAATAGACTACATACCACGTTTCAGGTCTTAACTCAAAAGTTAGATCTTAGGCCATTCCTTGTGCCTGGGCAGGCACGACTTTATGTGCCTGACCAGGCACGCCTCCTTGTGCCTGGTCAGGCACATCTCCTTGTACCTGACCAGGCACATCTCCTTGTACCTGGTCAGGCACGACTCTCACTCATCTCCCTTAGCCATAATCGGGGTCACATCCTTGCACATGGTCCATCCACTCGACACCCACCCAGTGGGTATTTCACTCTGCTCCAAGAGAGTTTTGTACTTCCCTAGGTCTCAATAGACTACATACCACGTTTCAGGTCTTAACTCAAAAGTTGGATCTTAGGCCATTCCTTGTGCCTGGGCAGGCACGACTTTATGTGCCTGACCAGGCACGCCTCCTTGTGCCTGGTCAGGCACATCTCCTTGTACCTGGTCAGGCACATCTTCTTGTACCTGGTCAGGCACGACTCTCACTCATCTCCCTTAGCCATAATCAGGGTCACATCCTTGCACCTGGTCCATCCACTCGACACCCACCCAGTGGGTATTTCACTGTGCTCCAAGACAGTTTTGTACTTCCCTAGGTCTCAATAGACTACATACCACGTTTCAGGTCTTAACTCAAAAGTTGGATCTTAGGCCATTCCTTGTGCCTGGTCAGGCACGACTTTATGTGCCTGACCAGGCACGCCTCTATGTGCCTGGTCAGGCACATCTTCTTGTATCTGACCAGGCACATCTCCTTGTACCTGGTCAGGCACGACTCTCACTCATCTCCCTTAGCCATAATCAGGGTCACATCCTTGCACATGGTCCATCCACTCGACACCCACCCAGTGGGTATTTCACTCTGCTCCAAGACAGTTTTGTACTTCCCTAGGTCTCAATAGACTACATACCACGTTTCAGGTCTTAACTCAAAAGTAGGATCTTAGGCCATTCCTTGTGCCTGGGCAGGCACGACTTTATGTGCCTGACCAGGCACGCCTCCTTGTGCCTGGTCAGGCACATCTCCTTGTACCTGGTCAGGCACATCTTCTTGTACCTGGTCAGGCACGACTCTCACTCATCTCCCTTAGCCATAATCGGGGTCACATCCTTGCACCTGGTCCATCCACTCGACACCCACCCAGTGGGTATTTCACTCTGCTCCAAGAGAGTTTTGTACTTCCCTAGGTCTCAGAAGACTGCATACCACGTTTCAGGTCTTAACTCAAAAGTTGGATCTTAGGCCATTCCTTGTGCCTGGTCAGGCACGACTTTATGTGCCTGACCAGGCACGCCTCTATGTGCCTGGTCAGGCACATCTTCTTGTATCTGACCAGGCACATCTCCTTGTACCTGGTCAGGCACGACTCTCACTCATCTCCCTTAGCCATAATCAGGGTCACATCCTTGCACATGGTCCATCCACTCGACACCCACCCAGTGGGTATTTCACTCTGCTCCAAGAGAGTTTTGTACTTCCCTAGGTCTCAATAGACTACATACCACGTTTCAGGTCTTAACTCAAAAGTAGGATCTTAGGCCATTCCTTGTGCCTGGGCAGGCACGACTTTATGTGCCTGACCAGGCACGCCTCCTTGTGCCTGGTCAGGCACATCTCCTTGTACCTGGTCAGGCACATCTTCTTGTACCTGGTCAGGCACGACTCTCACTCATCTCCCTTAGCCATAATCGGGGTCACATCCTTGCACCTGGTCCATCCACTCGACACCCACCCAGTGGGTATTTCACTCTGCTCCAAGAGAGTTTTGTACTTCCCTAGGTCTCAGAAGACTGCATACCACGTTTCAGGTCTTAACTCAAAAGTTGGATCTTAGGCCATTCCTTGTGCCTGGGCAGGCACGACTTTATGTGCCTGACCAGGCACGCCTCCTTGTGCCTGGTCAGGCACATCTCCTTGTACCTGACCAGGCACATCTCCTTGTACCTGGTCAGGCACGACTCTCACTCATCTCCCTTAGCCATAATCGGGGTCACATCCTTGCACCTGGTCCATCCACTCGACACCCACCCAGTGGGTATTTCACTCTGCTCCAAGACAGTTTTGTACTTCCCTAGGTCTCAATAGACTACATACCACGTTTCAGGTCTTAACTCAAAAGTTGGATCTTAGGCCATTCCTTGTGCCTGGGCAGGCACGACTTTATGTGCCTGACCAGGCACGCCTCTATGTGCCTGGTCAGGCACATCTTCTTGTATCTGACCAGGCACATCTCCTTGTACCTGGTCAGGCACGACTCTCACTCATCTCCCTTAGCCATAATCGGGGTCACATCCTTGCACCTGGTCCATCCACTCGACACCCACCCAGTGGGTATTTCACTCTGCTCCAAGAGAGTTTTGTACTTCCCTAGGTCTCAGAAGACTACATACCACGTTTCAGGTCTTAACTCAGAAGTTGGATCTTAGGCCATTCCTTGTGCCTGGGCAGGCACGACTTTATGTGCCTGACCAGGCACGCCTCCTTGTGCCTGGTCAGGCACATCTCCTTGTACCTGGTCAGGCACATCTTCTTGTACCTGGTCAGGCACGACTCTCACTCATCTCCCTTAGCCATAATCAGGGTCACATCCTAGCACCTGGTCCATCCACTCGACACCCACCCAGTGGGTATTTCACTCTGCTCCAAGAGAGTTTTGTACTTCCCTAAGTCTCAATAGACTACATACCACGTTTCAGGTCTTAACTCAAAAGTTGGATCTTAGGCCATTCCTTGTGCCTGGTCAGGCACGACTTTATGTGCCTGACCAGGCACGCCTCCTTGTGCCTGGTCAGGCACATCTTCTTGTATCTGACCAGGCACATCTCCTTGTACCTGGTCAGGCACGACTCTCACTCATCTCCCTTAGCCATAATCGGGGTCACATCCTTGCACCTGGTCCATCCACTCGACACCCACCCAGTGGGTATTTCACTCTGCTCCAAGACAGTTTTGTACTTCCCTAGGTCTCAATAGACTACATACCACGTTTCAGGTCTTAACTCAAAGGTTGGATCTTAGGCCATTCCTTGTGCCTGGGCAGGCACGACTTTATGTGCCTGACCAGGCACGCCTCCTTGTGCCTGGTCAGGCACATCTCCTTGTACCTGGTCAGGCACATCTTCTTGTACCTGGTCAGGCACGACTCTCACTCATCTCCCTTAGCCATAATCAGGGTCACATCCTTGCACCTGGTCCATCCACTCGACACCCACCCAGTGGGTATTTCACTCTGCTCTAAGTCAGTTTTGTACTTCCCTAGGTCTCAATAGACTACATACCAAGTTTCAGGTCTTAACTCAAAAGTTGGATCTTAGGCCATTCCTTGTGCCTGGGCAGGCACGACTTTATGTGCCTGACCAGGCACGCCTCTATGTGCCTGGTCAGGCACATCTTCTTGTACCTGACCAGGCACATCTCCTTGTACCTGGTCAGGCACGACTCTCACTCATCTCCCTTAGCCATAATCAGGGTCACATCCTTGCACATGGTCCATCCTCTCGACACCCACCCAGTGGGTATTTCACTCTGCTCCAAGAGAGTTTTGTACTTCCCTAGGTCTCAATAGACTACATACCACGTTTCAGGTCTTAACTCAAAAGTTGGATCTTAGGCCATTCCTTGTGCCTGGGCAGGCACGACTTTATGTGCCTGACCAGGCACGCCTCCTTGTGCCTGGTCAGGCACATCTCCTTGTACCTGGTCAGGCACATCTTCTTGTACCTGGTCAGGCACGACTCTCACTCATCTCCCTTAGCCATAATCAGGGTCACATCCTAGCACCTGGTCCATCCACTCGACACCCACCCAGTGGGTATTTCACTCTGCTCCAAGAGAGTTTTGTACTTCCCTAGGTCTCAATAGACTACATACCACGTTTCAGGTCTTAACTCAAAAGTAGGATCTTAGGCCATTCCTTGTGCCTGGGCAGGCACGACTTTATGTGCCTGACCAGGCACGCCTCCTTGTGCCTGGTCAGGCACATCTCCTTGTACCTGGTCAGGCACATCTTCTTGTACCTGGTCAGGCACGACTCTCACTCATCTCCCTTAGCCATAATCGGGGTCACATCCTTGCACCTGGTCCATCCACTCGACACCCACCCAGTGGGTATTTCACTCTGCTCCAAGACAGTTTTGTACTTCCCTAGGTCTCAATAGACTACATACCACGTTTCAGGTCTTAACTCAAAGGTTGGATCTTAGGCCATTCCTTGTGCCTGGGCAGGCACGACTTTATGTGCCTGACCAGGCACGCCTCCTTGTGCCTGGTCAGGCACATCTCCTTGTACCTGGTCAGGCACATCTTCTTGTACCTGGTCAGGCACGACTCTCACTCATCTCCCTTAGCCATAATCAGGGTCACATCCTTGCACCTGGTCCATCCACTCGACACCCACCCAGTGGGTATTTCACTCTGCTCTAAGTCAGTTTTGTACTTCCCTAGGTCTCAATAGACTACATACCAAGTTTCAGGTCTTAACTCAAAAGTTGGATCTTAGGCCATTCCTTGTGCCTGGGCAGGCACGACTTTATGTGCCTGACCAGGCACGCCTCTATGTGCCTGGTCAGGCACATCTTCTTGTACCTGACCAGGCACATCTCCTTGTACCTGGTCAGGCACGACTCTCAC
The DNA here is from genome assembly GCA_030144725.1 of Haematococcus lacustris. Classification (NCBI taxonomy): domain Eukaryota; kingdom Viridiplantae; phylum Chlorophyta; class Chlorophyceae; order Chlamydomonadales; family Haematococcaceae; genus Haematococcus; species Haematococcus lacustris. The sequence continues at coordinate 1,084,527 of JASKMD010000004.1, read as the reverse complement.
TCATCTCCCTTAGCCATAATCAGGGTCACATCCTTGCACATGGTCCATCCTCTCGACACCCACCCAGTGGGTATTTCACTCTGCTCCAAGAGAGTTTTGTACTTCCCTAGGTCTCAATAGACTACATACCACGTTTCAGGTCTTAACTCAAAAGTTGGATCTTAGGCCATTCCTTGTGCCTGGGCAGGCACGACTTTATGTGCCTGACCAGGCACGCCTCCTTGTGCCTGGTCAGGCACATCTCCTTGTACCTGGTCAGGCACATCTTCTTGTACCTGGTCAGGCACGACTCTCACTCATCTCCCTTAGCCATAATCAGGGTCACATCCTAGCACCTGGTCCATCCACTCGACACCCACCCAGTGGGTATTTCACTCTGCTCCAAGAGAGTTTTGTACTTCCCTAAGTCTCAATAGACTACATACCACGTTTCAGGTCTTAACTCAAAAGTTGGATCTTAGGCCATTCCTTGTGCCTGGGCAGGCACGACTTTATGTGCCTGACCAGGCACGCCTCCTTGTGCCTGGTCAGGCACATCTCCTTGTACCTGACCAGGCACATCTCCTTGTACCTGGTCAGGCACGACTCTCACTCATCTCCCTTAGCCATAATCGGGGTCACATCCTTGCACCTGGTCCATCCACTCGACACCCACCCAGTGGGTATTTCACTCTGCTCCAAGAGAGTTTTGTACTTCCCTAGGTCTCAGAAGACTACATACCAAGTTTCAGGTCTTAACTCAGAAGTTGGATCTTAGGCCATTCCTTGTACCTGGTCAGGCACGACTTTATGTGCCTGACCAGGCACGCCTCCTTGTGCCTGGTCAGGCACATCTCCTTGTACCTGACCAGGCACATCTCCTTGTACCTGGTCAGGCACGACTCTCACTCATCTCCCTTAGCCATAATCGGGGTCACATCCTTGCACCTGGTCCATCCACTCGACACCCACCCAGTGGATATTTCACTCTGCTCCAAGACAGTTTTGTACTTCCCTAGGTCTCAATAGACTACATACCACGTTTCAGGTCTTAACTCAAAAGTTGGATCTTAGGCCATTCCTTGTGCCTGGGCAGGCACGACTTTATGTGCCTGACCAGGCACGCCTCCTTGTGCCTGGTCAGGCACATCTCCTTGTACCTGGTCAGGCACATCTTCTTGTACCTGGTCAGGCACGACTCTCACTCATCTCCCTTAGCCATAATCGGGGTCACATCCTTGCACCTGGTCCATCCACTCGACACCCACCCAGTGGGTATTTCACTCTGCTCCAAGAGAGTTTTGTACTTCCCTAGGTCTCAATAGACTACATACCACGTTTCAGGTCTTAACTCAAAAGTTAGATCTTAGGCCATTCCTTGTGCCTGGGCAGGCACGACTTTATGTGCCTGACCAGGCACGCCTCCTTGTGCCTGGTCAGGCACATCTCCTTGTACCTGACCAGGCACATCTCCTTGTACCTGGTCAGGCACGACTCTCACTCATCTCCCTTAGCCATAATCGGGGTCACATCCTTGCACATGGTCCATCCACTCGACACCCACCCAGTGGGTATTTCACTCTGCTCCAAGAGAGTTTTGTACTTCCCTAGGTCTCAATAGACTACATACCACGTTTCAGGTCTTAACTCAAAAGTTGGATCTTAGGCCATTCCTTGTGCCTGGGCAGGCACGACTTTATGTGCCTGACCAGGCACGCCTCCTTGTGCCTGGTCAGGCACATCTCCTTGTACCTGGTCAGGCACATCTTCTTGTACCTGGTCAGGCACGACTCTCACTCATCTCCCTTAGCCATAATCAGGGTCACATCCTTGCACCTGGTCCATCCACTCGACACCCACCCAGTGGGTATTTCACTGTGCTCCAAGACAGTTTTGTACTTCCCTAGGTCTCAATAGACTACATACCACGTTTCAGGTCTTAACTCAAAAGTAGGATCTTAGGCCATTCCTTGTGCCTGGGCAGGCACGACTTTATGTGCCTGACCAGGCACGCCTCCTTGTGCCTGGTCAGGCACATCTCCTTGTACCTGGTCAGGCACATCTTCTTGTACCTGGTCAGGCACGACTCTCACTCATCTCCCTTAGCCATAATCGGGGTCACATCCTTGCACCTGGTCCATCCACTCGACACCCACCCAGTGGGTATTTCACTCTGCTCCAAGACAGTTTTGTACTTCCCTAGGTCTCAATAGACTACATACCACGTTTCAGGTCTTAACTCAAAAGTTGGATCTTAGGCCATTCCTTGTGCCTGGGCAGGCACGACTTTATGTGCCTGACCAGGCACGCCTCCTTGTGCCTGGTCAGGCACATCTCCTTGTACCTGGTCAGGCACATCTTCTTGTACCTGGTCAGGCACGACTCTCACTCATCTCCCTTAGCCATAATCAGGGTCACATCCTAGCACCTGGTCCATCCACTCGACACCCACCCAGTGGGTATTTCACTCTGCTCCAAGAGAGTTTTGTACTTCCCTAGGTCTCAAAAGACTACATACCACGTTTCAGGTCTTAACTCAAAAGTTGGATCTTAGGCCATTCCTTGTGCCTGGGCAGGCACGACTTTATGTGCCTGACCAGGCACGCCTCCTTGTGCCTGGTCAGGCACATCTCCTTGTACCTGACCAGGCACATCTCCTTGTACCTGGTCAGGCACGACTCTCACTCATCTCCCTTAGCCATAATTGGGGTCACATCCTTGCACCTGGTCCATCCACTCGACACCCACCCAGTGGGTATTTCACTCTGCTCCAAGAGAGTTTTGTACTTCCCTAGGTCTCAGAAGACTACATACCAAGTTTCAGGTCTTAACTCAAAAGTTGGATCTTAGGCCATTCCTTGTACCTGGTCAGGCACGACTCTCACTCATCTCCCTTATACAAGGTGTTTATACAAGGTGTTGCAGTTGGTGTACAAGGTGTTGCGGTTGGTGTAGCAATTGGCATACAAGGTGTTGCAGTTGGTGTACAAGGTGTTGCGGTTGGTGTTGCAATTGGCGTACAAGGTGTTGCAATTGGCATACAAGGTGTTGCGGTTGGTGTTGCAATTGGCGTACAAGGTGTTGCAATTGGTGTACAAGGTGTTGCGGTTGGTGTTGCAATTGGCGTACAAGGTGTTGCGGTTCGTGTTGCAATTGGTGTACAAGGTGTTGCAGTTGGTGTTGCTATTGGCATACAAGGTGTTGCAGTTGGTGTACAAGGTGTTGCGGTTGGTGTTGCAATTGGCATACAAGGTGTTGCAGTTGGTGTACAAGGTGTTGCGGTTGGTGTTGCAATTGGCGTACAAGGTGTTGCAATTGGCGTACAAGGTGTTGCGGTTGGTGTTGCAATTGGCGTACAAGGTGTTGCAGTTGGTGTACAAGGTGTTGCAGTTGGTGTTGCAATTGGCATACAAGGTGTTGCAGTTGGCGTACAAGGTGTTGCGGTTGGTGTTGCAATTGGTGTACAAGGTGTTGCAGTTGGTGTTGCTATTGGCATACAAGGTGTTGCAGTTGGTGTACAAGGTGTTGCGGTTCGTGTTGCAATTGGCATACAAGGTGTTGCAGTTGGTGTACAAGGTGTTGCGGTTGGTGTTGCAATTGGCATACAAGGTGTTGCAATTGGCGTACAAGGTGTTGCGGTTGGTGTTGCAGTTGGTGTACAAGGTGTTGCAGTTGGTGTTGCAATTGGCATACAAGGTGTTGCAATTGGTGTACAAGGTGTTGCGGTTGGTGTTGCAATTGGCGTACAAGGTGTTGCGGTTCGTGTTGCAATTGGCATACAAGGTGTTGCAATTGGTATACAAGGTGTTGCGGATGGTGTTGCAATTGGCGTACAAGGTGTTGCAGTTGGTGTTGCAATTGGCATACAAGGTGTTGCAGTTGGTATACAAGGTGTTGCGGTTGGTGTTGCAATTGGCATACAAGGTGTTGCAGTTGGTGTACAAGGTGTTGCGGATGGTGTTGCAATTGGCGTACAAGGTTTTGCAGTTGGTGTACAAGGTGTTGCGGTTGGTGTTGCAATTAGCATACAAGGTGTTGCAATTGGCGTACAAGGTGTTGCGGTTGGTGTTGCAATTGGCGTACAAGGTGTTGCAGTTGGTGTTGCAATTGGCATACAAGGTGTTGCAGTTGGTGTACAAGGTGTTGCAGTTGGTGTTGCAATTGGCATACAAGGTGTTGCAGTTGGTGTACAAGGTGTTGCGGTTCGTGTTGCAATTGGTGTCCAAAGTGTTGGAATTGGCATACACGGTGTGGCAATTGGTGTACACGGTGTTGCAATTGGTGTACAATGTGTTGCAATTGGTGTACAATGTGTGGCAATTGGTGTACACGGTGTTGCAATTGGTGTGCAAGGTGTTGCAAGTGGCATACACGGCGTGGCAATTGGTGTACACGGTGTTGCAATTTTTGTACAAGGTGTCGCAATTGGCGTACAATGTGTTGCAATTGGTGTACAAGGTGTTGCAATTGGTGTACAAGGTGTTGCGGTTGGCGTACAAGGCCGGCCTAACCTAAAGGCTGGCCAAGAGGCTGTCTCACCTGTTGTGTCTTTTGTGAGTGTTGTGGTTCAAGGCCTGAAGGCACAAGCACACAACAACATAGTTACGGCCTTTCGTCACCACATGAACATGCGTGGCAACCTAATCGACTCACCATGTTGGCCTACCCCGCGCCTAGCTCAGCTCCACGCCTGCCTTTCTGCTGTCCTTGAGCTTCGTCGTTACCTACTTGCCTCGCGTGGTCAGAAATCCTGCGTGTAGGGGCAACGAATTACGACTATGTCTTCGACGTGGGATAGAGCCGTTTGCTAAGGCGAGCCCTATGTAAACCTACTTATGCGTGCTATTTGAGGCGGGCATTGTGCCTTCCAAGGACAGATATTAGGCATTCCGAGCAACTAAAATGCAACGCGAGGCTCGCACCTCTCATGAGCATGGCCTAAGGGTCGCTCTAAGTTGCGCGAGTGCACAAGGCATCGATGTTTAGTCGCGAGTATTGTCGAGCGTCCCGCTCGTAGTTGTTGTGTGCGCCAACTCGAGTTGGACTCGTTCTTTAACCGGTTGTCAACAACAATTGTCCAACCCAATTATTCTCATGTCACTTCATGCTTGCACGAAATCCAAATCTACTCCTAACTTGCCAAGCCTAGCTTACGAAGTAGGCCTTCCACATAGCCCTTGCATTCATGTGAGGTTCAGCTTAGTCCAACAGTTCAAGTAAGGTGCAAGTTAGACCCGGACATGTCGACTCCTTCATTTCAGTTTTTCATTTTCATTACGCTCCCTCATGTTGTCGCGCTTGTTCTAACGAGCGTATTCGCACGGTGTAACTCTACGATTGCTTAGTGAAAAATATCGCGGTTTTCTCGGAAGACTCGCGAGACCCCAACATGTCGACCACTTGGTTTCTGACTTTCATTTTCAGTACGGCCCCTCTTGTTGTCGCGCTTGTTCTAACGCGCGTGTTCGCACGGTGTAACTTCACGATTCCTTAGAGAAAGCTGTTTTTCGCGATTTCCTCAAAAAAGTCGAATGAGACCCGACGTGTCAACCACACTCTCTCCAAGTCCTTCGCAAGCCCCATCCAACGCACCTACTCTTGCTCGAAATGACCAAGCGGTTGCGGAGATTAACCTAGGTTAGGGTGCGGTTAGGGTTAGGGTCGAGGTTAGGGTCGAGGGTTAACTTTTGATAACCGATAAATCGCCCCTCTATTTTGGAGCGTTCGGTCCAGCGCTCCTATTCGCAAAGTCTAACTCTCAAAAAACACATTCCTTAGGCGACCCCTTTTTCGACGTTTTCTCGCAAAAGTCCAATGACACCGGGGGTTCAAACCTAGTAAACAGCCGTCTCCTTCGCACGGTCTATCGAACGCACTATCGCTCGTTCGAAATGACCGACCGCACGTTCCGTTTTATGTTCCGGAAGGTTCCTTAGGCGACCCCCTGACCCCACCCGTAACACAATGGTAGTAACCCTAACCCTAACCCTAACCCTAACCCTAACCCTAACCCTAACCCTAACCCTAACCCTAACCCTAACCCTAACCCTAACCTTAACCATGAGTTAGTGTACAAACCCTAACCCAAACCCCATACCCTAAGCCCAAACTTTGCCAACCCTCCGCCCTTATCCCTTAGACCCCATCCCACGCAAAAAATCGTTTGGGGTTGCACCCTAACTAGTTTAGGTTCAAGCACTAACCATGAGTTTGGGTTTGCAACCCAAACCATGAGTTTGTGTTACAACCCAAACCGACCCCCACACCCAAGGCCCAAACTTTGCCAACCATCTACCCTTAGCCTCTAGACCCCATCCCCCGCAAAAAATCGTTTGGGGTGCAACCTTGACATGGGTCTGGCTTGAGACCCTGGCATGTGACCCCTACCTGACCTGCTCCGCTCTCCCCCCCATAACTTTGCAACCACTTGGCGGATGGCTGTCAAACAAGTTGCACCGTGTAGCTTGTGGTCCAACCTAGCAGTCTGCAAAGTTACAGCTCACTCCAGTGACATTCAAGGTCCTTAACCTCAGCCAATAGGTCCAAACTTTGAACAGGGCTAGGATACCCTAGACTTGGCCGTTTGGCCTGATTTTTTGCACCAATCGACGGCATTTTGCAAGACGCATCCAGCAGTATGCTTCGCGTGGCCCACAACTCAAAACGCGCTTTCTACGCCCCGCCAAAGTTTGGCGTGGGCACTGAGCCAGGCTGAGGGGGGCACAAGGCGGGCAAGGGGCGTGGGGAGGTGAGCCACACCTGGTGCGGTGCCATGGGGGAGGTGAGAGGGAGCTACGCACCGAGTTTCAGGCTGAGCTGAGCAGCGGGCGGGGGGGTTCACCTACGTGGGTGACCCCCCTTGGTGGGTGGGGGTGTGCCAGGCTGGGTGGCGCGCACGGGACGGGCTCCACGCGCGAGCCGTGACCTCCGGAGACCGGCCGGCACCCCCGGGCCCCGTCACGCCCCTTGGACCGGCGCGGGGCGCTTCGAAAGTCACACTTGAGTGAGATGGCTCTGACATTTTTATTTATTCGGCGCCTGGCGCGAGTCGAACCCCGCTGCTCCGGCCTGCGGGACGTTGCCACGTGTCATGGCAGCGCGGGAGGCCCGGGGGTGAGCGGCTGAAGTGAGCGCAAGGGGGCTATCCCGTGAGGGGGAGGGAGACACACTGAGAGACGCGCACAAGTGTGACGCGCGAGGGACCTCACTCTTGACTTGGCTTGCCCGAGGCGCGCATGGTGGCCAGGAGCCATGCAAGCCAAGTTTCAAATTATTCCATGCAGCCAGCAAAAAGATATGGCATAAACTGTGGAGGCACCAGGGTGGGGAAGGGTGTATACCCTAACCCTAACCCTAACCCTAACCCTAACCCGGGTGTTGACCAGTACTGGTTGGGGGTCAACCAGTACTGGTTGGGTGTGAATCAGTACTGGTTGGGGGTGGACCAGTACTGGTTGGGTGTTGACCAGTACTGGTTGAGGGTAGAAACAGTACTGGTTGGGGGTGAACCAGTACTGTTTGAGGGTGGACCAGTACTGGTAAGGGGTGGACCAGTACTGGTTGGGGGTGAACCAGTACTGGGGGGGGGTGAACCAGTACTGGGGGGGGGTGAACCAGTACTGGGGGGGGTGAACCAGTACTGGTTTTCTCGTATCTCCTCAGCCCGATTTTTCCTCGATTTTAGGTTTACACCCCCATTCTTAGAACCGCTAAAAAATACGTTCCATCAAAGCACTTTGTCAAAACATTCAACTTTTCTCACGAATTTTTCTGCGAGTGATATCTAACGTGATTACCCTACCATTCCCTACCATACCACATACCATGTCTTACCTTCCAAGATTCATATTGCCACCTTGTTGTGTGCAGTTGACGACCAAGACCCGGCTTGTGGAGTACAAGGCGAAGCTGTTGCTGGAGCTGCAGGATGCCAGCAGTGCAGGGCAGCAGGCAGGCCCAGCTTCACCCCCTCGCCGAGGGGGCAAGGCAGCTGCCAAGGCAGCTCACCCCACACCAGCTGCAGCCAAGCGCAAGCTTCTGGGAGGCGGGGGAGCCAAGAAGAGGCCTGCAGGCAGAGAAGCAGGGGCAGAGGCAGAGGAGCTCGCCGCTGCGCTCATGACAGGCTTGGCAGCAGGGGCAGCAGTGGCGACAGGGGCAGCAGCAGGGGCAGCAGGGGCAGCAGTGGCGGCAGGGGCAGCAGCAGGGGCAGCAGGGGCAGGGACTGGGGCAGGGGCAAGGGCAGGGGCAGGGGCTGGGGCAGGGGCAAAGGTAGGGGCAAAGGCAAGGGGTAGACGCAGTGGTGGCGCAGTGGTGGCAGCAGGGGGGACAGAGGCAGCAGGGTCTGTGGCAGAGGCAGCAGTGGCAGCAGGGGCAGCAGGGGCAGAGGCAGGAGCAGCAGGGGCAGCAGGGGCAGCAGGGGCAGCAGGGGCAGCAGGGGCAGCAAGGGCAGAGGGGGCAGCAGGAGCAGTGGCAGGGGCAGCAGGGGCAGCAGGGGCAGCAGGGGCAGCAGGGGCAGCAGGGGCAGAGGCAGGGGCAGGGGCAGTAGCAGAGGCAATGGCAGCAGCAGAAGCAGATGCAGATGCAGCAGTGGTAGCAGCAGCAGCACGCAGTGACTTGTTTGATTGATGAGACGCTAGAGGTTCATGGACGTTTTGATGACCTAGCACAGGGTTTCAAAAACCTAGTGCAGGGTTTGGCTGACCGTGTGCAAGGTTTCAGTGACCCCGTGTAATGTGCACTAGAAGGTGTCTACATATACCAGATCGAGGCATAACACGCGACAAAACTGAACACTGGGATAAGGCAAGCTGTGCATATCACCATGCCCGTGGCTTGCAGTATTGTTGATCCCATGCTTTCAGACTAGACATTCGAAAGTAAATTGAGGCCACGCGCACACTAGCAAGGCTACGCACAATGGCAGCAGCAGCAGACAATAAGGCATTGGAAGAAGTCGCAGTTGACATGATTAACTTCCTGGCGCGATGCGGCCCCCGCAACCAGGTAAACGCAAAATCTAGCCTAACACGCCACATCGGTAGCACTACACTCATCCACGATGGCTACTTGCATGTAGGATGCGACCGGGCTGGCCACCATGAATGACCCCTGGCGTGATGTGTGTTGTGGATTTTGCGTGGCCAAAACTGTTGTGCCCTATGATATGGCCACACAGAGTAACACAGAGGCGATAGTGGACAAGTGAGTGCCCATGCACCCCAATGCTCATGAGGACGTGCCCAAGTGTGTGCCTTGTTTGCAATACAGGACCTGGGAATTGGTTGCAGCGAAGTACCCCCAACCAGGTTCCCCAAAGCTGCTCAAGTGGAACAAGTACTTCGCCTACTTCAACGACCATTTCAGGGGCATACAAGAACCCTGTCCACCTGAGGGGTTAAAGCCCTTCCACCTTGTCGCTGCCGATCCATGCCACATTAACGGCGGGTGTGAATGAGGCCGGCCGAGGCAACGCCAACGCGGAACCGAGCGCACTGCTGCCCTGGTTCTCAACACCCACGATGATTTCGGTACCTGCCGTGTTGGGCATGATGACCGACTCTGGGACGCACTTGATCACGATGTATTGGGTTGCGGAATCGAACCGATTCTCTAGCACCGTCGCATACTTGAGCACGCGGCTGGATTTCTTCGTCCATGTCTTGAAAAAGGTACCTCCCGGGGGCAGGTACACCTCACACACGCGCAGAGATTGCCAGTGATCGTTGTACACCGGACTATCTTTCAAGCCGAGATGGCGGCTACCGCCGAGATCACGCGTGGATACACCGCGCGCCACCATACCGGCGCCAAGGCATTCCAACGGGGTGTAACTAAAGTCGGTGTTGGCATAGATGCCGGGCAGCGTCGCACCCACTGAATTGTTGGGCATCTTGCCACGATGTCTGCAAGTGGTGATCTGCAACCGCATGCCCGTGTTGGTAGGATTGCGCAATTCCAACTGCAAATGCCGGGATTGCTGCATGAACCTCGCGGTACGCACGGGGGTCACACCCATGCCTTCCATACGGGTCTGCACGGTGTTGAAAGCGTTGGGGATCATCTGGTTACCAGAAGCCCCACTGCTGAACGTGTTACTCAACAAACAGGTTGGATTGCCAGTCAACGGCTGGTCGGGGAAGTACACGGAGCTACGGTACTTGTTGGGTGTGAGGTTGGACAACAGATCAAACGCGATCTGCGACCACCCAACCACTGCGGACGATCGGACGGCGCGGTCTTGGCTGCCGACGGCACCGTAGATGGACAGCTCTTGAATGAACGTCCTCTTCGCGAACTCAGGCATCGTAGCGGACAACACGCGGTTCGCAAAACGCTGCGCTGCAGGGCTGAGCTTGGCGTCGCGGATGGGACGGTCGACGCACTTGACCATAGAACTGGCGCTAGGGTTGGCGAGATTGTCGTGGTACTTGGGTCGAGCACGACGTACGGCGGTGCGTGGGCGCTTACGAGGGCGGACGCCTGGAGCAATAGCTCCGTTTCGTAATCGCTTGTACACTCGCTTGGCTCCTGCGGCGACGGCGGCGGCGGCATGGAAAGCGGCGAATCTCCTGTGGGATCCACGTCCGTGTCCGGTTGCGCGGCGGGCGGCTTTGGGCATTCTGGCTGAGCCTGATATGCGTGCTCATTCACCACAATTTTTTTTGGCGAACTGAACGCGGCGCCGTTTCGGTACTCTTGGACCACATCCAGGCGGCGATACAACTGATCCATGGGTTCATTCATGTACTCCACCTGATCGGGGGGGATGATGCACGTGATCGCGATCTTGCGCGCTAACAAGGGTCGGCTTCCTCCCTTCGTTTCAACAAGCATATGATACTTGTCCAAGATGCGCAACAACCGCTGGAATGATATGTCTTCCGCGCGGAAGTCATCAAACAACACATTGGGTTGCCCGTTGTATCCGTTCCACCATTTCATAGTGGTCGGCACAAAGTAGTCTTCTCCCAGCCACTCTTTGGCGGCATGCGTCTTACCACTCCCGGATGTCCCGAAAAACCAGCGCCTCGGCCGGCCTCATTCACACCCGCCGTTAATGTGGCATGGATCGGCAGCGTCATGTACCGCGAACAATTGCGGTTGTTGCCCAACGCTACGGCCAACGAACTCGTGGTGTTTGAATCCGCCATGCCCACCGGTAGCCGCCAGATCCAAGTCGCCGGCCAGCCCGTGAGCGCGTATAGCGTCGACGATGAAGGCAGCAGCCTCAGGATCACTTAGGTTTAACTCGCGCCCGGTAAGGACCCCGCCGGCATTCTTCGCGCGCAGCGCGATTCTGTGGCGCGAAGCGCCCTTTTTCTGAAGCTTCTGTGGCGCAGCGCGTAGCGAGCGTAGCGAGCGTCCGGGGCGAGCGTAGCGAGAGGGCGCGTAGCGCCCGGCCCCGTCGCGCGTTGGCGCATCCCCTTAACCGCAACCGCTACGGTTACCAGGAAATGACACATGTCGGGGGCTAGTATTACCCCCGACATGTGTGTCAGCCCTGCGTTCGTCAGGGCTTAAGGATAACCTCTGGTATCCCACACAGAAGGCAACATGAGTGCAAAAGACACCCGTAGCCGTGGTTGGTGCTTCACCCTGAACAACTACACTGCTGAAGACTGCGAGGCGGTCATGACGGCTGTGCGTGGCAGCCGGTATGGAATCGTGGGCAAGGAGGTTGGTGACAACGGCACCCCCCACTTGCAGGGCTATGTGTACTACGATTCTGCTCGTCAGTTCAGCAGCATGACCAAGAAACTCCCACGTGCGCATGTTGAGATGGCCAAGGGTACCGCAGAACAGAACCATGTGTACTGCTCCAAAGGTGGAGATGTGTTGATCGAACACGGAGAGAAACCCAAGCAGGGGACCAAGGATGACATGGCCAAAGCCATCCAAATGGTGAAAGACGGTATCGGCCTGGACACGGTGTGTGAGACCGTCCTGAATGTTCAGGCAGCCCGGTTGGCCGAGATGTACCTGAACAACAGTTCCAAGCGCCGGGATTGGAAACCGGAAGTGCGCTGGTTTTTCGGGACATCCGGGAGTGGTAAGACGCATGCCGCCAAAGAGTGGCTGGGAGAAGACTACTTTGTGCCGAACACTATGAAATGGTGGAACGGATACAACGGGCAACCCAATGTGTTGTCAACCTTGTCCAAATGGACTGAAACTTGGCCAGTTGGTAGCTTGTGATGTAAGGATTCCATCCCAAAAGAAATCAGGTCAAAAAAGTCAAAGACGGAGGCTGGGCGGCCCGTGGCGTTCACGCAGGGAAGGATGCAGGGATGGAGGGGGGGGCGCAGGGACGAACGCAGGGATGGAGGTGGAGCGCAGGGATGGACGCAGGGATGGAGGGGGGGGTGCAGGGACGGATGCAGGGACGGGTGCAGGGATGAGTGCAGGGATTGCGGGCGCAGGGACGGGTGCAGGGATGAGCGCAGGGATGAGTGCAGGGATTTAAGGGCGCAGGGATGGGCGCAGGGACGAGCGCAGGGACGAGTGCAGGGATAAGCGCAGGGATTGTGGGCGCAGGGACGGGCGCAGGGACGAACGCAGGGATGACTTGGGGGCGCAGGGACGGATGCAGGGACGAGTGCAGGGACGGATGCAGGGATTGACGGGCGCAGGGACGAGTGCAGGGATGGGCGCAGGGACGAGCGCAGGGATTATGGGCGCAGGGACGAGTGCAGGGATGAGCGCAGGGTCGAGCGCAGGGATTAGCGCAGGGACGAATGCAGGGATAACCGGCGCAGGGACGAGCGCAAGGATAAACGCAGGGACGAGTGCAGGGATTTTGGGCGCAGGGACGAGTGCAGGGATTAGCGCAGGGACGAGCGCAGGGATGAGCGCAGGGACGAATGCAGGGATTACCGGCGCAGGGACGGGCGCAGGGATGAACGCAGGGACAAATGCAGGGATAACCGGCGCAGGGACGAGTGCAGGGACGACGGGCGCAGGGACGCGTGCAGGGATGAGCGCAGGGACAGATGCAGGGATTACGGGCGCAGGGACGAGCGCAGGGATGAGCGCAGGGATGAGTGCAGGGACGGATGCAGGGACGGATGCAGGGACGAGTGCAGGGATGAACGCAGGGACGAGCGCAGGGACGAGTGCAGGGACGAGTGCAGAGATGAGCGCAGGGACGGATGCAGGGACGAGTGCAGGGACGAGCGCAGTGACGAGCGCAGGGATGAACGCAGGGATGAGCGCAGGGACAGATGCAGGGACGATCGCAGGGAGAGATGCAGGGACGAGCGCAGGGATGACGGGTGCAACCTGATTACAACCAGCACATTCTCATCATTATGTTGTGACCTGAATGACAGGGACAGTGTCTAGTGCTGCTTGCTGAGGCTGTTGTATGGAACAAAGTACATGTCCCCATGGCCCTCGCCTGTGGGGAAGAAGGACACGAACAGAGTGTGCACCTGCTCCCCATTCACTGCAAACCACTCAGCAGGACCAGCACCTGCCTCCTTTGTCCTGAACTTGTCTCGCCGATGGTAGGGTGGGCTTGCCTGGGTTGGCTGCTCCTGTTGGACGGCGGCCGGCCCCTTGGCCACACGGGTTGAGCGGCGCTGTCGGTTGCTGGCCCCACCATTGTGAGGGGGCGGAACAGAGGGGCCAGCACCGGCTGGTGGTGGTGCTGCTGCTGCTGCCTCGGCTCCTGTTGCTGCTGCTTCTGCTGCTGCTGCCTCTGCTTCTCCTGTTGGTGTTGCTGCTGCTGCTGCTGCTCCTGTTGCTGCTGTTGCTGCAGCCGCTGTTGCTGCAGCTGCTGGCTTTGGACCTGTTGCCGGCCGTTTGGCCGCTGTGTCCTGTGGGGCTGGTCTCTTGCGCCCGCGTGTGCGTGCTGCGGCTGCTGCTGCTGCCACTGCTGGCTCTGGTTCTGGGCCCATGCCATGCAGCAAGTTGGGCAGGCCACCCATAGGGTAGACAGGGAACAGCCTTGCGATGGCCACTCGCAGGAAGCGGCCTGGGATGACCGGATGCTCTAATCGCACCGAGAACTGGATGTGGGCCGCATACTCATTCACTGTGGACAAGCTGTTTCTGTAGTAGTACTTATCCATGGCCCAGCTGTTGTTGCGCTTTTCTGCACGCTTGTACGCCACACTGAACATCATCTGCTGTGTGCACTCTGCACGGGTGAAGTACCATACCCGCCCCGGCACGCTGGGAGGCTGGGCAGGAGCACCACTGGTGGCAGGGGGAGTAGAGAACAGGTCGAGGACGTCCTGCTCACACCAGCCGCTGCCCTCGCCCCTCAACCCAGCATTGAGCTCCCCCACCATTGTGCAGACAGCCTGGCGCACCCACTGCTCACCACCCGTGACTGGGCATTCACGGTATCCTGCGCCAACCAACTGGCAGTTCCTCTCCGGTTCTGGCTGTGCGTCCTCCACTGTGGTGGGGGTCCGGACCTGACCAGCCCCACTGTTGGGGCGCTCTACCAGTCCCCTTGTCCCATCCCCTGCACCCCCTTGCTGTGACCCCAACGGCTCATCCTCTGCTCCCTGCTGCGATTGGTGCCCACCCTCCTCATCCTCCCGACCCTGCAGCACCCTCTTGTGCAGGAAACGCTGAGCTTGGCGGTACACCTTCTCACGCAGGCAGGCTGAGAGGCCAATGGTAGAACCTGGTGCATGCTTGCCTCCCCAGCGCTTCATGTACTGCATGGCGCGCTCCAACCAAAACTCAGCATCACGAAAGCTGCGGCCACGTTGCAGCTCTTGATACAGTAGCCTGCGCACATCACGGCAAGCCATGTACTGCATTAGAAATCATAGTCACATGGAAAGTGCATATCATAGTTGCCTTTGGAGGGGTGTTATAGGCCGTCTTATTCATGGTGATAAACTAGGAGGGGCTGGTGGTCTCGAAGATGGTGGAGTAACTGACATCAACGCCCTTCTGCTCACTCACCGGCATACACACATATGGAGGTTGGGAGAGAACATGTGGGCCGGGACATGCAGGTCCACCTTGTGCTTCTCCAGCTTTTTAGCGTAGTCGAGCAGGTTCTGGAAGCCCTTTTGGATGTTGGCCTCCACTGTTGCAGGTGTGTCAGCACCTGGCCAAAGTAGCATATGAATGTGTTATCAGAGGCCTCCATGACGGTGATCATTATGGTGGTCCTAGTAACAACTGTACCTCAGCTACATCTATAACCTACATACCTGGCGTGAGATAGTGCAGCACAGCTTGGACCAGGTGCTCCCACAGCTCAAAGTGTAGTCGGCGGTTGGTTGTGCTTCGCTTCATGATGTCCATGAACACGTACTCCCACTCGTGCTTGAGGAAGTTCATGTAGTCGTCCATGATCCAGCCACTGCAATGCAAACATAGCATCTACATCTCGTGTGATTATGCTCCTACCTTTATACACTTCCCGCCATAGATTACAAACTTGTACAGCAACTCCTTCTCTTACACATCTATGCTGTCCTAGTCCCAGTTGTGCCATTGTTGCACCCATTGCCCCTGTTGATTTGTCATCATACCAGCATGTGGCACTGTGATGGGGCTGGCGTCCGTAGTCCACTGGCACGCGGATGTGCTTGAAGCGCTCCTCAATGAGCTTGCGTTCATGGGTGTCTAAAGGGCTGTTCTCCTTGGTAGAAAGCAGCCACAGCAGGTGGTTTTTCACCAGCCCCAAAAGCAGGCTGTGGGCTATGGGCACGACATGGACCCACGTGCCCTCCACGTACCGAAGGAACTCCAGGATGAGAGCAGGGCGGTTACAGCCATGCTGGCCCGGCTTCAGGCCTACATGCTCCTGACCCCCATGCTCTAGAGCAGCCTTCACCAGGTCTCCCCGCAGCTTGAACTCCTCAGCCGTCAGTCGCATGCACGCATCCATCATGTGCACCTTGGCTGGAGCTGCCTCACCGGCAGGCAAAGGCGTGGGAGGTCTGACTGCTGGGGGGATTGCTGGTGCGTCCACAGGTTCGACGTAGCCCATGGGATGGACTCCTTCCTTGCCATACTTGGGGGTACTGAGCCAGCACCACATGCAGTTCATGTTGGCGCCCGCTTGCATCCCGCCAGACCAAGCAGCCCTGCAACCACAGGGTGCCACATGTTGGTGATCACGTTGCAAGGCCTGCCACATAGCTCCTTTGTGAAGGACACCACCCTTGCTACACTGTTTGGTATTCAGCCAACACCCCGTGCTGTTCATATTGGCGCCATGGCCCATGCCATTAGACCAAGCAGCCCTGCATGCAAAAGGTACTCATGCTCAATGCCATGGAAGTATGGTTACGGTTTGGGGTTAGGGTTAGGGCTAGGGTTAGGGCTAGGGCTAGGGCTAGGGCTAGGGCTAGGGCTAGGGCTAGGGCTAGGGCTAGGGCTAGGGCTAGGGCTAGGGCTAGGGCTAGGGCTAGGGCTAGGGCATGGTGATGGGCATGGACGTGGGGATGGGGTTGGGTTGGGGTTAGGGTTAGGGTTAGGGCTAGGGCTAGGGCTAGGGCTAGGGCTAGGGCTAGGGCTAGGGCTAGGGCTAGGGCTAGGGCTAGGGCTAGGGCTAGGGCTAGGGCTAGGGCTAGGGCTAGGGCTAGGGCTAGGTCTAGGTCTAGGTCTAGGTCTAGGTCTAGGGCTAGGGCTAGGGCTAGGGCTAGGGCTAGGGCTAGGGCTAGGGCTAGGGCTAGGGCTAGGGCTAGGGCTAGGGCTAGGGCTAGGGCTAGGGCTAGGGCTAGGGCTAGGGCTAGGGCTAGGGCTAGGGCTAGGGCTAGGGCTAGGGCTAGGGCTAGGGCTAGGGCTAGGGCTAGGGCTAGGGCTAGGGCTAGGGCTAGGGCTAGGGCTAGGGCTAGGGCTAGGGCTAGGGCTAGGGCTAGGGCTAGGGCTAGGGCTAGGGCTAGGGATGGACGTGGGGATGGGGTTAGGGTTAGGGTCCATTTATTAAGAACTGCTTGCCTGGCTGGAGTGTCCGCCACCAGACTGACCACTATTGGGTACAGCCGGGGCCCCACAGTGGGGCGGTCGCCAAGGTCTTCACTGCGCAGGTGGACGTGCTTGGAGACGTCTGTTCCCAGCGCTCCCTGGAAAGCCTCGAAGATGGGCTTCATGTAGCCGGTGACATGCGAGTCAGCTGAAGTCTTGTTGTCGATGATGACGCCCAGGATGGCCCAATTGTCGTCCTTGCCACGCACATGATCTGGGACGTCCACCAACTGGAGCTCACATGCAACAAGTCACAAGGCATGCATGAGTGCAAGGTTATGCATGGTGTTATTCCCCATGGTCAGGCTCAGTGTTGCACTTGTGGTTGTGTATGTAGGTGCAATTGATGGATTTTCAGTGCTGAATGATTGGAACTGATAGCATACTATGTTGGTTGCTCACCTGCATGACAATCACCCCCACTGACTTCTTGTTGATGCTCACCCAGTCCAGCCCCAAGCTGACCCTCACAGCGTACTGGTTATCATACACAGCATCCGTTACATGCTGCCGGATGTGGGCGGCAGCAGGGCCTACGTGTGATGCAACATCAGCAATCACAAGCTGATGGGCTAATGATGCATGGCTGTTCTTATTCAATATGTACCTGTCATGCATATTCCCTTACTTGCAGCAAAGGAGCCTGGTTCTGGATCCACAGGGCGCTGCAGGAGCCACTTCTTCACCGCGGCGCGGTTCAAGAGGATGCTCAGTGTGTCCTCAAGGCCGTGAAGGAAGATGCAGCTTCGTGGCTCAATGGAGTCCCTCTCTATCAGGGCACAAGCACAGAACCACATAATGGCAGGGGCCACAATGATACTGCCTTTGTCTATTCCAAGGCACTGGGGAGTAGTGACGGTGAGCTGGGAGGTGGTGGTATCAAGCTCAATGAATGCATGTGGCTGGGCTGTCACCTGTCACAAAACGGGTTTCACCACACTGTGGGTGAGGGCATACGTCCTTCAAGTGGTGTTTCCATTGGTTCCTGTGGCAATCAAACACCTCAAGTTACAACGACAGCCAGTGTGGGTGAGTATGTACATGTGACTCACGGAGGCAGGTGCGGATATACATGTCCTGGGCAGGTCTTGCCGTTGCAGACGTGCACACGATCCTCATCTCTGCCCAACGCATCAATCAAGGCGTAGAACCGATGTGTAGTTGAAGGAAGCAAGGTCTTGCCCTTGCCCATGCAGTTGTCCAACAGCTCCAGCACGTCTTTCATCTGCTGGTCAGACGGCTTGGCCTTAATGTAGAACTCACACAAGTGCCGGGTAAGGTCCTGCATTCTGACATCTGGCCTGTCAGGATACACAAGCTCGTTGGTTAGGAGTGCGTCCTTGTCCTTGCTGCCCTTGCTGTTGCGGCGAAAGACTGGGCCGCCGCTAAGTGCTGCTGCCCTGACATCCCCCCCTCCCTCTCCACCCCCAACCCCCCCACCACCCCCGCCCCCCCCCTCCACCGCCCCCTCCTCCCCCTCCTCCCCCACCCCCTCCTCCCCCACCCCCAATTCCGCCATCATTCTCACTCCCATCCAGATCCTCCCCCCTTCCCTCTCCGCCTCCCTCATGTCCATCTCCCTCACTGCCATCCCGTCGATGCTGAGGGTTTCCTCCATTCCCACATCCCTGTAACATCAGTGACATAACTATAAGTCACCGACTATGCATCATTAATAAGTTGTGAAACACGTCTAACCTGAGCTGGCGGTAGTTGCTTGGGTGTCAATGGCCCAGGCAAGCCGCTGGTCTCGTTGTTTATGGCTTCACTGTGCCCTCTGTGGGCCTCGACTCTCTACATAACAAACAATGACAATGGTGCGTTAGTGATACTGTCACTGATAGCTCAATGCAGTCTCCCTCACCCTGTCTGTTGCCCCCATCCTTCTCATGTACTGAGCCATGAAGAGCCGTGGATTACGTGTGTCTCCCTGTAATAGTAGCCAGTAATACTCGCTTGGGAATACTTGCTAGCAAGATCTGAGCGTCCTCCCTCTAGCCGTACCGGTGTCAATCGCTGTGGCGGTGGCGCTGGTGATCGCTTGCACTGTGTCCCTCCTGTCGCCGCCGCCTGCTGATGGCCATCGATGTCACCGATCGTACCAATAGCGCCATCCCTAGTGTGGCCGAAGTCATGAGCTGCTGTAGAAGCGGCCCGCTTGTATCCACCGACTCCAATCATCATGAACAGCCGACTAAGCACCAGCCTGTATGTACATTGTTATAACAGGCGGTGCCTATCTCCGCTTCCCTCAATGCCGGTGGCTCTTCGACCATCTCACATTACATGCTTAACATTTCCGGTGGTGTCTGAAGGGGACAGCACAGAAGAAGAAACAACGACGCAGTATGGCTGTCAACGTAACCGTGCTTGATGAGTTCGATGGAGTCATTGAGAGCTTCGATGTCAGCGACTATCCTTCAGCGGAGGCATTGTCGCAGCACCTGATGTCTCTCCACCTCAACAAAGTGGAAATCGCCAGCGATGAACAAGTTACCTATACCGGCATGATGGAGCCGGGGAAGGTCCAGGCCCTTGCTCGTCTGCTCAACAACAAGAAGCAGGACACGGCTTGGTTTACTGTATGTGCTAGTATGAAGTGTGGAACCTTCAAACAAAAGAAGGACTGTGTCGAGGTCCTTCTGTATGCCAAGACTAAGGTGCGGGGTAATGTGTTGTAACATGACATCCCCCCTTGCTGCTGACACCACTGTGTCTGCTACACTGACAGGCACCGTCTCCACCCCAGCCACCAAGCCGCGGTCAGCTGCCAGTATCCCCGCGCTTGCATAGATATGGAGGCCAGGTCATGAGGGGCATTGGCGCCTCTGCTGGATCGTCCGCTGGGAAGGCCCCCATGCCTGCAAGCAAGGTATGCCACTCTCATGATGCCTGTTTAGGGTGAGAGGTGTTCGTGGCTGTAATTAGGTATGCTGACCTAATTAGGTATGCTGACCTAGGTAGTATTCCATGCGCTGCCATGTTCAGGCCGTGACTCCACCGGCTCGTACAGGCCATGAAGACAGCCTCCGGGATAGTGTAGATGAAGGCCAGGAGGAGGAGCGATCTGAGGTGTCAGATGAGGAAGAGGATGACGAGCCCCGTGCAAAACGGGTAGGTCATGCATGGAAGCTCTGTGCACAACCAGGAAGCCATTGTTGCTTTAGTCGAATGGTTAGGATTGAGCATGTCCTGCTGACTTGCAGGCTGCAGCAGGAGCTGGTGCTGGCTCACTGGGCAAGCGACCCGCAAGGATAACAGTAAGTGAAAGAGATACTTGGGTCACCATGGGGCCATGCATGATGCGCATGGTAACTTGTTCTAAACATGCAGTTGCGCGGTCATGCTCGTGGCCTCGTTGCTGCCAGCCCCAGGAAGCATGGGCAGACGAGGGTGGAGGAGGATGAGGAGAAGGAGGACGATGGTATTTTTGCCAAAAAGAGGGTAAGATAACCATCTGTTGAGGTGCTGCATGTTGTGTCTGAGTATGTTGTTGTTGAGGAGATGCATGTTGTTGAGCTGCATGTTGTGTCTGAGTAATGTCCTCCTCCTTCAAGGCTGGTGATTGACATGCCTTGACAGGGCCGTCGAGCTAGTGACAACGCGCCCAAGAATAAAGGCATCAGCAAGGGGCTGGACCAGGGACAGAAGAAGAGCCTGAAGAAGGGCCAGGTTCAGGGCAAGGAGGACGCCCAGGAGGAGGGCGAGGAGGAGGGGCAGGAGAAGGAGGAGGAGGAGGGCAAGGAGAAGGGGAAAGGGAAAGGGAAGAAGAAGGAGGGCAAGGAGGTGAATGACAGCAAGGTGGACTCATGCCTCATGTCATCATGCGACACTATGGATAATGATATTCATGAGCTGCTAAAACTGCCTAGACTCTGCTTTGCAGGACTCATCACACAATTCATTCGGTGGTGATGAGGACGGGAAAAAGGTGTGTGTGTGTGAGGGCATGCTGACACATGCATGCAATTCTGCCCCGTGATGAATGTCACAATTATATGTGCTTGTGGTTTGCAGGCGTTCAAGTGTGTGATGAGTGAGTCAGGGAAAGCCTGGGTCAAGTTCGGTATGAGACCATACAATCCTGTAAGATCATAGTGTTGCTACAACTATTGCACATGGATTGACTTGCAACATGTTGAACGACTTGAAAGCTGTGCACATGCAGGCGTATCCTATTGGCGATGAGCCTCATGGGAAGCTCTGCAACAAGAGCAACAAAGAAGAAATTTCAAAGTGGCCTGCAGCGGAATTTGCAGCGCTCGGGGCTGTTGTGCTTGCCCTTGAGGTCGAGTTTCAAGGAAAACTGCCCCCGTGCGTGACATACACTAACGTGGATAAAGTCATGCAACAGTGAGTGCACGCATGTGGCTCAAGCTTGAATACCATGTCATGTCCCATCTAGCATCATACCATGTCATGTCCCATCTATCATCATACCATGTCATGTCCTATCTAGCATGTCACACATGGTAATGCATGTGCTTTTGCACCTGTGTATTTGTCATGCTATTATGCAGTGTTCTTCGCAACAAGCGTCGTACTGTCAACGAATGGGTCAAGAATAACCCCAACAAGCTGTGCAGCAGCCAGATTGCCAAAGAGACCGAGGCCTACAAGAAATATGTCATCCTCCGCTGGACCAAGGGCATCAACTTCGTGCCGCCTGAGTGGGGAGTAGAGTATAAACGTGGCCGGGACTTCTGGCAAGCCCGTGAGTAACTTTGTACATTGGCTTCAATGTTATTCACAGCCTATGTGTTGTGAGCCTGTGTGTCCATGCCCTATGACATAGGACATCAGTGTATGTATCCTATAATGGATCACTGGTTATGTCCTGTGTTGACATGACACGATTGAGTTGGCTGCCATCTAGGTGTGGCTGCTGACCAGCCCAGCGACGAGGCTGCTGCGCCCAGTCTGACAGTCCCACCCGTCATGGTGGAACAGCTCCAGACAATGCTCGGCAGCATGGCACCAGGCTTCATGAAGGCTTATGGTGTACAGGTGCGTGTGTCTTGGGTAATGGATGCCTGATGTTGCCAATTATCATATGCCACATGATAATGTCAAGGCAACCACGTGTTTGCTCTGCTGGTATGATGTCCTGTATGGCATGATGCCTTGTATGGTATGATGGAGACATGATGGCATGGTATCCTATGTGGCAGTCACGTGTTTGCTGTGTAGGAGGCTACAGTCATGACCTCCATTCAGGGTGTACTGGACACCAACCTTCACAAGTTTCAGGTCAGTGTGCTTGTCTTATGTCTGTGGGGTTTACCTGCCGTGATATGACTCAAATACATGCCTTGCTTGTTGTAGGCCCTCCTAGCTGAGCTGATGGAGGGTGTCCACAAGGACCTTGAGGCCAAGACCAGCGTGGGCCAGCAGCAGGACCTTGACCCAGGACACCAAGCTGGAGAGACCCAGCAATTGGGGGCAGAGGGGGAGGGGGAGGACTGGGTGGAGGGGGCTGGTGAGGGGGAGGTGATCGAGGAGGGGGGCCTGAAGGCGGTCGAGGAGGGGGGGGAGGGGGAGGGGACGAGGTGGCCGAGGGGGGAGGGGAGGGGGAGGGGGAGGGGGAGGGGGGGGGGAGGGAGAGGGTGACAAGGTGGCCGAGGATGGGTGGAGGGGGAGGAATCAAGTAGCAGTGACCCTCAAGACGAACTGAATGAGCTCCTGGTTCAATCTCAGGCCAAGCAGAAGGGGGGTGGGCTTCTAATCTAACAACATTCTCAAGTCTGCTGGTGCTCCTATGTGACATGTGCATTTGTCTTGCATGTGTCTGAAACGCCCTGAGCTGAGTGAAGTGAGGGGTCGCTGAACATGCTGACCTGTTTAGGTTCAGAGGTGTTGAAGGCTGTAATTGAGACCTTGGCAACCTTACAACATGACAGCTTTGTGGCGGGGCTTTGTCCATTCTCCACTTCGTTCATCTCGGTCCAATGCTCTTCACAGTGCAAACAATGTTTTATAATGTCACTCCTGTACCTCCACTGTAGCGCCCTGGGCCATGCTATCCTTCAATCGATACATGCACCAGCTGGACAGCGGCTTTGTGTACCCTGTGAACACCACCCCAGCACACCCTTGTAATAGTTTCACCATATTATGAATGACTAATTCACACCTCACACACGCCATTAGGTGCTATCACCCCAAGCTCCACCTCCGCCCTCCTAAACCGTCCCACCAGTGGCTTCAGAGCTTGCAACGAAGCATGCCCACCTCCTTCAAGGCTAGTGATCGTCAGGCCCATGTACTCAATCTCCAGCGTCTGGAAGCGCCCTGAGCTGAGGTCTGCCACCCCGCTGGTCATGGCCTGATGATCAGGCTCTGGCAGGGTGACATGGAGGTACGTGATGTTGAGGATCTTGATGGTCTGTGGCAGCAGACTGGTGGCTGTTAGGTGCATCTCTGTCAGGCACAGCTTCACGAGTTTGCTGGGGCATGGCTGTAAGGGAGTGGGCACGGGACCCAGGTACACCGTAGACAAGACTGTGAGCCCCAAATAACCCTCCACCCATTCATAGTGACCGTCCTCCACACTGCCATCCTGGATGTGGAGCTCCTGGATGTCGAGGTTCTGTAGGCTGCCCAGAAAGTGGCTGTGGCTGAGGAGCTCCGCCAGCTGTGCATGCTGGCATTGGAAATCCCGGAGACGTAGTGTGAGGCATTTGGGGAAGCTGGCCATCAGCCTCTCCGCCAACCAGGCCCCCACTGGCAGCTGCTCATAGGTGGGCTCCTCCTTCATGGCCTGCTCCTCGTCGATGTATCTGATCTCCACGCTGTGAACAGCCTCACAGCAGCCAAGGAGCTCAACCACCCCTTCCACTCTGCACCTCATGGTGTGTGGCCCAAGCAGGGTCGCCACGATCAGCTGCAGCGCCAGTGGATGGCGACGGATACGCAGTGCCGCCTGGATGCGAGGGGATAGGTGGCTGGTGATGGACTCTGAGTCGATGTTGATGATTAAACACTCGCAAGTGGCGAGGCAGGACTCGTGGCACTCATTGACGTATCAACGTGCTGCCACCATCCTCATGGCACCAGAAGAACTGGCCGTCGCTTTGTATAGCCACCCAGTCTGACGGGTTTGGGCGCCGCGACGTGAGGGCCATCGTGCTTGTACTGCAGGCTGGCCGCAAGGCTTGCACCATGCACTTGCACACACAATGGATATGATGGAGATGCCAATGAACGTAATATTATGGCTCCATCGCTGAGCTAGGGCATGCAATCGTTGCAGGGAACCTTGGAGTCAATGGTGCTCACGATATAACAGCATTCAATGTTTACATCCATGGCCACTCATCCTTGGAGTCCGTGCTGTCCATGCAAGCCCACACCTTGTCAATGAAACCCAGGACTAAGCAGCAGGGTGGCATCATGTCAGTATAACGCATAACGTACGACAAACGCCGCACCCGGTGCCATGGCATTCTTCACTGCCCACTCCTGCCATGAATACAGGGAGCACGGGGCATTCCTGAACTCGACCCCAGAACACCCTTTTAACATTGGAATCACAGCCCTAACCACATCACAATGAATCACCTGGCTTGGCTCCCCCACATCCACCAGGGCCTCCCTAAACCGACCCACCAGGGGCAATAGGGCTGCTGCTTGTGCACACCCTTGCTTGCTCGTGATGGCCACACCCAGCATCCCAATATGCTGACGCTCAAACCGGCCTGAGCTGAGGTCTGCCACACCTCTGCTCAATGCCGCCATATCCGGCTCTGGCAGGACGACGCTGAGGTCAGATATCAGTAGGGTTGTGACGGACTGTGGCAGGTTGCCCACGTCTGTTATGTTCATCTCAGTGACGCTCAGCTTCACAAGGTTGCAGGTGCGGTCACGTAGGGAGATGGGGAGGGGCCCCAGGTAGGTGGCTATCAAGGTTGTCAGCCCCAAAGCAGGATCCACCCACTCATAAGGAACATCACTTCCCCCGCCAGTCAGGATGGCAGTTTGGATGTCCACAAGTTTGATCCGCCCCACAACCAGCTGGTGGCTGAGGAGTTCCAGCAGCTCTGAGTCCAGCATCATGAAAGGCTTGATACCCAACACATGGCAGTTGGGGAAATTGGCCATCAGCCTCTCCGCCAACCAGGCCCCCACTGGCAGCTGCTCATACGTGGGCTCCTCATCCGTGTACTCGTCCATGACGAGTCTGATTTCCACGCTCTGAACTGCCTCACAGCAGCCCAGGAACCCAAGCACCCCCTCCACTCTGCACCTGGTCATGGCTGGACCAAGTCGTTTCTCCATGGTCAGCATTAGCAATAGACGCTGCCGACGTCCACGCAGAGCCGCCAAGTGGCGAGGTGATAGATGCGAGTATATGGTTTCAGAGTCGACGCTGAGGGCCAAGCAGTCGCAAGTCGCCAGGCACGTCTCACGGCACTCCTCGGTGATTGGGCTGGACTCGCTACCCTGACCGAGCCGCAGAAAATCACCGCCGCTTGTAACAACGATAGGCTCGGCCCAGCTATGCCCCATCACAGACCGCTGCATCGTCAATCGCCGTGCTGAGGTGTGTACCGCCTCCGGATCGCTTGCGGGCGCTTGCACATGCATGAATTTGATGTTGCAAGTCATGTAGCCCTATATTGTCGCCCCCCATGCTCATTACAGGCTGGCATCCACGGCGACTGCAACGAGAGCTTTGGGTATACACTGTATGATTAAGAAGGAAACATAACTAAATTTGAATACAACATGCATGAGCATCGCCGAGGTCTTCTACCTACTCGAGTTGAACATCAAGCCCCGATACAAGCCCCTATATTTCGTCCTTCACGTGAATAACATCCATCAATGTCTGCAAGCGCCCCATTCCCGGCTGTGTTCACTGCCGGCGACATGAATGGTACATCCACCTCGGGAGATACTGTGCAGTTGTCCACCTATGCGGCGACAATCCTCCAAGTGGTGGTCGATTTGAGGGTATATATATCCAAACGATGTGAAGCACTGGTGTATAGATGCAATAGGCACAGCGTCAACTTACATGTTCTGTGCAGGATGCCACTTTGGACAAGCCCAGAATGAAGCTTATCGTAGCCATCATGATAACAGGCATTGACCTGGCCAACAGCCCTAACCCTCCCACAGTGGCAGTGATGGAAGCAGCAGTGCAACCGTGAGCGCGCCAGCTTCAAGACAATGCCTCAGTCAGATAGAGTCAGCCACATCAAGCATACATGCTGGATGCATGCATGCACAGGATGGTTGAAAGGGCCCGCATCAAGTTCAACGGCATGAGCAAGAGTGATCAGGACACGTGGGTTGCTTCCTACGTGGCGGCCACCCACCACTTCCCCGGCCTGTCAGCCGTGGGGAAAGTGGGAGGTGGTGAAGTGCCACAAGGCATGGAGTGCCTCGCAGCGCTGTACCGTGTGTATGAGATGTCAAGTAGGTGCTGGCTAGGCACACATGAGTACCATAGGAGGCGCACAACATGCCAAGCTTGATGGTGCTTGTGAGTGCAGAGGCCCCCATCCAGCTTACACCTGAGCTGAAGAAGGCAGTGAAGGCAGTGAAGTGTGTGATGGTCAGCTTGCTGAGTGGCAAGGCACTCACGGCCAAGGCGCAACGGTCACCAAAGGTGAGTCATGTTACTCATGCAGGTGTGCAGGGGTGAGGGTTGCACACTTGGCATAGTTGTGATGACTCATTGTGTACCCCTATGTGCAGGCGTCTTTGCAGCAAACTCGCTCCCCCCCACTCCCATCACAGACACCCACTGAGTCAAGTGCAGGGGTGAGGTGACAGCGCATGAAGGGAATCTGAGCCAGAACTCCTCATCAGCAGTTGCACTACTGGTGTAATGCAGGTCGCCCCCCCACATGCGGTGGCGGTGGTTGATGCGCAGCAGGCAGAGGGGACCTCCCCAGCAAAGTACAAGCACGCTTTGCTAGGTATACGTCATTGTGTGCTGCATGCACATCTCTTACTAGCATTCCACCCAACATGCATCACACAAACTTTGCTTGCATCGTGTTCACAGGGTCGCCGGCTGCTGCATCTAAGGCGAAGGCGCCCACTCCCACCCTCACACCTCGCATGGCCCCACTAGCTACGCCTGCCCCTGACCAGCCTGCCTCAGCTCCTACCCCATCCCTCGCCCCAGCCCCTCCCAAAGCCCCTCCCCCAACCCTTTCCCTGCCTAAGACCTCATCCCACCGCCCAGCCACACCACGCGTGACCCCCCTTGCCCCCCCTTGCCTCCCAGCCCCACCAGCCCCTACCCAATCCAAGGCGGTGGCGCCCACTCGCACCCCCACCCCTCGCATGGCCCCAGCTACTACGACTTCATGTGGCCTGCCCACCTCTGCTCCTACCCCAGCCCCTGCCCCAGCCCCTTCCACTGTGCCTTCCCCAACCCTCTCCCTGGCCAAGAGCTCATCCAACCGCCCACCCTCATCATCCGTCACTCCCCCTGCCACCGCCTGCCCCCCAGCCCACCCAACCCTTACCAAGGCCGCCCTTCAGTCCAACCCAGGTATAGTCTAGGAAAGTCACTACATGTTGATTTTAGTAGTATGTTGGATTAGGGTCTCTCACACTTGCTGTTCATGTGGTGGGAATTGGTATGGTTGCAGGTGCCCCCAAGGGCGGTGCAACGCCTAGCGCAGGCGCAAGAAAGGTGGTGAAGGTAGGAGCACGGGAGCATGGGAGCATGGGTTTGGGAATGACAGCAATTGCACAAGCACATACACTTGTATTAGTTCTGACTGTTTGGATGCTATTGCAGGGCGTCAACCCTTACCATGTCCAGGACTCACGGTTCTTCAACCCAACAACATATGAGCCGAACAGTATCAATGGCGATGCACTAGACGTGGCCATGGAGTTGATCCAAGTGAGTGGAGTAAACACTATAGATTGACGTGTTAGTAGCAAGGAAGAAGAATGTGTGCACGATGATTGAACAGAGGATGAGAGGTACCATGCATGGTGGTATGTCATTACAGGCTATTCGCTTCAACACGGAAGAGCGAAAGTTCCTGATCCTCCAGAGCCATGTGGGAAAGGGAATCCGAGACAATGAGGAGGCGGCGGACAGGGCGATGGACCAATACAAAAAGAGGAGCAAGATTATGAAGAAGTTGGGCATGTCCCAGCTAGGAGATGCAAGCGTGATCCTCATCCCCTTCAACCCCACCGACAACCATTGGACAGTGGCAGTTGTCTACGTGAATATGCAGAGGGTCGTGTACTATGACCCCATCAAGGTGAGTTGAACATGAAGGGGTTTTGCAGTGTTATGAATGTGATCAGTGCCACGTTCTTCTGAATGCATGCAGCCCGGAACCATTCCCTTTACCCTGTGGAAGAAGCTGGAGTCTTTCCTCAAGAAGAATGTCAGGGATGGGAAGTGGCAGTCGCAGACAGGTGCTTGCCCACAGCAGGGGGATGGTTGGAGTTGTGGCGACCGCATGCTGGTGCACATTGACTACATAACCGAGCATCGCACGAGGTGAGTCCGCGCTTACAAGGTGTGAAAGAATATACAATGCAATGGCACTGCCTAGCATATACATCACATGGATTGTAAGGTGGCCTAACCTTTTGCATGCGCTGCAGTCACTTCATTACCAAGATTGACTTTGACAACAACACTGAGGAGGGCATGATTGGGAGGCGCATGTGCTGGAAGGACGCGGTGCAGCGTTGTGAGGGGTGGCCAGGAATTGTGAGTATAGATCCCATAGCTAACTATTTCATGATAGCATCGCAACATGCACATGCAGGAAACATCATTTATGAATGATGCTCGTAGGTTACCATGAGTAATGAATGGAAGGTCGCCGCTGCTGAGGAGAACAAGGTGCTGACTCACAGATATGCATAAAGACGATAGGAGGATGAGGAGTTATGGCATTACCCTTTTAATTACCACATGCATCATGCACACCATGCCCCTTGCCTCCACCTCACACGCAGGTGAGCGCATGACACTTAACCAACATTCATGTATGACTGCAGGCAGGACGGGTGTGTAAGGAAGGCCAGGAGGCACAGCCAAGCGCGCCAGCTTCACAGCAGCCACCCGTAGACCTGACTGTCAATGACAGCGATGAAGAGGTGGGTTTGCATTTGTGTACGGAGGACCGCATATAACTGCATATATCTGTGGCCAATGGGGCACCATCACTTAATGCTTGATGAGCTAAAGTGCCTGCAATGCATGTTCTTGTGCGTGATTGCATGATGTCAATGCTGTGATGTCGTCTGAGAATGTCGTTCATGATTTGTTGTAGATCAAGCTGATTGGTTGTGAGGTTCAAGGAGCAAGTTGATCAACATTAGCTTGCATGCATGGTGTGATTGTAGGGAACCAGTCAAGTGGCAGGTATGAAGAAGAGGACGGCAGCGGAGAGGGACTCGATAAGCCGAGCGGTGAGTCATCTCAGCATGTGGGGCATCATTGCATAAATTATAGAAGATGGAGACAAGACAATGCATGTAGCCCCTGTTGTGAATGCAGGCCCTTGAGGAGCGTATGGCCAAGCTGGAGGCTTGGCTTCCCAAGCTGCATAAGCTGGACGCCATGCAGTCCACGGTAGAAAGGCTGGAGGCCATGCTGGAGGGTTTGGTAGACTTGAAGAGGCAAAAGCAGCAGGAGAAGGCGACGGCCCACCAGGTTTGACAGTGGAGCCAAAGCAGCATACCACTTCGACATATATTTTTGCATTCCATCCACTATGAGCCTAAATAACCAGACTCACATATCAGTATGTCACCTACACTTGCCATACACACCATACATGAGGGTTGTGTAGATCAATCGGCACCATGATTGGCCTTGTATCACTTGCGCAGGGTGGCCAGCCACCTCAGGGGAAAGGCCCAGGCATGGCATGGAAAGGGCCCAACTTCAGGGATGCGACCTGCAAAGTGCACCAGCTTGGAGAGGAGGAGGAGTTCAAGGCTAAGGTCGAGGAGGACGGCTATGCAGTGACGGTGGTGGGGGAGGCCATCATGCCTGCTGCCTGGGAGCTGTGGGCCCTGTTGACACTGGCCATGCACTACGCTCGCATCATCTTCAAGGAGAGCGCCCTCAACCAAGATGGAACGCTGCAGGTGGTGCCGGGAGAGACGAAAGGCACGACAGTGAGTTTATACGCTTCAGATGCTAGAGGTTTAATCCTGCTAGGGCTAGGTTGTGATAGGGACGCTAGCCCTAGACCTGGCCCTAGCTCTAGCCCTAGCCCTAGCCCTAGCCCTAGCCCTAGCCCTAGCCCTAGCCCTAGCCCTAGCCCTAGCCCTAGCCCTAGCCCTAGCCCTAGCCCTAGCCCTAGCCCTAGCCCTAGCCCTAGCCCTAGCCCTAGTCCTAGCCCTAACCCTAACCCTAACCCTAACCCCAACCCAACCCCATCACCATGCCCTAGCCCTAGCCCTAGCCCTAGCCCTAGCCCTAGCCCTAGCCCTAGCCCTAGCCCTAGCCCTAGCCCTAGCCCTAGCCCTAGCCCTAGCCCTAGCCCTAGCCCTAGCCCTAGCCCTAGCCCTAGCCCTAGCCCTAGCCCTAGCCCTAGCCCTAAACCTAGCCCTAGCCCTACCCCTACCCCTACCCCTACAACACAACAGCTTTGTATCCACAACTTACATATTGCATCATTATCCACCACCATTACTCCATTACAACATGCCTAATACTTGTGGTGTGTTGCTTGCTTACAGGAGGTGGTGACTGAGTTTGGAACTGGGCAGCGCAAACAGCTGCTCTTCACCAGCCCTCAGCATGATGGCAGCCTGGCTGACGAGGTGTCCATGGCAGGGATGCTGACCGAGGAGGCGGTGCAGACATTCGAGCAACTGCATGCCACCATCAAGGCACGCCACCTGGCTGCCAAGGTGTGGGCTCAGGCCTGCTTGAAGC
Source organism: Haematococcus lacustris (assembly GCA_030144725.1). Lineage (NCBI taxonomy): Eukaryota > Viridiplantae > Chlorophyta > Chlorophyceae > Chlamydomonadales > Haematococcaceae > Haematococcus > Haematococcus lacustris. Next base: position 1,053,710 of record JASKMD010000004.1, on the reverse strand, counting down.
GCCTCCAGGCCAGGGCCAACCAGCTGGTCACCTCCCCACTCCGTGGTGGCACCATCCTGTGCAACGACCCGTACAAAATGCTGGTAGACGGCAAACCCAAGGGGGCTACCGGCTTGGTGTCAGCTCAGGCACTGCATGTGGATGTGCGGCCTTCGTGGTCTGATGAGGAGGAGGCTAGACAAGCAGCCCTGTTCCCACCCCAACCCCCATTGACAGACACACCCCAGCCAGAAGCCCCCTCCTCAGCAGCATGCAGCAGCCCGGCAGCCGGTGCAGGTGCAGGTCCCAGCCAGCAGTCATCCCCCAAGCGGCAGCCATCCCCCAGGCGGCAGCAATCCCCAAGCCGGCAGCAATCCCCCAGTCGACAGCCATCCCCCAAGCAGAAGCCGCCCCCCAGCCGGTGGCGTTTCATTCCAGGGCGTGATGGCATGGTGCTCATCATGGCCATGCAGCGGGTCAGCATCCTCCTCATTCCCCGCAGCCACAAGTGGGTCCAGGTGGTGGAGCATTTCTGGAACGGTCCGGGCAAGAGCCATGAGTGCCAGGCTGCTCTTGAGGAGTACCTGAAGCAGAAGATGACAGCCCAGGAGGTGGTGCGTGTGACCTTGGAGCCAGGTCAGGTGCTGGGGATGCGTGGGTACACCATCCATGCTGGTGATGAGGGCAGGGAGGGGACAGGTTCAGTGCGGGTGCACTTCTGTGCCTCCACTGGCTTTGTGTCCGACACCACCTGCTACGTTGCTGAGTTTGGCCACCATTTTGACAGCCTGTGCCAGCCCACCACCGAGCCCAAGACCGGCAGCACCCCCAAGGTGCCGGCCTGGCAGGGGGAAGCAGGAGGTGGCACGTACGTGCCTAAGATGCCATACAAGCCCCCAGCTCAGAAAGAAGAGGACGCCATGTGGAAGCCAAATTGGCTTGAAGACCCAGCCTTCTCAGAGACAGGTCTGAAGCAGTTGGAGCAGCAGTGGTATGAGGCAGCAGGAGTAATCTGGCCACCAGCAGAGTCAGAAGAGGAGGAGGGTGAACCTGAAAAAGGTGGCAAGGGCAAGCGAAAATCGAGCCGTGGCGGTGGCAGGGGTTGGAGGGGAAAGAGAGGAAGAAAGGGATGACATGAGCTACGTGTGTGCCAGCATGTCCATGATTGACATTGTTTAAGTGGGTATGCAAGAGTGTATGGGAGTTTGCAAAGGTGGCATGTGAAGAGCACACGTCGTGTTTTTACCCCATACAATCGTCCCAGCCCTTGTCCCTGCGCCCACAATCCCTGCACTCGTCCCTGCGCCCACAATCCCTGCGCTCGTCCCTGCGCTCATCCCTGCGCCCGTCCCTGCGCCCGTAATCCCTGCACTCGTCCCTGCGCTTGTCCCTGCGCCCGTCCCTGCGCCCACAATCCCTGCATTCGTCCCTGCGCTCATCCCTGCACTCGTCCCTGCGCTCATCCCTGCACTCGTCCCTGCGCCCACAATCCCTGCACTCGTCCCTGCGGTCATCCCTGCACACGTCCCTGCGCTCATCCCTGCGCCCGTCCCTGCGCCCACAATCCCTGCACTCGTCCCTGCGCTTGTCTCTGCGCCCGTCCCTGCGCCAACAATCCCTGCATTCATTCCTGCGTTCATCCCTGCACTCGTCCCTGCGCTCATCCCTGCACTCGTCCCTGCGCCCACAATCCCTGCACTCATCCCTGCGCTCGTCCCTGCGCCCGTCCCTGCGCCCACAATCCCTGCGCTTATCCCTGCACTCGTCCCTGCGCTCGTCCCTGCGCCCATCCCTGCGCCCTTAAATCCCTGCACTCATCCCTGCGCTCATCCCTGCACCCGTCCCTGCGCCCGCAATCCCTGCACTCATCCCTGCACCCGTCCCTGCATCCGTCCCTGCACCCCCCCCTCCATCCCTGCGTCCATCCCTGCGCTCCACCTCCATCCCTGCGTTCGTCCCTGCGCCCCCCCCTCCATCCCTGCATCCTTCCCTGCGTGAACGCCACGGGCCGCCCAGCCTCCGTCTTTGACTTTTTTGACCTGATTTCTTTTGGGATGGAATCCTTACATCACAAGCTACCAACTGCCTAAGTTTCAGTCCATTTGGACAAGGTTGACAAAAGCGCAGGGAAAAACGCAGGGACTAATTTGTAGGAGTGTCGCTAGCTTGTGGAACATATACAAGCAAGGTGATGAGTGGGCATGGCTAACTAGTTGTCGGCAGGCCTTCAAGGTAGCCATGCATTCATGACACTATTAACTATCATGTGCAGATGCGAAGATGAAGAGTCAAGGTGACACTGATTATGTGTACCTCTGCGAAGTGCAGGGTAGAGAGGCGTGTGTTACATTGGCAGAGTTTGTGTTAGGAACAGAGCCCCCCACCCTTCCCTCTCCTGCCCCCACCCCTGCCCCACGGCCAGCCCCAGCAGCAGGTGTGCAGCCCCCTGCCCCTGCCCCTGCCCCACGGCCAGCCCCAGCAGCAGGTGTGCAGCCCCCTGCCCCTGCCCCTGCCCCCCAGCCAGCCCCAGCAGCAGGTGTGCAGCCCCCTGCCCCTGCCCCTGCCCCCCAGCCAGCCCCAGCAGCAGGTGTGCAGCCCCCTGCCCCTGCCCGTGCACCACAGCCAGCCCCAACAGCAGGTGTGCAGCCCCCTGCCCCTGCCCCTGCACCACAGCCAGCCCCAGCAGCAGGTGTGCAGCACCCCCCTGCCCCGACCCCTGCCCCACAGCCCACCCAAGCAGCAGGTGTGCAGCAGCACCCAGCCCCATCCCCTGTCCGACAGCCAGCCCTAGCAACGGCTGTGCGACAGCCCCCCGCCACACCAACAGCGGGTGTACCTGGATTGAAGGCCCCCACCACAGGCCTAGGAACTGCCCTGCCAGCAGGTGTGCAGCGGAGCCCTGCCCCCTCCCCTGTCCAGCGGCGTGCACCAGCAGCACGTGTGCAACTAAGCCTTGCCCCCTCCATTCCCCTGTTGCCTACACCAGCAGCAGGAGGGCAGCATCAGCACAATCCGCCAGTGCAGCACCGTGGCCAGGCACGCAGAGTGCAGTGGGCACAGGTGGGCACCAGCACCCGGGCGGCAGGCACAGCAGCAGGTGGGCTGCAGCACCAGCATCAGCAGCAGGACCTGGGACAGGTGACTGAAGGAGAGCAGCAGCAGCATGGAGGGGACGGTGCTAGTCCCTCATCATCCAAGAGGCCAAGGCCTGCCGAGGATCATGTAGAACCACATCATTATAGCACATAGGAGCAAGACAGCATCACAGTGCAGAGTGACAGTGGCTCAGATACCCCATTGCTTCATTTGCCATTGCAGGCCCTCATACAGTACCTGATTCAGAAGGTGGACACCGTGCAGACCTCAGTGAACAGATTGGAGGTGGGACACAAGCTGCCAAAGAGGCATTACAACATTACCAACTTGTAAACGACCACACTGAATGTAGGATGAGCTGATGGGAAGAAGACGACTTCACGTGTTGGCAAACACAGCCTTGACTGGAAGTGGCCAGTCAGGAGAGCAGGTGAGCAGCTACTAATAGCCTACAACAGGTTTAAACAGTGTGCACGGTTACGCTGACCTACCACAGGGTTTCAATAACCTAGTGCAGGGCTTCACTAACCTAGTGCAGGGTTTAACAGACTACAGCTGTGGCTCAAGAGGATATGTGTGGATTGTGTTTGCAGTCAAGCACCGGAGGCACCCTGCTGCATGGAGGAGCAGTGCGGTTTCCCAAGAATACACAGGTACGAGAGGCATAACTAGCTGTTATGAATTGATAGTGACGGGTACTTGTGAGCATGTCGTGCATTGCTACCTTGCACGCAGGGAATGGTGTATCAGCTGCCCACCTTGCTGCCATACACAGGGGATGTCTACCAGCCTCATGAGCTAGAGCAGTGTCGCCGAGCAGCTCTAGCTCATGGCCTGACCATCTTCCAGCTGCCACAGCTAGCCATAGATATGGCAGCGGTGGTTGCGGCCAGCATCTTGATCACCAGGGTCTATAACCACATGGTCTTCAGCTCGGTCAATGCCAACAGCAAGACTCAGTATGGCACTGGCCAGAGGGTGCAGGTGGTGTTGGCCAAGTCGGACAAGAACAGCAGTGGCGACCTAGACACAACCCTGCAGCTGTTGTCTGACAACTATAACGCGGCTGTGTACAGCAGGCTGACGGAAGAGAAGAAGAATGAGGTGAGAAGACAGATAGATTAAGGCGTGCAACAGATGACACAAGCCACAGCAGTAGTACATAGCCATTGCGGCATTGAGGCATTTCCTAACTTACCTAGAGTCAGGGCTGCATAGAGCACAATAGACAGCACACTGGGTGTGTTTGCAGGTGGATGAGGCCAAGAACGTGTTGACCCAGTACCTCACTCTCCTGCAGCCGGTGCTGAGGCAGCTGCTGGGCCGCCCCCTGAACGCCCTAGCTACCATCATCACTGACCCCACCTGGCAGCGTCGCCTGAACAGGAAGGGGGAGCTGGTGGCTACACTGGCCGAGCAGCTGGCTCAGGCCCAGGCTCCCCACACCGACTTCCTCCCTGTTGGCCCAGGGATAGATGACGGCCTGGTGTTCCTGCTGGCTCTCCAGGACTTCCCTCTGGTTGCCTACATGGGCAGCCACAAACTGTCCCAGTTGGCTGCAGCCTATTGCTGGCGGACGGCTGATGGTAAAAAGCAAGTGGTGGAAGTGGATGACATGGATGCCCTGGCCCTGACCTTGCCACATCAACTGGGCACAGAGGTCCCGGTGAAGGCTGGGCAGCTGGTGTTGTTCCGAGGCAACACAGTACATGCTGGCAACGTGGGGGTGGCAGGCTCGTGCTGCGCCAGGCTGTATGGCTTTGGCCGGCCTGACACGGTGGCTGACAACACCACCATGAACACCTCTGAGCTGGGGGACTTGTACCATGGGTTGTTTCAGCCCATCCAGGATGAGGGCATTGGGCCCAAGATGGCAGACTGGAACAGGCGCGGCATGGCAGGCCAGTGGGTCAGAATCTCACAGCCATACAGGCCTGATCAGCGTATTTGAACGATTGAGAATGCATGGACAGCATGGGCTGGGGTTGAGCTACAGCGGAGGGTCTGGTGTGGTGCCAGGACTCTGTGGACCAGGACTCTGCGGTGTGGAGCCAGGACCCTGAAGGTGTGCAGCAAGACCCTGTGGTGAGGGACCAGGACCCTGTAGGTGTGCAGCAAGAACCTGTGGTGAGGGACCAGGACCCTGTGGTGCCAGGACCCTGTGGTGAGGGACCAGGACCCTGTGGTGCCAGGACCCTGTGGTGACACTCCTACAAATTAACCCCTGCGTCCGTCCCTGCGTGTTGACCGACCTTGTCCGATCGGGCTGAAATTTTGATAGATGGTAGTTTGCAGGATATAAAACATATTTTTCAGTAAAAAATCAAAGGCGGCTGCGCTGTGACCCTGTGGCTAGAGTGCAGGGATGAGTGCAGGGATAGGTTGCGGGCCACAGCGCAACAGCTGTTGATTTTTTCACAAAATTTTTCTCGAAAAATATGTTTTATTTTCTGAAAACTGCCATCTATCAAATTTTCAGCCCGATCGGACAAGGTCGGTAGAACGCAGGGACAAACGCAGGGACTAAATTGTAGGAGTGGAGGGACCAGGACCCTGTGGTGCCAGGACCCTGTGGTGAGGGGCAAGGACCCTGTAGGTGTGCAGCAGGACCCTGTGGTGAGGTGCCAGGACCCTGTGGTAACAGGACCCTGTGGTGTGGTGCCTGAACCCTGTGGGCCAGGACCCTGTAGCCGTGCGGCAGGACCCTGTAAGCAAATGTCGCAGGACCCTGTAGGCGTGCGGCAGAACCCTGTAGACGTGTGTCGCAGGACCCTGTAGGCGTGCGGCAGAACCCTGTAGACGTGTGTCATAGGACCCTGTAGCCGTGCGGCAGAACCCTGTAAACAAATGTCATAGGACCCTGTAGGCGTGCGGCAGAACCCTGTAGTCGTGTGTCGCAGGACCCTGTAGACGTGCGGCAGAACCCTGTAGTCGTGTGTCGCAGGACCCTGTAGGCGTGCGGCAGGACCCTGTAGACGTGTGTCGTAGGACCCTGTAGGCGTGCGGCAGGACCCTGTAGACATCTGTCATAGGACCCTGTAGCCGTGCGACAGAACCCTGTGACCTATGACCCTGTGGTGTGGTGCCAGGACACTGTGGTGTGGTGCCTGGACCCTGTGGTTCCAGGACCCTGTGGTGAGGTGCCAGGACCCTGTGGTGAGGTGCCAGGACCCTGTGGTATCAGGACCCTGTTGTGTGGTACCAGGACCCTGTGGGCCAGGATCCGGTGGTGAGGTGCCAGGACCCTGTGGTGAGGTGCCAGGACCCGGTGGTGCCAGGACCCTGTGGTGAGGTGCCAGGACCCTGTGGGCCAGGACCCTGTAGGTGTGCAGCAGGACCCTGTTGTGTGGTGCCAGGACCCTGTGGTGCCAGAACCCTGTGGTGAGGTGCCAGGACCATGTGGGCCAGAACCCTGTGGTCAGGTGCCAGGACCCTGTAGGTGTGCAGCAGGACCCTGTGGTGAGGTACCAGGACCCTGTGGTGCCAGAACCCTGTGGTGAAGTGCCAGGACCCTGTGACCCAGAACCCTGTGGTGTGGTGCCAGGACCCTGTGTGGAAAGGCACTCATCGTAGGACCCTGTACAGGGTCCTAGCACACTTGGTCAAAAGCATCCAAACGGGGTCAACAGGACCAACAACCGGGTATGTAGGAATCCTAACAGGGTTCTATCACATAGGGATGCAAAGCATGATTATAATATCAACACTCATAGGGTACACAGGACCCTGTACAGGGTCCTACGACCATGGTGACGCAAGGACCCGGTGCAGGGTCCTATGACACGGGCCATAGCTCATCACTGGCTTGGACTTTTTGCATGCCACCTACTAGGTTGGACAGCTGTAAGCACCCTTTACAACCTCTCATACTCACATTTCATGAAAAGTCACTTTGGTCACACGGTGCCAACTCCCTCAGCCAAAATCAGGGTCACAGCCCCACACCTGGCCCAGCAACTCGACACCGAGTGAGAATTACACTTTGGCCCAAGAGAGTCTTGTCATCCCCTAGGTCAAAGCAGCCCACATACCAAGTCTCAAACCTCAACTCTCAGGTTTTCCAAGCCAGCCAGGCCTTAATTTGCACGAGTGAGCCTTCATGATCTTTTTGAGAAACGTCTTGGTCAGATCTTCCTGTAGATGCTCCAAAGGTAGCCAGCTGTTCTCGTGATCGGGGTGACCCAACCACTTCACCTGCAATTGCAGCTTGCCCCTCACAAAGCGGTGGTTGCGAATCTCTTGCACTTCAAAATGCTCCTCGCCATCTATGATTTCTGGTTGTGGCGGTGGGTTAGGGTTGCGAGTAGGAAACTCTGCTGAGCCATCATTGTGCACCTTGATGTGCGAAACATGCACAACAGGATGCATGGTGCTCCATGCAGGTGGAAATTGCAATTTCAAAGCTACTGGTGTGACAACCTCCAGGACCTTGAAAGGACCATGTTGCCTGGGTAAAAACTTGCGTGTTGCATTCTCAGCGGTGGCATTCGCTGGTTGTGTGTGAGCAAAGAAGGAATGAGCCAGGTAGACCATGTCGCCTACTTTGAAAGTGTGATCTCTACGCTTCTTGTTGGCATAGGTGGTTTGTCGCTCTTGTGCTTTCACAAGGTTGTGTGTAGCAGATGCGATGTCATGTGCCATGCGTTCAAGGAAGCCTGATGCTGACTCACTGTCGCCTTGTACCGCAGAAGGCGGCACAGACAATGTCAGTGGTGTGTATGGTTCATACATACATAGTTGCGGAGCATGTCCTCGAGAGTGCGATTAGCACGCTCGGTCTGGCCGTCTGTCTGTGGGTGGTTGGCGGTAGACATGTTGAGGTGTGTGCCAGTGAGTTTAAACAGTTCTTGCCAGAAGGCAGATGTGAAACGTGGGTCTCGGTCTGACACTATAACCTTGGGAAGGCCATGCAGCCGGAAAACATGGTCAAAAAAAATGCGAGCCAAAGTTGAAGCTGTGACTGATGTGGTTGTGGGAATGGCATGGATCATTTTGGTGAGCTTGTCCACAAAGACTACAATGGCGTCGTGGCCAGACGTGGTGACAGGCAGCTGGGTGATCAGGTCCAGGCTGACGTGTTCCCAACGATGCTGGGGCACAGGCAGAGACTGCAGTAAGCCAATGGGTCGTTGCGTGTTGGACTTGTTGCGCTGACAGGCAAGACATGTGCGAACATAATCATGCACTGATGCAGCCATGCGCGGCCAGAAGTAAAAGCGAGAGAGCCTAGCGTAGGTCTTATCCCTGCCTAAGTGACCTGAGATGGGTATATCGTGTGCCTCGCACAGCAGGTCGGTGCGGAGCGGTCCTACTGGAATATACAGCTTTACGGACCCCCTTCCTGTGTGGTAAAGGAGATTGTCCCTGATGATAAACTGGCGTGGCTTGCCAGCGAGTGCAGCCGCGTGGTAGCGCTGGTACTCTGCGTCTGCAGGAGCTGTGTCGCTGATTTGCTGCAGAACATGTGGGGCGATTGAGACTCGTGATTCGATGCCCTGGGCGTGGATGCCCCTGCTGAGTGAGTGCAACTCCAGTGTCTGGGTATACACCTGATAGTCTGGCCTACGTGATAGCGCGTCCGCCACTACGTTGTGCTTGCCAGGGATGTGGTCGATGTGGCAGTTATAGTCTTGCAGGACTTCCATCCATCGTGCCTGCCTCTTACAGTCCAGGTGTGGTTGTGACTGCAGGTGCTTGTTGGCCCAATGGTCGGTGAGGAGAGTGAATTGAACACCTAGAAGATAGTGCCTCCATACTTTGAGTGCCTCCACCACGGACAGTAGCTCTTGCTCGTGTGTGGGATAGTTGCGCTCTGCTGGTAAAAGCTTCCGCGAGTGGTAAGCCACTACACGCTAAGCAGGTCCCTTGCCCTGTGTGAGAACTGCCCCTATGCCAATGCCTGAGGCGTCACAGCGCAGTGTGTATGGTTGTGATGGATCTGGCGCAATGAGCACCGGTGCTGTTGTGAGTGCCTTCTTCAGTGCCTCAAAAGCTGACTGCTGGACTGGCCCCCATGCCACTTTGCCCTGCTTGTCATGCCCATCAGCCTGTGTGAGAGCAGTTATGGGTGCTGCTATGTCAGAGGAATTCTTGACAAAGCGACGGTAGAAGTTAGCTAGCCCTAGGAAGCTGCGCACATCATGCACAGTTTGAGGTGTTGGCCAGCTCTCGACAGCAGCAACCTTTTTGGGATCGCATGCAATGCCGGTGGATGTAATGATATGCCCTAAAAACTCTGTCTGACTCAAGCCGAACGGGTCTCAGTTGTGGAGCTGGGTGCACTGCTGGGTGTGTGTTGCCTGCTCGCGAAGTGGCGACCTCGCGGTGGTGCTGTCGTGAACAGGGCGCCTAACTGCTAGGGTGCGGTTCCTCAGCTTAATATTAACTTAATAGTTAATTAAATTAAGGCCGGTCGTATTAAGTTCCTCAAGTGTATTAAGTGGCTTCTTTTTGACCCACACTGCTATGAGTGCAGCTGTGCGACCCCAGCGCACGGGTCGCAACCGCAATCGCCTCACATTGGCACTTTCAGCCGGGAGGCACGCGGGCAGGCAGCAACATATGCCAACAAGCCGTAGTGGCTCCGGAACAGCTGTATTACAGCAAAACGGCTATGACTGGGTCGCTGGGGCCCGGCCCCGCAGTGGACCGCGACCAAATTGCACAAAGACGCTATTTGATTGGTGTTGCATCTGCGTACCCAGCAAAGGCCAATGGTGTGGTTCTTAAGCACAAACGATGCGAGATGAGCAAAGTTGCTCTCTAGTAGTGCACAAATGGTAATACCGCGTAATAACACTAAACGGCTGTGTGCTTGTGTGTGTAGTGAGGAATAGCTATCGCGTACCCAGTAAAGGGGTCGATGCACTTTTTAGGCAGGACCACGCCGCGGGCCCGCAGTGGGGCTACATCAAGCAAGGGGTAGAGCCACGAAGGGTAGAGCGAGAGGGCTAGAAAAAGATAGTTACCAGCGCTTAATATTAAGTGGTTAAGTGGTTAAGTAAGCGACCTAATATGACGCTTAATTAAACTTAATTAAGAAACCGCTCCCTACTAACTGCATTGGCGTCGCTGTGGATACTCCTACGTCTCTGTATGCCGAGTCATGCGCTACAGCTATGTTCTCAGCCTTGTCGAAGGTGTTAGGGAGCTGGACGTCTACCATGGCACGTAGTGCAGGGGGTCACCCCCGCCATTGGCTGCACCCCCGTGGCTCAAGAGATAAAAACTTTCTCATTTCTGCACGGATGAGGCCGCCGATTCGTGCGATGAGCTGCTTATGGCCTAACTAGAGTGGAGCCAGCCCCAGCGGTTTGCCGGGTGGCTGGCCCCCAACACGCGACGTGTTCTGGCGCCACGCAGACACTCTTAGCAACCGCTGTAGGCAGCTGGGACCCAGCGCGGCATGAACGGCGCATCCAAACTAATTTTTAAACCAGCATGCAACAGCGCGTTAGATCGCATTCTTCAACACGGGTTCAGTCCACATGTGACAGCAATGTCAAGGTGGTTACCGCATCGGTGCTTGTGGTTCTTTTGCAGCCAAACGCAGCTAGAATCAGTCAAAAAGATGCATAAACTGAGCTGATATGAGTATCACCCCCCACACATGAAACGGACCACACATCAAGACAACGCGTTTCTGCTTTGCAGACACGTTAGGTGACCACACAGGGAGCCGCGCTGAACTGGCGATTCATCATTTGACGTCCTGGTTGGACAGTTATGGCAGCCGGAAAAAGCCGGAATTTGACGTTACACGAGGTGCACGCTGTTCGGGTGCAGGGACAGGCCACAAGCCATACCACCACTCTTAACATGTCACCAGCACTAGCACTAGCACTAGAACACATGTCAGGGGGGGTACTGCGCCCGACAAAAATACAAAAATTTGAAAAGCTGGTCCGTTGAGCGCGATAGCTGTTCTCTGATCACAGCCCCACTAAGCAGGCCATTCCCGGCACAACGCGACCCGATCTCACAGCAACCCCGCCCGCCCCGGCACAGGTGCACATCAGCCCGAGCAGCCCGCTAGCTTCGCTTTAATGAGCTGCATCGCCCTGCGCGAGAATCGCTGTAACACTCATAAAAACCAGAGAGATTTTATCAGGGGTGCAGCCAATGGCGGGGGTGACCAGGGTGCAAGCCTCGCCTAAAGCGGTCTAGCTGCTCATCATCAGTGATGTTAGGAATCTGCAGGAACAGGCCCCTAAGATGTGTGGCAAAGGACAGGGCAGTCTGGTTGTGCTTCTGCTTGGCGTCATGTAAGATGTCTCGTGCTTTGGCTGCTTCTGACTTAGACCTAAAGGCTGCTTTCAACCCTGTCTTGAAGCTCTCCCATGTCAGGGTGGTGTCGGCCCGTGCTGAGCGGTACCATGATTGAGCCAGGCCAGCCAGTCTTACAGAGGCAGAAACTATCTTTTGCTCATCACTCAGGTTAGGGAACAACGAATACACGTCCTCCACCTGGAACAGAAAGCTGTTGACATCTCCCCTACCATCATACTCTTTGATCTCTACTAGTTTGATGATACCAGCAGGTGCAGAACTACGCCCTCCTACAGAAGTGGCCAGAGCATTGTTGCTAGCTACGACACGAGTCATCTCCACACCAACAGCATTCAGAGTCTGCAGCAATGTAGCCATGGCTGTTTGGGGACCGTGCTCAGTCTCCATGATGTGGGCTGCTTATGCTAGTGGGGTGACCCTGGCTGCCTTGGCTGCCTTACGGCGCAGTGCGCACTGTGCGTTGTTGCTAAGTGGAGGCTCAGGCTGAGGTGCTGGGGCTGGCAGGCTAAGCCGTGGTGTGTAGAAGTGCACAGGAGGTGCTTGTGGAGGAGGTGCTTGCAGGAAATAGTGCGGCAGCTCCGCAGGTACTGCGGGTGGTGCGAAATGAACTACTGGTACAGGCGCAGCGAAGTGCACCTGATGCGGATGTGGGCTCTGCTGGTAAGGCAGGTATGCTACTGGATGATGTGCTGGTTGGGTCGCCGTGGTCGTGCGATGTTGCAACAAATCGAACAACCTATTGACCTCTGCTTGTAATTGCAGGTTCAATGCGTGCAAATGCTTAGCTGCTGCCTTGTGTTTAGCACATTCAGCACAATGCACTACAGATGAGCACGCCGTGCTAGGGCGGTGGTGGGGATTATGACGTGGGTCGCGCGGTGCAGACCGCGGTGGTGCAGACACGGCCTCAGGTGGGGCCGGTATGCGAACTCGTCCCGAACGATTGATGGGTTCCGCTGGGACGGCTGCTCCAGCTGCTGGGGTCGACTGGGTCGCTGGCTCGTCGCGCAAAAGTTCCTCGACGGTTAGTAAAGCGTCGGGATGCGCGGCGGCGTTGTTGACAGCGCTCACTGCACAGGGATAATCGAACCGGGGAAACCAAATGTAAGAGTCGGCTTAGATATGTTAGAATGCATGGCTGGCGGCTTATTTAAACTACAGCTGCGGCTGGTTTGCAAAGCTGAGGACTGCAGCTGCTGCTGCTACTGGAAGCAGTTCACATACTCTGTGGCGGCGCAGGAGAGAGACTTGAGACTCCTGGGCTGACGGCAAGTGGTTGAGGCAGAGTCGAGCCCAGAACAATGCTTACAGAATTATGCCAGAGTCAGCTTAAAAAAGAGACACTTCACACTATCTCATACCCTTTTGCCGGTAACGTGGCACCCGTCCAGAGTTGAGCAATGGGCCCTCCCCCTCTACGCCAAGAATGGCTACCACCCGCAGAGCGTGAAGCCCTACCCACGCAGCCAACTCAGGGATGACGATTGCGATTGTGAGCTATGCTGGTCACCCAACAGCAGGGAGAATGATGAAGGTGCTGCAGACATGTATGTCTGTGACACATGCCAACGCACGTACCACTGGCAGTGCCTTCTTGACTGCAACTGCGCCAAGCCGGACGAACGACCTGGCTGCGATGACAACACAGAATGGGAATGTCCCTCGTGCGCACCGCTAGCCCCGCATGAGAAGGAGGCACGCAAAGCTGCTGCGGACGAGGAGATAGTAGAGGTTCACTGGGAACCCAGCGCGGAGGCATTGACCATGCTTGAACACCATATAGACTTCTGCGAGCACATGGAGGAGTACAAAACAGAGATAGAGGCCAGGCAACACGCACTCACAAGCACACGCAAGGACGGCGACATTGACGATGATCTGGTGCGACAAAGCATGAGTGACACTGCACATGGACAATGGCAGTCCAGCCATGGCGACCCGCTACGCTCGAATGTTAGATTCGATGTCCTCCCCACCAACCCGCAGCTCGATATTTGCCCAACTGGAAGATGCGAAGTGTGGCTCCGACATGCAGACTTCTACCCCTGTCAACAAACCACAGCCCAGACACAAGCCTTACCCCAACCAATCACACAACAAGTTGTAGCCGTCTACAACACAGATGGTAAATGCGTGGGAGTCATCACACCCGCCCGAGCAGCAAACCTGCTATCTAGGTACAATGAAACTCAGAAGAACGCCCCCACACCCCTAAACACCAGCTTTGCCACAGAGCTTGCCAGCCTCTTGGCAAGGCATGGCCAAGCGACTGCTGATGCCACACACACAACCCCCACACCAATCGTCCACGTCCTGAGACAACACCTGGAGATCACCAAGGAACGCTACACCACCCCTCTCCACTGCAGCCCACTGATTGCAGAGTACTACAGCCCATGCGAAAGAGACAAGCTATTCGGCTCACTGGGCCCCCCCTTACTCTGCCAGCACCAAGGCATGTCATTGGCCCAACCCAACAAAACACACATCACAGTGGCTGTGCGACACGCCCTACACGCAGCGCAAGCCCCAACACACATACCAACCCTCACTGCCATGCTCCTGCCTAACAAAGGCCGCACAATCGGCGCAACATACATGCGGTGGATTACTGAACACCCCCACCTGTGCACCAAAGTTGGCACCTTCGCACCCCATGCGCTGCAGCCAGACCCGCCGCAAGCGTGGACTGGGGGCATACCGTACACCTGCAGCAACAAACACCACTCACTGCTCGTCCTGATCCACAACTCGAGCGCAACACATCACCTGCAAGCGCGGAACCCACTATGGCTTGACAACCTACGCTGCGCCTTGAGTCAACTCGCCGGAAGAAAGTTCCTTCCCCCCACCAACTCACGCCCACCCCCCTTCCTACCGGCCCATACAAGCCTACCAGGGGCCGGCACCTACAGGAAACTACCCCCAGATACACAAACACCCCCCACAGCCCTCCCCCCCACCACCAACACCCCCGATACCAACTGGAGCGGCACCCACCTTCAATCAAAGGTTAGGGACTGGAAGTCATGGACATACACCGATGGCAGCTGCACCACAGCACCAGGAGCAGTCCAACGCTTTGGAGCAGGCATCTACCACCCCCAGGGCACACAACAACACCACACCATCAACCCCAGTGGAGAGGGGGCTACCAACACGATCACAAGAGCCGAGCTCGCAGCCATCAAGGCAGCACTAGACCAAGGGCACACACACATCGCCACCGACAGCCTCACCGCCATGTTCCAGATAAGGATGGCTGTCCTCCAACCCATGCGTCTCCACCTGCACAAGCACAAGGACATCCTTACCACCATAGTACAAACAATCAAAGCTAGCCCTATGACAATACATCTCTTTAAGGTGAGAGCACACAACGGCATTATTGGAAATGAGTATGCCGACCACACAGCCAAACTGGCAGCACAACAGGATAACCATGATATCACCATCCCAGGCTGCAAGGATCCCTACCACGACATCCACTGGCTGCAAATTCCAGGGAAGGAGGACCAACCCCCCCGGCCACTAGGGGACCTGGCGGGCTGCCTGAAAACCCACATGCACACCAGACATAGACTAGGACTGGCCAATCAAGACTCTATCTACTATGAGGCCTGGCAGTCTATCACCCTCATAGCGCACAAGATGAGCAACTTTCTTTGGCGCGATGGGGCCATTACGACGCCACAACAAAGGTGCATTCTGCGCTACAGAACTGGCACTCTCTACAACCAAAAACACGCAGTCCGCTTTGGATTTAGCGACAACACTAACTGCCCTCTGTGCGGCCAGCCGGACAGCGCTCTACACATCCTGTCCGGCTGCACTGCTACGAACAAACTCGTAACGCACCGCCACAATGTGGCCGGCCGCGCCATCCTCCGAGCCGTGCAGGATGGAGCCCTTGGCGCCGGTCTGATCTTCACCGACGTCGGAGACCTACAAGAGGAAAGCGACACTGCCTCACCAACCACAAACAAGGTAAAACGCCGAAATCTGCGACGCGCACTTGACATAGACCCCACCGCTACAGGACGGATTACCTACCCGGACGCGGTACTCGTCTCCCCAACTGGGCCCTATGAAGGGCCAGCGACGCAGATACCGCCGAGGCACAGGCATGTGACCCTGATAGAAATAAAGTATTGCATGGACACCGACCCAACAGAGCAACTACACAAAGCGACCGCGCAGCACGCCAACTTGCTCCAAGCACTCCATCCAGGCATCAATTGTGCCTCCGCAAAACAAATCAACATCATGCTAGGAGTGGGTGGCACAATTTACAAGGACCACACCCACAAACAACTTCTAGAGCTAGGAGTAAATGACACAAACGACAACTTGCTAAAGTGGCTGCACCGCCATGCCATACAAACAGCACATGCACTCGTTACAGCGAGACGACAATCTGAACCGCCGAAACAGATGGGAAAACTAAGCAAACAATGGACACGAACGGCAAGGGTACCGACTGGATGAGCTATGCGGGGGAGGGAGGATGTTGACATGGCATCTGGGTGCGCCCGGTAGCCTGGCAACCCTCCCCCCCCACCCACCCCCCCTGTCTCTGGTGGGAGGGTAGCAAGGGCACGCCCCGAGGCTACTCTCCTCCCTTAATGCACGCCCGACGGAGAGGGCGTAGTCTTTCTTTCTTTCATACCCTTTTGCCACGTTGCCATATGTCACGTTAGTCATGTGCAACGTTGGCCAGAAAACATCCATGCATGCTCATGCAAAATAAAGAATCCTGCCGTTCATCCTATCTTCAAATCAGCACTGTTACAGTGCCATTGCATTGTGGTAGTGATGCAAACACTTTGGCTGACGGTGGCGTCTGTTGTGCAAAGTGCTAAGCCCGGCAAACTGCTGAGCAGTGAGAGGTGGTATTAAACTTGTTGCTTGTTGCACCCTTCAGCACTAGCTGTAACTTTCTGCACCAACAGCGCCGGCTCTGCCATGTCACCAGTCCGTCGCTGTCACCGGCAGCATTGCATGCAGCGTATTCCTGCCACCGCTTCTCTTGAGCCGTACCCAGCAGTTAATGCGCCCTCCCCGCTGCTGAGCCTGCCTGCGGGACCGGTGGACGACCGTGCAGCTGGGTGCGGGCGAGGCGTGCTCTTGCGTCCCTTACGTGCCGCACCTTCTCCCAAACTAACCTCCTGCACGCCTCAGTCCTGCACGTCAGGCATCGACCAGGCCCCGCTATGTAACAAGCTCCTGCATGTAACAGTTGTACGGCGCATGCAAGTGTGATGCTGGCCATAAGGTACTCTGAACCCTGTAAAGGGAACAGTGGGTTCACAGCCCAACGAGCTACCCCGCTCTAAGCTCGTGGTACATGGCATTTAGGCTAGGTCAACCTGTGGGGTGCGTGGTTGACGACTCCCGCACGTTACATTGATTTCTCGACCGATGTTTCGCCAAGTGCTTCGGCTTGCAATAGCGGATAGCGGATGACATCGTATGGTATGTGCGTTGCAAGCCGCCTTCGGAAGCCGCCGCCGCCGGATGCGATTCGGCGCCAGCCCCTTGAAGTGTGTCCGTCCAAAGTGTGCACGTTCGCAGAGCTGCGGGACATAGCTCATGTTTGGCCGCAGGCCGATCTGTGTTTAGTGCACTTCACTCGGTCAGGTCGCATCGTGACCTGACGCGCCTTTATGTGGCGCAGAACGTGGCGCCTTGATGTGGCGCCTTGACGTGGTGCATTCCCGAGGCTCTAGCCTCAGCCTGTTGGCTGCAGCCTACATGCCTGAATGTCGTGATGCTAGCCTAGCTGTAAGGTTGGCAGAGAGGGTTGTTGACTAGGCACACGACTCATGGCCCTTGGTAGTCATGGCCTAGGCTGCTTGGTGATGCTCATGTCGTAGCCGCAGTTGCAGGTCACCCTGGCTTGGTGTGGCTAAGTGGCCAGGTGCAGCCAGGTGCAGCCGGGTGCAACCAGGTGATAGCCATGGCTCAGGCTCATGGACGGAGCTCATGACATAGACATGGCTTGTCATGGCTACCATGTAGGTGATGGGAAGTCGGCGGCTAATCCGATATGCCGCCAACATTGTGTGCAAGGAAGTGTTGGCTGCAGGTATCCCGTAATCCTCATGAAGTTGTCCTCATGATGTTGGCCAAGACCAAGGGACAAGGTCTAATGCTTGTTATGGCTGGAGTGGGCTGGCATGGCTGGCATGGCTGGTATGGCTGGCATGGCTGGCATGGCTGGCATGGCTGGCATGGCTGGCACAGCCGGCATGACTGGCACAGCCGGCATGGCTGGCATGGCCGGCATGACTGGCATGGCCGGCATGGCTGGCATGGCTGGCATGACTGGCATGGCTGGCATGACTGGCATGGCTGGCATGGCTGGCATGGCTGGCATGACTGGCACAGCCGGCATGGCTGGCATGGCTGGCATGGCTGGCATGGCTGGCATGGCTGGCATGGCTGGCATGGCTGGCATGGCTGGCATGGCTGGCATGGCTGGCATGGCTGGCATGGCTGGCATGGCTGGCATGGCTGGCATGGCTGGCATGGCTGGCATGGCTGGCTGTGGCTCTTCATTGCCTGATCATGGCTGTTCATGATGTCATGCTAGGCTATCGCTTTGCGCCGCACGTGACATGTTCTGGGTGATGGACACCGCTGGCTGCTGGTGCACATGCATAATGCGTGTGTATGATGCATGCATGTCGTGCTGCATGTCGTGCTGGTTGTGTATGATGCATGCATGTCGTGCTGCAGATCACAAACTCATGCATAAGAGTTGCATGGTTGTGCCATGCTCGGTCAATGAGCTGTCGACACGCTTGGTTGCTTGCTGTTGCATGCATATTGGCACATGTTGCATGCACATGGTGAATGCAAGCTTGCCACACATGGTGCATGCATGAAATTACATGCACATGAAGCACACATGGGTGTGTGGGTGCTAGGCTCGTGCAAGGCCACGGTGTATTCCGTCGGCTGTGTCCAGCGGCTGACATGATGTCAGACCGCGAGTCGCCAAGGGTGCGGCGGAGAGGGGAAGCTGCTTTGTAGGAGGGGAGGAATGTAACAGTTGTACGGCGCATGCAAGTGTGATGCTGGCCATAAGGTACTCTGAACCCTGTAAAGGGAACAGTGGGTTCACAGCCCAACGAGCTACCCCGCTCTAAGCTCGTGGTACATGGCATTTAGGCTAGGTCAGCCTGTGGGGTGCGTGGTTGACGATCCCCGCACGTTACACTGCAGCTGCTGGGCCCCTGGCCCCTGCTGCCCAACCAGCCCACTGGGTGAGAGGCCCCCCCCTCCTGTGGTGATCCCACCTTGTTCTTAGGGGAAAGAATACAGTTGACCCCCCCCCCCATGATGACAAGTCTCCGTTCACAAGCGAGGGAAAGGAAAGCGAGGAGGCAAGTTCCAAGAGGGAGGTGTGCCTGGACCGCAAGTGGGCATGACAGCGGCTGAGGCTGTACGGAGCCCGGGACCGGGCGTAGGAGCAATTCTATGAATGAATGGCACGAATTTAAGTGAATAGTTGACTGTGTCATGCCTAACCTGGTGCGACTATGTCAACTACCCTGTGTGCCTCGTGTGCATGACTGTAGCTGGAGGAGGAGGTGGCTGAGGTGTCCATGGAGCGCCACAAGCGTGTCAAGCAGCTGGTGGTCTTCTTTGGCAAGGCTGGCATCGGCAGCAGGGGAGGCTGGGGTGCTGATCCGGTGCTGCAGGCCTGCTGCAAGGTGGTGTGCAGGCCCAGGGGAACAGACCAGCAGCAGGGCAGGGTGGTGCTAGTGGATGAGTCAGCTAAGCAGTAAACAACCAGCAGTAGCATGGAGCCAGCAGCGTGACCAGCCAGTGCGGGGCCTGATGTGGTGCCCAGTTGTGGCCCCCCCGCAACCCTGCATCCTGCCACAGCCCCCATCGAACCGCTGGCGCAACACATGACCCAGCTGCACCTCTCGAGCTGGGCCGCTCGCAAACGCCCGAGCTATTTGATGCACTCGTGCAAATTAAGGCCTGGCTGGCTTGAAAAACCTGAGAGTTGAGGTCTGAAACTTGGTATGTGGGCTGCTGTGACCTAGGGGATGACAAGACTCTCTTGGGCCAAAGTGTAATTCTCACTCGGTGTCGAGTTGCTGGGCCAGGTATGGGGCTGTGACCCTGATTTTGGCTAAGGGAGTTGGCACCGTGTGACCAAAGTGACTTTTCATGAAATGTGAGTATGAGAGGTTGTAAAGGGTGGTTACAGCTGCCCAACCTAGTAGGTGGCATGCAAAACGTCCAAGCCAGTGATGAGCTATGGCCCGTGTCATAGGACCCTGCACCGGGTCCTTGCGTCACCATGGTCGTAGGACCCTGTACAGGGTCCTGTGTACCCTATGAGTGTTGATATTACAATCATGCTTTGCATCCCTATGTGATAGAACCCTGTTATATTCCCTACATACCCGGTTGTTGGTCCTGTTGACCCCGTTTGGATGCTTTCGACCATGTGTGCCTGGACCCTGTACAGGGTCCTACGATGAGTGCCTTTCCCACAGGGTCCTGGCACCACACCACAGGGTTCTGGCTCACAGGGTCATGGCACCTCACCACAGGGTCCTGGAACCACAGGGTCCTGGTACCTCACCACAGGGTCCTGCTGCACACCTACAGGGTCCTGGCACCTCTCCACAGGGTCCTGGCTCACAGGGTCCTGGCACCACACCACAGGGTCCTGGCTCACAGGGTCCTGCTGCACACCCATAGGGTCCTGGACCACAGGGTTCTGGCACCACACCACAGGGTCCTGGCACCACAGGGTCCTGGCACCACACCACAGGGTTCTGGCACCACACCACAGGGTCCTGGCTTACAGGGTCCTGGCACCACACCACAGGGTCCTGGCCCACAGGGTCCTGCTGCACACCCACAAGGTCCTGGCACACAGGGTTCTGGCACCACACCACAGGGTCCTGGCACCACATGGTCCTGCCGCACGCCTACAGGGTCCTGCGACGTTTGGCTACAGGGTCCTGCCGCACGCCTACAGGGTCCTGCGACGTTTGGCTACAGGGTCCTGCCGCACGCCTGCAGGGTCCTGCGACGTTTGGCTACAGGGTCCTGCCGCACGCCTACAGGGTCCTGCGACGTTTGGCTACAGGGTCCTGCCGCACGCCTACAGGGTCCTGCGACGTTTGGCTACAGGGTCCTGCCGCACGCCTACAGGGTCCTGCGACGTTTGGCTACAGGGTCCTGCCGCACGCCTACAGGGTCCTGCGACGTTTGGCTACAGGGTCCTGCCGCACGCCTACAGGGTCCTGCGACGTTTGGCTACAGGGTCCTGCCGCACGCCTACAGGGTCCTGCTGCACACGTCTACAGGGTTCTGCCGCACGTCTACAGGGTCCTGCGACACACGGCTACAGGGTTCTGCCGCACGCCTACAGGGTCCTGCGACGTTAGGCTACAGGGTTCTGCCGCACGTCTACAGGGTCCTGCTGCATTAGTCTACAGGGTTCTGCCGCACGTCTACAGGGTCCTGCGACACACGGCTACAGGGTTCTGCCGCACGCCTACAGGGTCCTGCGACGTTTGGCTACAGGGTCCTGCCGCACGCCTACAGGGTCCTGCGACACACGGCTACAGGGTTCTGCCGCACGCCTACAGGGTCCTGCGACATTTGTCTACAGGGTTCTGCCGCACGCCTACAGGGTCCTGCTACCCTCGTCTACAGGGTTCTGCCGCACGCCTACAGGGTCCTGCGACACACGGCTACAGGGTTCTGCCGCACGCCTACAGGGTCCTGCGACATTAGGCTACAGGGTTCTGCCGCACGTCTACAGGGTCCTGCTACCCTCGTCTACAGGGTTCTGCCGCACGCCTACAGGGTCCTGCTACCCTCGTCTACAGGGTTCTGCCGCACGCCTACAGGGTCCTGCTACCCTCGTCTACAGGGTTCTGCCGCACGTCTACAGGGTCCTGCGACGTTTGGCTACAGGGTTCTGCCGCACGCCTACAGGGTCCTGCGACATTTGTCTACAGGGTTCTGCCGCACGCCTACAGGGTCCTGCTACCCTCGTCTACAGGGTTCTGCCGCACGTCTACAGGGTCCTGCGACATTAGTCTACAGGGTTCTGCCGCACGTCTACAGGGTCCTGCGACGTTTGGCTACAGGGTTATGCCGCACGCCTACAGGGTCCTGCGACACACGGCTTCAGGGTTATGCCGCACGCCTACAGGGTCCTGCTGCATTAGTCTACAGGGTTCTGCCGCACGTCCACAGGGTCCTGCGACACACGGCTACAGGGTTCTGCCGCACGCTTACAAGGTCCTGCGACATTTGCTTACAGGGTCTTGCCGCACGGCTACAGGGTCCTGGCACCACAGGGTCTTGGCTCCTCACCACAGGGTCCTGCTGCACACCTACAGGGTTTTGGCACCTCACCACAGGGTCCTGGCACCACAGGGTCCTGGTCCCTCACCACAGGGTCCTGGCACCATACCACCAGGTCTTGGCCTACAGGGTCCTGGTACCACACCACAGGGTCCTGGCACCATACCACCAGGTCTTGGCCTACAGGGTTCTGGCACCACACCACAGGGTCTTGCTGCACACCTACAGGGTCCTGGCTCCACACCGCAGAGTCTTGGTCCACAGGGTCCTGGCACCACACCAGACCCTCTGCTGTAGTTCAACCCCAGCTTGCTGTCCATGCATTGTCAATCGTTCAAATACGCTGATCAGGCCTGTATGGCTCTGAGATTCTGACCCACTGGCCTGCCATGCCGCGCCTGTTCCAGTCTGCCATCTTGGGCCCAATGCCCTCATCCTGGATGGGCTGAAACAACCCATGGTACAAGTCCCCCAGCTCAGAGGTGTTCATGGTGGTGTTGTCAGCCACCGTGTCAGGCCGGCCAAAGCCATACAGCCTGGCGCAGCACGAGCCAGCCACCCCCACGTTGCCAGCATGCACTGTGTTGCCTCGGAACAACACCAGCTGCCCAGCCTTCACCAGGACCTCTGTGCCCAGTTGATGTGGCAAGGTCATGGCCAGGGCATCCATGTCCTCCTCTTCCACCACTTGCTTCTGACCATCAGCCGTCCGCCGGCAATCGGCTGCAGCCAACCGGGACAGTTTGTGGCTGCCCATGTAGGCAACCAGGGGGAAGTCCTGGAGAGCCAGCAGGAACACCAGGCCGTCATCCATCCCTGGGCCAACAGGGAGGAAGTCGGTGTGGGGAGCCTGGGCCTGAGCCAGCTGCTCGGCCAGTGTAGTCACCATCCTCCCCGTCCTGGTCAGGCGACGCTGCCAGGTGGGGTCAGTGATGATGGAAGCTAGGGCGTTCAGGGGGCGGCCCAGCAGCTGCCTCAGCACCGGCTGCAGGAGGGTGAGGTACCGCGTCAACACCTTCTTGGCCTCATCCACCTGCAAACACACCCAAAGTGCTGTCTATTGTGCTTCATGCAGCCCTGACTCTTGGTAAGTTAGGAAATGCTTCTGCAGCAATGGCTATGTACTACTGTTGTGGCTTGGTCATCTGCTGCACACCTTAATCTATCTGTCTCTTACCTCCTTCTTCTTCTCTTCTGTCAGCGCGCTGTACACAGCCGCGTTATAGTTGTCAGACAACAGCTGCAGGGTTGTGTCTAGGTCGCCACTGCTGTTCTTGTCCGACTTGGCCAACACCACCTGCACCCTCTGGCCAGTGCCATACTGTGTCTTGCTGTTGGCATTGACTGAGCTGAACACCATGTGGTTATAGACCCTGGTGATCAAGATGCTGGCCGCAACCACCGCTGCCATATCTATGGCTAGCTGGGGCAGCTGGAAGATGGTCAGGCCATGAGCTAGAGCTGCTCGGCGACACTGCTCTAGCTCATGAGGCTGGTAGACATCCCCTGTGTATGGCAGCAAGGTGGGCAGCTGATACACCATTCCCTGCGTGCAAGGTAGCAATGCACGGCATGCTCACAAGTACCCGTCACTATCAATTCATATCAGCTAGTTATGCCACTCGTACCTGTGTATTCTTGGGGAACCGCACTGCTCCTCCATGCAGCAGGGTGCCTCCTGTGCTTGCCTGCAAACACAATCCACACATATCCTACTGAGCCACAGCTGGAGTCAGTTAAACCGTCCACTAGGTTAATGAAACCCTGCACCACGTAGCTGAAACCCTACACAAGGTCAACGAAACCTTGCACAAGGTTTAAACCTGTTGTAGGCTGTTTGTAGCTGCTCACCTGCTCTCCTGACTGCCCACTTCCAGTCAGGGCTGTGTTTGCCAACACTTGGAGCCTCCTTCTGCCCACCAGCTCATCCTACATTCAGTGGGTCGTTTACAAGTTGGAAATGCTGTTATGCCTCTTTGGCAGCTTGGGTCTCACCTTCAATCTGTTGACTGTGTCCTGCACGGTGTCCACCTTCTGAATCAGGTACTGTATGAGGGCCTGCAATGGCAAATGAAGCAATGGGAATCTGAGCCACTGTCACAATGCTTTATGATGCTGTCTTGCTCCTATGTGCTGTAATGTTGTGATCCTACCTGATCCTCGGCAAGCCTCGGCCTCTTGGATGATGAGGGACCAGCAACCTCCCCTCCAGGCTGCTGCTGCTTCTCTTCAGTCACCTGTCCCAGGTCCTGCTGCTGGTGCTGGTGCTGCTGCCCACCTGCTGCTGTGCCTGTCGCCCGGGTGCTGGTGCCCACCTGTGCCCACTGCCCTCTGCGTGTCTGGCGGTGGGGCTGCACTGGCGGATGGTGCTGATGCTGCCCTCCTGCTGCTGGTGTAGGCAACAGGGGAATGGAGGGGGCAAGGCTGAGTTGCACACGTGCTGCTGGTGCACGCCGCATGACAGGTGAGGGGGCAGGGCTCCGCTGCACACCTGCAGGCAGGGCAGTTCCTAGGCCTGTGGTGGGGGCCTTCAACCCAGGTACACCCGCTGTTGGTGTGGCGGGGGGCTGTCGCACAACCGCTGCTGAGGCTGGCTGTTGGACAGTGGATGGGGCTGGGTGCTGCTGCACACCTGCTGCTGGGGCTGGCTGTGGGGCAGGGGAGGGGGCAGGGGGCTGCTGCTCACCTGCTGCTGGGGCTGGCTGTGGGGCAGGGGTGGGGGCTGGAGATGGAAGGGGAGGGGTCTGCTGCACTCTTGCTGCTGGGGCTGGCTGTGGGGCAGGGGTGGGGGCTGGATAGGGAAGGGGAGGGGTCTGCTGCACTCCTGCTGCTGGGGCTGGCTGTGGGGCAGGTGAGGGGGCAGGGGCTGCTGCACTCCTGCTGCTGGGGATGGCTGGGGGGCAGGGGAGGGGGCAGGGGGCTGCTGCACTCCTGCTGCTGGGGCTGGATGGGGGGCAGGGGAGGGGGCCGGGGGCTGCTGCACTCCTGCTGCTGGGGCTGGCTGTGGGGCAGGGGTGGGGGCAAGTGAGGGAAGGGTAGGGGGCTCTGTTCTCAACACAAATTCCGCCAAAGTAGCACACTCCTTTCTACCCTGCACTTCACATAGGTACACATAATCTGTGTCTCCTTGACTCTTCATCTCCGCATCTGCACATGATAGTTAACAGAAACATGAATGCATGGATACCTTGACGGCCTGCTGGCAACTAGTCAGCCAACTAACTCATCACCTCGCTTGTATGTGTCCCACAAGCTAGCGAACGGCTTTAACCCCTCAGGGGGACTGGCTTCTTGTATGCCTTTGAAATGGTCGTTGAAGTAGGCGAAGTACTTGTTCCACTTGAGCAGTTTTGGGGAACCTGGTTGGGGGTACTTCTGTGCAACCAGTTTCCAGGTCCTGTATTGCAAACAAGGCACACACTTGGGCACGTCCTCATGAGCATTGGGGTGCATTGACCCTCACCTGTCCACTATCGCCTCTGTGTTACTCTGTGTGGCCATATCACAGGGCACAACAGTTTTGGCCACGCAAAATCCACAACACACATCACGCCAGGGGTCATTCATGCTAGCCAGCCCAGTCGCATCCTACATGCAAGTAGCCATCGTAGATGAGTGTAGTGCTACCGATGTGGCGTGTTAGGCTAGATTTTGCTTTTTACCTGGTTGCGGGGGCCGCATCGCGCCAGGAAGTTAATCATGTCAACGGCGACTTCTTCCAATGCCGCATTGCCTGCTGCTGCTGCTGCCATTGTGCGTAGTCCTGATTGTGTGCGCGTGGCCGCAATGGACTTTCAAACTCTAGTCTGATGGCATGTGAACAATAATGCTGCAAGCCACGGGCATGGTGATATGCACAGCTTGCCTTATCCCAGTGTTCAGTTTGTCGCGTGTTAGGCCTCGTTTAGGTATATGTCAACACCTTCTAGTGCACTTTACAGGGGTCACTGAAACCCTGCACACGGTCAGCTTCACCCTGCACTAGGTCATCAAAACCCTGTGCAAGGTTTGTCCATGAACCTCTAGCATTTCATCAATCAAACAAGTCACAGCGTGCTGCTGCTGCTGCCACTGCTGCATCTGCATCTGCTTCTGCTGCTGCCACTGTCTCTGCTACTGCCCCTGCCCCTGCCTCTGCCCCTACTGTGCCGGGTGCCACTGCCCCTGCCCCTGCCTCTGCCCCTGCTGTGCCGGGTGCCACAGGCCCAGCCCCTGCCACAGGCCCAACCCCTGCCACAAGCCCAGCACCTGCCACAGGCCCAGCACCTGCCACAGCCCCTGCTGCCCCTGCTGCCCCTGCCACAGCTCCTGCTGCCCCCACTGCCTCTGCTGCCACCACTGCCCCTGCCCCTGCCCTTGCCCCTGACACAGCCCCGGCCCCTGCCCTGCCCCTGCCCCTGTTGCCGCTGTTGCTCCTGACCCTGCTCTGCCTCTGACCCTGCCTTGCCTCTGCTGCTGCCTTTGCCCCTGCCCCTGTTGGCCCTGCCCCTGTCCCTGTCCCTGCTGCCCCTGCTGCTGCCCCTGTCGCCACTGCTGCCCCTGCTGCCAAGCCTGTCAGTAGCGCAGAGGCGAGCTCCTCTGCCTCTGCCCCTGCTTCTCTGCCTGCACGCCTCTTCTTGGCTGCAGCTGGTGTGGGGTGAGCTGCATTGGCAGCTGCCTTGCCCCCTTGGCGAGGGGGTGCCGCTGGGCCTGCCTGCTGCCCTGCACCGCTGGCATCCTGCAGCTCCAGCAACAGCTTCGCCTTGTACTCCACAAGCCGGGTCTTGGTCGTCAACTGCACACAAGTAGGTGGCAATATGAAGCTTGGAAGGTTAGGCATGGTATGAGGTATGGTAGGGCATGGTAGGGCATGGTAGGGCATGATAGGGCATGGTAGGGTATGCACGTAAGAAGTCAGCTACTTGCCTTCCACCAGGATTGGTCCTGGGTGCTTGCCTCCAACAGCAGAGTCTTGGCCTGCGCCTCCGCCGCCTCCTGCACATCATCAAGCAGAGCACACATACTCGGCCAACAAGTATAATCACATACCCCTACCAGCATTGTATCGAGATACTCACAGGGTCCTGCTTGCTGCCGCTTGGGATAGACCTTGCTAGGTCCCGGGCCACCTCGTCAAACTGGTCATAGAATGTCTGAGACATTGCTTTCCAGGCCTTGGCTGCTTCAGGGTGCTTGCCTTCTGGTGTCTTGTCTGGTTTCTTCCAGTTCTCTGCGATCAGGGGTGCACGCAATGTCATGGGTTAGTCCC
>JASKMD010000004.1:973145-1026242 GCA_030144725.1 Haematococcus lacustris | reverse complement strand
AACGAGTTTTCTGAGACACATACAAGCGCAATCTCCTTCTTACAAGCACATCACTGGAACGAGCGTACGAAAACAGGCCGATACATAACCAAGTCGACAGATGGCGAACTCCAACTCCGCGGTGGCACTGGATACCAGCCCGAGACCGGGTAAGCACAAAAGGGCCAAGCCCTTCCTGCTGGGTCTGCATTGCTGGCTCTGTCTGCATTTCATTAGTCGGCTCGCGCTTTGCGATACCGACAAGCAGCAGAGTACGACTGCAGCTAGCTGGCAGGACAGTTGCACCACTCGAACAATTAACGTTCCCTCTGCTAGTCAACCCAGGTACAACAATCAATCTGGTGACTGCAAGACACGGTTTTGCACACGTCAAGAGGCCTACAACAACGCTCATTCACTCAGCAATGTCCTTGCCCTTGCCAAGCTGGGAACATACCCATGCGAAGCTAATCTGCCCAGGGAACATACCCTGTGGCATCTAGACACGCTGGGAACACACCCATGCGTTTGGCAATGGGAACATACCCAGAGCCACACTGCCAAGCTGGGAACATACCCATGCGAAGCCAATCTGCCCAGGGAACATACCCTGTGGCATCTAGACACGTTTGGAACACACCTATGCGTTTGGCAATGGGAACATACCCAGAGCCACAATGCCCAGCTGGGAACATACCCATGCGATGCAGTTATGCCAAGAGAACACACTCGAGGCGTACAGCTTAACACCACTGACATGCAACACAGACCCACACATGCTGGCCTGCTGCCCTGCACCAGGTATTCCTATGCCCACACCAACAAGCCAGGAGGACCAGCCAAGTATACACCACATGTTGACCCGCTGCCATGCACCAGGTACCCCCATGCCAACACTAAAGAGACGGAGGACGAGCAGCTGTGTGAACAGCCCAGCACGCTGCCAGGGCCAGCCATGCATGCGCCACACGCTGGCATGCTGCCCCGCACCAGGTACCCCCATGCCTACACCAACGAGACAGAGGATAAGCAGCCGTGTGCACAACCCAGCATGCTGCCAGGAGTAGTTGTGTATGCACCACACGCTGGCATGCCGCCCCGCTCCAGGTCCCCCCATGCCCACACCAATGGAGCGGAGGATGAGCAGCCATGTGAGCAGCTACATGGCAGGCTGACACCCCATGGACCACCCATACATGACGTTGATGTCCCCATGGAACACCCATATGTTGACGTGTTGCCTCCTGATACGAACAAAGTGGTGGGGGGCAAGGCGTACCTCATTCACATTACCATAGCTCTCTTTAGCATGCTCGGGCTCCATCTCCGTAACGCACCCCAACGCACCCAGATTACCACCCCCTCCCAATCCAAAGCGTGTTTGCTCAAACATATCAAGAGAGTGCGTAGGTGGAAGGGTGTCATTGTTATGTCAGCCCTCCCCCTCTGCCCATACCTGGATGGCAGCGCCCCACGGCACAACTCTCTACTTTGTCTCTCCGTGTGCATGGAGAATTGGACTACACATGGACACTTTACCCATAGTGGGCCTATGGCCTCCCTTATCGTCCACCACTACAACACAACGTTGTATCGCTACACTATCTATAAGATAGGCATCACTAGCAAGCAGGGTGTGCACAATACCATGCTACCCTCTTGCTTGCTGGCTACGGCTACACAATGGCTAATCGACATCACCACAGTTTACTCCACTATTGCCCTCATTTACATGGCCTGGCTACTGCTAGCCGCGGGGGATGTCGAAGCGAACCCCGGCCCAACCAACGAGCACTACATGCAGGCCAGACATAGCTCCGCGTGCCAGGTTTATTCCTTGAATAATGCAGCGGGACATGAATGGGTCACCATGCAAGACATAGACATATTTTACGAGAACAGGCTCCTTCAGTTTACTGATCATTTTGAGCGCGGCGCATGGTTAATGGCAAGAGGTGTTGACGGCTATTCCGACGAAGTCATTGAGATGTACTTACGTATCCACTACGGCCTAGCAGTTCAGAGCATTGCCCAACTCAACCAACCCAGTGACTGGTCTGCTGACAACCTGGGAAACCTCGCTGGCCGATACGGTACACACACATTTTTGTGCAAAAAGCCAGGCCATAGCATGGCCATGAAGTGCATTAACGGCGCATGGAACCTACTGGACTCCATGGAAACAACACCGACGCTCCTCTCTCACATCCCTACTGCATCTATGCGGACTATGCATCAACTCTTTGTCATCACGCCCAGCACCCGCTCACGGGAGCAGATGCGCATGTGCGCTGAAAAGGACATCCATCACATCATCAGCCATGTAGAACAAACAGGACACGGTCACAACGCCACAGCAGTAACGGCCCGTAACCTAGACCCCAGCTACATGGAAAGGCAATACGAAGAGTGCTGCCTAGTACATGCTTTCAACATGGCCATGGGAAAAAAATGTATTGACTACCACGCAGTCATCAGCCACTGCAAGCAGCTAGCAGAGCACCTACAACACTTAGCACAAGAAGCACGAGCTGCAGGGCACACAATCCAAACCCTCAAAACCGACCATATCTACCATGCGAAAGGCAAGTTCTCATCTGACACACTGAATCACTACCTTCATCGCAACCACCATGAGATGCACATGTACCTGCATCCAGCCTCAACCTACCTACCCACCCAGAGTATCACCCCTGAGACGATCACTAACGCTATTGCAAGCACCGGCGCAACACGCACTGAGGCTGTCATCTTTCTATCATACCAACACGCTACTGCCATCAAGCACACACCACATGGTTGGCACCAACTGGACTCATTTAACCGGGTGCCTAAACCACTCTCTACACCTGACGACTGGAGCAGCCTCCAAGGGAACATCCTAACTATCTGCACAGGCGACGTGAGACACACAAGATTCATTAGGAGGGAGATCTGGATAGCGGACCCACTGGAGGCCACCACCCCGTCAGCGCTTGCAGCACACTTCCGAGATCACCTGGACCCAATAGATCTTACCACAGACCACACAGAGGCAAGAGAGACCCCTGGCCCCTTGCACGTGACCACCACTACCGCCGAGACCAGCTGCATGACCGATAGCACGCGCAGGGCGACAGCAGAGGGCATCCCCCCACACGACGAGCCTACCCGGCTGCGACAGCGCCGGGACACACCCACGGTCACTCTCCGTCCGCAAACAACGACACGTATTCATCGACCCACTACGCCCCTCGACAACGCCACCGACGCTGCCAAAAAGCGCGTTCGAGTCACCAAGAGACACGGTAACGACACACACACTCAAACCCTCATGTTCAAATATCTTTGCAAACCCACCGCTAAGGCCCACAACACTGGGCCAGTCTCCACCATAGACGAGCCACCTAAATCCACGCCCGACATCGACCTTGGTACGAACCAACATCACAGCCCCCCACCGCCACCCACCCCCAACCGGCAACACATCACCCTCACAACCTTCAACGTCAGAGGCCTACACAGATCTAGAAACGAAGTTCTGAACCTTGTCCATAGCCAAAGCCCGGACATCCTGATCCTTACTGAAACCATGACCCAACCCAGGAGCAACAACCCTAGCTCTGGCTGGCTGAAGAGGGTTATGCCCAACTACACTGTCCACCGCCACCAAGGCCACAGCGAAGTCCTCATTGGCATCAGACATGATCTAGCCATCCAGATGCAAGCTACCATGGTACAACCGTGCACAGACGCGGATGTAAACACCCGCTGCGTCATCCTGAGCCTCCGCCAACGACAAAGCGAAGAGCTCACACTCGTCGCCACGTACTGGCCCTCCGGGAACAACGACGACGCGCTCCCACTACGGAAGAAGATGCAAGAGTATATACGAACAGCCACTGGGCACCTGCCCGGCTCACTCATTTTGGCGGGAGATATCAACGCCACGATGAAAACAGAGGATCGCTCCGAACACACCGAATACACACAAGACACCATGATGAGGGAGTTCGCCACAGAGATGCGCCTGTCCGAAGCTGACTCCGGCGACCGGGCCTGGACCTACCAACAACCGCACTGCAACAGCCGCATCGACGCCATCCTGACGCGCGATGCAAGACACGGCCCTGAGCACCGCACGCACGTCGACACACACGCATATCTTAGTGACCACAGACCACTCACCGCCACACTGAGTACAGCCCGACTGGGCATAGACCTGGCAACCCCACAAAAACCTCAGAAGCACAGCCACACCATCCTCACCACCCCCATTACCAATAAGGACAGGGAAGCCTACCGCCTGGCAGTGCAACAACCCAGCTCAGGTGCCCCACAACTGCATGCACACCTGACAGCATACCTCGCTCCCATGTACACCGATGCTGTCCACTTCCTGACCACAATCGACAAGGCCAACCCCCAACAACCACAGCGCCTAACGTTGGTAGCAGGCCTCCCAGCCAGGGAAGCTGTAGACACCGCAGCTACCATGCTCACAACCCTACTGCAAACCTGCAGGACGACAGCTATTAAGACTTGCAATACTAAGACCCTAACAAGGGGAGGCCAACACTACCAACGCAGGACCATGTGTAGGATTAGACAGGCACTAGGCAATAAGCTCAAAACCACCAGAGAACTCAGCCGGAGGGCTAGAGTGTTTTTCAAGCAAAACAACGTGCACCCAACCATCGATGAACTCATCCCAGAGACAGATACGACAAATGCGGAAACAAGGGAGGCGGTACAAGCGCGCCAGGGTGACGACACAACCGAAAACCACGTGCAGGCCGCGCTCGCCCGGCTGACCAACTCGTACCGCGACCAAATTCACAAGCTAGACGACGACGACTCCGCACTCGCCATTGCCCAAGCCCGTGTCAGAATGCAACAACTAATAAGCACCCAGCCTAAGAAAGCGAACAAATACATCCTACGCCCGTCCCGCACCGATCACAAAGGCCTGCAGGCGCTAGCCGACCCCATCACCAACAAGATATGCACGGCCCCGGCCGACCTGAACCGGATAATTACCGAGGCCTATGGAACGAAGCTGGCGCCGCCGACCCCCAAAACTGGCAACTACACAAACACGCAGACTCGAAACTACCCGTGGGCCCGCGCCAAAGCGGACGACCCTTTCACGATGCACACCTGCCAAAACGTACATTGGCTACACACAGCCATCATGGACAAGGCAGGCTTCCAGGAATGCCTCAGTAGGCTGTCAGGGGGCAAAGCCCCAGGACCAGACGGCATTGAGAACGAGATCATCAAGATGATGCCGTGGGAGATGAGGGACACCATACACCAGCTGTTCATCATCATGTGGGCGACAGGCTGCACACCAACCACGTGGAAGACCAGTGACACATGCCTGCTCTACAAAGACAAAGGGCAAGAAACGGACCTTAACTCCTACAGGCCAGTGGGCCTAGCCAACACCGTCTACAAGCTGTGGACCAGCCTCATAACTAAGATACTCTCTGAGTATGCTGAAGCCAATGGGATGCTCAGCAAGAACCAAGCAGGGTTCCGCTCCCATAGGAACACTACACAACAGCTACAGATGCTTGTCATGGCCCTTGAAGACGCTAAGCTGGCCAAGGCAGATATCTACGCGCTCCTGGTCGACTTCACCAGTGCGTTCAACACCACCTGCCAAGACAAACTACTCTGGATCATGCACGACCTAGGCTTCCCCACGGACGCGACGGACGCAGTGAAGGACCTATACACGGGCGCTACAACGCGCTTCAGAACTCCCTACGGCCCCACCGACCCGGTACCCGTAGACCGGGGCACCATCCAGGGCGACTCACTCTCACCATTCCTGTTCCTCATCTATATCGAACCCCTACTGCGCTGGCTGCAGGTGGGCGCGAGGGGCTAAAAATTCAAATCCGCGACGGCTGACAGCGGAGAGCGTGCCATCGTCAGCAGCATTGACTATGCCGACGACATAGCAATCCTCTGCAACACACTCCGCAACCTCCGCTGCCAAGCGGACAAACTCTCAGCCTTCTCGGACTGGGGTCACCTCATCATCTCACACAGTAAAACCCTCGCTACAGCAGCGCTCCATCACTCGGTCGAAACAGGCATGTGCAGCAACGCGGCCGAAGCGGACAAGCGGGCCCGCCAACAACTCCAAACCGTCAGCCTACAAGGGAAACCCGTCACATACCACCGCCCGACCTCACCCTTCACCTACCTGGGTGTGCTCATCACCATGACGCTGGACTGGAAACCACAACACACCGCTATGATAACCCAGCTACGTCAAAAACTAGAGAGACTCATACGCTCCTTTGCTAGCGCTAGACAGGCCATACACATCATTCGCACGGCCATCATACCCAGCCTAGCCTACAGCTTCTGCGCCGTGCCCTGCACCCCAGGGGACCTTGAGCTGTACGACAGGTCCATTAATCAATGCGTTAAGCTTAAACTCAGACTCCCCCTGGGAACGCCCAACGCCATCGTCAGAGAAGACGCCGGGAAACTAGGCATGGGCATCAGCTCCACAGCCCAGGAATACCACGCTCGCAACACAACAGCCCTCACACAAAGCCTCCAGTCCACAGATGTGACGCACGCTCACATCTCAAGGAGCATGTTACACAAACAAATCACATGGCTCAATACCCAGGCCAACACTCAAGGACACCGCATGCTCACCCTCTTCCAACATACCCTCAGGGCACGGCAACTAGTCTATACCTCACTAGCCGGGCTATCAGCCACGGAAGGGGGACTACCCCTCTACCCCGAGGAATGCCACACACTCGGCCGCCTCATCACGCAAGCCAACAGTTCTCATGCACACGATGTGGTCAGCGCCAGCATCACCTGCCTCAAAAGCCTAGGCATCACCCACGCATCTGAGCTCAGCTGCGAGGGCAACACACACATCATCACGGGTAGCATGCATCGAAATACGGGAAAAAGGTCAAGCAGAAACACATTATCGCCCTCAACAAACTTGCGGCCATGGCGGCCCAGCCCTCATGCCCTGACGCGACCGCAACGCGCACCATCCGGGACAGCCGCAACACATCACTCACCCTACCGCCCGACCAACGCAAAATCACACCCTGGGCCGCGGGTCTCACGGAACTTGCGCCCACACCCGCAGTGCCAGACACCAGAACCCGCTATATGGATATGAAAGCGTATGCGGTCAAGCACGCCACGCAACCAGACACGACGGTGCGGGCAGCAGCGGCGCCCGTAGCCCACGGGGCCATTAGGTCGAGCTCACGGCTGCTGCAAAGAGAGCAACGAGCAACACCCCCGAACCCAACGGAGCCCACCCGGCCCAAGGCGGGCACAAAGCGGAACAAGGATGGCAGACATGTCCACACAATCCCGGCCGACATCGTGCGCATACCAGGCCTTGACCTCCCGGGGCTCTCAAGCTGGAAGGTGGACAAAGCCTGCCGGTGCAAGCTCACGGACCTAGGGCACATACTAGGGGCCATGTACGACCACCAGGAGGTCATCACCAACATAGACGGTTGGCAATGGGACGGCATCAATAAGGAAAGCTACTACAAGGTGCACTAGAAACCTACAGTCATAGAACGATGGGCATTACACCTATGTGCAAAAGAAGGCTATACACCCACACACATAGAGACCATCAGTAGGGAAGAGGCTAAAGATGTATGCACTTGTGAGCTGTGCTGGCTACCAAGAGGCGACTGCCCCACGTGCCACAACTGCAAGAGGGCCTACCACCCAGCCTGCCTCGAGCAAACCCTCCTGTCAGGACACAAGGAACTAGGCTACTGGTTGTGCCCCATATGCAAGTTTGGCAGCAATGACTTCAAGACGACCATGCGTCAGTCAGCGCACTCGGACCTCATACGAGTACACTGGCACCCCACTCTCGAACCGGCGCCGCTCATCACGGCACACCTGGACTACATGGCAAAGCGCAACATCTACGACGAGGAAAACAGGACGATACAAGAGGGAAGACATGCGAGGCCTGACGCGAACCTGCCGGACCACACCCGGCAAGGATTACCGGACCCGCACACCTGGCTACCCCGGTGCACCAACCTGCACTCGAAGGCCACCTTTCACACCTACCCCATCAACCCGCAGACGGACATCGTTGGAACGGGCAAATGCGAAACCTTTCTGCAACTACACCCCCACATGACCACTCCCGCGATGAGCTTCAACACGGGGGAGCCCAACATGCCCAAGCACGACCTAGTGCAACATGTAACGGCTCACGACGAGTCGGGTCGCACAGTAGGTCTTCTGACTAAACAACAACACCAACACCTACACGCTTGGTTACAACACACACCACAACACACACGCAACCTAGCCACAGAGTTGGTGGCCCTCCTAAGGAGACATGACACACAGAGCAACCACCACCCCATGAGAGCGGCACAAGACAAAGCCCTTGCCACTCTACACACCACACGCAGCTTTCCAAGTACCGTCCAAAGGTGGGCTGATCCACTCACAGTTAGACCGGAAACCACTACCTACTGGAGCCCTGACACCAATGACACGGCCTTTGGTGCACACCACAACTGCCTACTGGTACGCCACACTGGGCTATCCACATGGAACGTACCGGCAGACGATGCGGTGGCACTCAAATGTGTCAACCATGCTATACACTCAGCTACCCAGGAGGAGGCTATGGCCACCATCATGCTGATCCCTGGGAAAAAGGGCATCTCCTACCCCAAACACATAGACACCCTAAGACGGTACCCAGAATACTGCCAGCACCTGGCCAGCATACCCCCCACCAAGCCCACCGGCTCCAAGCCAGGCAAGCACGCCAACCTCCACATCTACGTCATCTGGAATGCAGCAGGGCAACAACTCGTCACCAAAGGCAACCCCCAAGGATGGCTGGCTAGCACTGCCATTGCCCTCCACCCTCAACGAGACACACACCCAATCCACAACAGACCAACGAATCAAAGCCAGCCGGCCACACTCCCCAGCGGCCACAAACAACACATGCGCCTGCCGTCGGACAGGGACCTCCCCACCTCGGGGCACCAACGCAGCCACAACCAGCTCACGGAACACTCCACGACGCAGCCACGGATGGCCATCACCGAATGGGCCACGATCGCGTACACGGACGGCAGCTGCATTAAGACCTCGGGGACAGCCCCAGCGAGCGTCGGGGCGGGGGTCTATATCCCGGAGACCAACGTCCTCATCACCGTCGCCTTGGACGACCCTGAAAGCAATACCATCAACAAGGCGGAACTCACGGCGATACACGCGGCACTCAAAGCAGGGGCCACACGCATCGCCACCGACAGCCTCTGCTCTATCTACCAGATACGCCGAGCCCTCGCTAACCCGATGTCGCTCATCACACACAGGCATAATGACATCCTGACCGCTATCGCCACCCTCATCATCGATAGCCCCGTCACGATCCACTTCTACAAAGTACGGGCCCACTCGGGAGTTATCGGCAACGAAGGCGCCGATGCCCTCGCCAAGCACGCGGCGGTACACCCTGAGCTTGCCAACACCCCGGCCTACCGCCCTACCACACGGAAAGAGACCAACACCTGGCTCAACAACGAAGCCGACGGCGAAACCCCCGCCCCACTGCCGGATTGCCGCCAAAGCGTGCGAGCACACATGCACCGCAAACACGGCCTCGGTCTCGCCAATCAGGACAGTATTTACTACCAAATGTCCCAGGAGATCACCAAAGCCGCGGCGAAAGGAGCTGGCGAAAGGGTGATGGCCGACACGAACATCTCCACACCCGCGCATCGAACTGCCCTTCTCTACCGTACCGGCGGGCTCTATAACCAAAAGCTGGCCATGCGTTGGATACGGGCGACCGACGACCGGTGCCCACTCTGCGGGGAAGCCGACAGTGCCACTCACCTCCTCTCGGGCTGCAGCGAGACACTACCGATGGTGCAAGAAAGGCATAACGGGGCTGGCCGCCTCATCGCTAAGGCCATAAGCAAGGGTACCCTAGGCGGGTACATCAGCTTCGCGGACACCGGCAGCTGGGAGAAGGGCGCAAAAGAAGACCTCGACCTCCCTAACGACACACTACACACAACACTACGAGCACTCGGACTGAAGACAACAGCAACCAAAAACACCACCAGACCAGACATTCTCATGGTAATGCCACCAACGAAGACGGGCAAACGTGGCACAGCCACCAAACGGGTCACGATTATAGAAATCAAATACTGCTCGGACTCAAGGTGGACGGATCAATTAGACAAGGCACTCAACCAACACACCAATCTAGCTCAAACCATACGCAAGGAAGGCCACATGGTGGAGATCAGACCTATCCTCCTGGGCATCGGTGGCATAACGTACGAAGCACACACACGGCAACACCTCCTGGCCTTGGGGGTCTCACAAGATAACACTACTAAACTATTACACAAGTTAACAAGGCACGCGGTGGAGACAGCCCACTCCATTGCAAAGACAAGCTACAGACTCAGGGCTACTAAGAGGGAGGGAGGGTAGGGGGGTCTCTTCCTCGGCTCGATTGGTGGGAGCAGGCCGCGCCCCAGGCGGTAGCTCCTCCCTTAATGCACGCCGGTGAATACCGGAGTAGTCTTCTTCTTCTTCAGCCAGCAGCAGCCACAAGGGCCTTGTGGTTGGTGATGGCAGCCTTAATGGCTTCATCCAAAGTGGGGGCCACAAGGGCACGCAGATCCTTGGCAACAGGACCACGCAGATCTGCTGACAGGCCACGCTGGAACACATTCACAAGCATGGAGTCTGTCATGCAGTCCTTGCCAGCCAAGGTGAGGGTGTTCCTGAAGTCAGTGATGTAGGCTGACGGGGCAACACCATTAGTCATACGCAGGTGAGTTGAGTCAAGGAGCTTAGCACGTGCTGCATCAGCATCAGTGGTCAGGTCCTCTCCTACAAACTCAAGGAACTGCTGTGACAGGTAGGGCCATGTGGGGTAGCCAGAGTGGGTCAGGGCATATGAGTCCCTAACAGACTGGAACCACACATCCCTAGCCTTCCCTGACAGGAAAGAGGGCAGAGCAAGAGCGGGGTCCAGGCCATGTGCAACACAGTGTGCCTCAAGGTCCTCCAGGAAAGACAGAGCACGGCGACCGGAGGTCGAACTGGCATCAGTCCACCGCTCAGTCACGGGCAACCCGCGACGTGAGTTGGAGTCATGACCAGCAGGGGCAGTGACAGTGGCAGGTAGGGGCGCAGCAGTGGGGAGACCTTGCTGCGCAGCAAACAGTATAACGTTGCTGCGCAACAACGCATGAGACCTTGCTGCGCAGCAAAGGATGTAACGTTGCTGCGCAGCGACGCATGAGACCTTGCTGCGCAGCAAAGGATGTAACGTTGCTGCGCAGCGACGCATGAGCTCTTGCTGCGCAGCAAGCGATGCACTTTTCAGGACACTTTTTGTCGGGCCTTTTATGTCGCGATGGCTGCGAGTTACAACGTAAGATTTGTACCGTTCGAACGGAGTAAATGCAAGCTATCCAATGAGCTATGGTCGATCCCATCGCAACCGGTCCTTATTTATCCTGAGTGCTGATGGTGATCTTGTTGAGCTGACGGTAATCAAGGCACATGCGTAACTCACCAGACTTCTTCTTGACAAACAGGATAGGAGCAGCAAAAGGACTGGAGCTTGGTTCTATCATGCCCTTGGCAAGTAGGTCCTGCACCTGCTTCTTCAGCTCAGCATGCTCTTCCTGGCTCATGCGGTATTGAGGTACCACAGAGGGTCGTGCATCAGGCACCAGGGGGATGGCATGGCCCACAGGACGCTCAGGTGGCAGAGATGTGATGGGTGCAAACACATCAGCATACTCATCCAGCAAAGCATTGAGTGCCTGGGACACACCTGGAGGTAGGTCAGGTTCAGCTGGAGCTGGATCAGGGGTACTGGAATTGTCCACAGTGATCAGGGCCAGGACACCTGTGCCTCCTTTTCGTAACCACCTGGCAGCAACTTTTGCAGAAGCCAGAGGGGGTTTTGCACGTAGAGCATTGACCAGGAAAGAGGCAGGGTTGCTTACAGCAGACTGCCCTGACTCAGACTTATCAGCAGAGGAACATGGCAGCACTACAGGCTCACCCTTGTCACATGCCAGGCTGAGAGTCTTGTCCTGGTATGACGTCACGGCCTCATGCTCATTCAACCAGTCATTCCCCAGCAGCACATCAAAGTCTGGCAGGAGAGAAGGCATAACGTTGAGTTTGCAGGGTACAGTAACACCTGGCAGACTCAGATCAGCCTTGACAAACTGGGAACAGCTCAACACAGTGTTGTTAGCAGCATGCCACTCTTGCATGTGCTTCAACATGTGGACAGGTACAGCATGTGCAGCAACAAATGATGCACTGACAAAGCTGTGGGTAGCACCAGTGTCACACAGGACACGTGCAGGGTGCTCATTCAGGTGACCAGCAAAGGCAAAGTGCAGGGATTCCCCATCAGCATGTGCAGCAGTCAGCACATGAGCAGGTTCACACACAATGCATGCCTCAGAGTACTCAGCACAGTTTTGGTTTACTGGCTGAGCAAACTCCTATTTGCGCTGATACTTCTGGAAGTGCTTCACCATGCCATTAGCCTCCATCCTGGCAGTCTGAGGGCGTCTACCCTGGTACTGCCTGGAGGGACCACCAGGGTCACCACCACGGTCAGGGCTGCGGTCACGCTTTGCAGCCTTGTAGGGGGCAGAGCCACCCTTCTTCAGGTCTTGCATCAGCTCCCAGGTGCCAGCATCCTTCATGGCCTCTTCCTTGCTCATGCCAGAGGCCTTCCTCTTGCAGTGCTTGGTCCAGTGGGATGACAATCCACAGTGGTAGCAGTAGCCACTGGCAGGAGGGGGACCCTCACTGTCAGCTGAGGGAGCAGCAGGACGCCCAGGAGGTGGACCAGGGAACCTGGCCAGGTTCTGCAGCCCACGTTGCACTTGGGCCACCTGGTGCACAGCAGCAACCGGGCGCCTTGAAGCAGGATGCACACCAGAGCCAGCAGCAGCCACAAGGGCCTTGTGGTTGGTGATGGCAGCCTTAATGGCTTCATCCAAAGTGGGGGCCACAAGGGCACGCAGATCCTTGGCAACAGGACCACGCAGATCTGCTGACAGGCCACGCTGGAACACATTCACAAGCATGGAGTCTGTCATGCAGTCCTTGCCAGCCAAGGTGAGGGTGTTCCTGAAGTCAGTGATGTAGGCTGACAGGGCAACACCATTAGTCATACGCAGGTGAGTTGAGTCAAGGAGCTTAGCACGTGCTGCATCAGCATCAGTGGTCAGGTCCTCTCCTACAAACTCAAGGAACTGCTGTGACAGGTAGGGCCATGTGGGGTAGCCAGAGTGGGTCAGGGCATATGAGTCCCTAACAGACTGGAACCACACATCCCTAGCCTTCCCTGACAGGAAAGAGGGCAGAGCAAGAGCAGGGTCCAGGCCATGTGCAACACAGTGTGCCTCAAGGTCCTCCAGGAAAGACAGAGCACGGCGACCGGAGGTCGAACTGGCATCAGTCCACCGCTCAGTCACGGGCAACCCGCGACGTGAGTTGGAGTCATGACCAGCAGGGGCAGTGACAGTGGCAGGTAGGGGCGCAGCAGTGGGGCGAACCCCAGCATACTTGTCCCGCACAGCAGCAAGTGTGCGAGGGTTCGAAGTGCCGGGTGAACCCGAGGCAACATCTTTCTGCGCAACAGGCTGGTGCATTGCAGCAGTCAAGTGTTGGAGTGCGCGCAGAGCAGCAGCCAAAGGCCTGACTAGCTGCGACGCTACTTCGACTGGCCTCTTAGCTGGACTAGGGCTAGCTGGCAGTAAAGCAGCATCAGCAGCACGCTTAGCACCAGCAGGAGGACTCACCAGTGCACCAGCTTGCTGGTTGTTGGCCTGCGCTGCGACCAGCTGCGCCTGGAGGGTGGCAATTTGCGCGTTGAGCTCGTCGACAGGAGTCGAAGTGCTGTCGAATTGGTCCAGGCCAAACTCGTCCAGAAGCTCCTCTTCTTCACCCAACTGTTGGCCTCCTGCGGGAAGTGAAGCGGGCAACTCGCCCGGCTCCGGTGCTGCACCGAGTGCAGGACCCGTCTCCGCTGTAGCTGTAACAGCTGAAGATGGAGGAAGGACGCCAGAGGCGCCATTGGTCTTATTCGCCGAAGCGACATTTTGGGTAGTTGAAGTCATGTTGACTGGACCGCGAGCTTAAATGCTCGGGGCCGGAAACCAGCTGTAACGTGCGGGGACGCAACGTCAGATGACCTTTTGACACAAGCTCGAAGGCCGGTCCAGTCGAGGCGGTGACTTCCGACTAGGGTGTCGGGTTACAGCGGTGTGTTGCGAGAATGGCTAGAGCTTAGAACGGGGCTCCCTGGGATCGAACCAGTTGTACTCACGAACGCAATGTCGCTAGTCTTTAACCTGCCAAATCTCACACCACACGTGTAACCCCGCGTCCCGCGACGGCTCGCATTCACGAGACAGCCCAGACGACGCGAAGCGGCAATCTCTTCCAGAGGTGCGCACTTTACAGCAGGCAGGCGTGGCAGGCTGACTCTGCCCCAGCTCGCCCATTCTGCCATTGTGTCAGCGCCTGCCTGCCTGCCTGCATCACGAGGTCGTCACGGACCCTGGCAGGCTTGAAGGCGCTATTGGCAGGACGGGGCTGGCTGGAAGGTTCTCCCCCCGGAAGACACAAGGCTTGAAGACAAAAAGAGGAGAAAGAAAGCAAGGAAAAGAAGGACGAAGGGAAGAAGAACTGAAAGAGGAAACATTTGCCCGCTCTTACGCATTCCCGCTCCGGTGGTGGGGGGTTGGGGCTGGAAAAGGTTGCATGGCAAGAACCATAGCCGGTGCGCCCTCTATTCTGTGCGAAGCTATCATGATGCTAATCGACAATCTGCCTCGCCCCGCTGTACTTGCGCTTTAACATCGGGCGGCGAAAGACGAAGCTAATACCGGCTGTAACATCGGGCCGCACAAGCTGAACCGCTCGTAAGTCATTGGAAGCGCCTGTCGGAGTAGCCAGCGAGTAGTGCATCTCGCCAGCTGTGGTCTTCTGGCTTATGTCCGAGGTGCACGCTGTTGCTCTCATTCTGCTCTGCAGGCTCATCCGAAGGCATCGCCGACAGAAGTGAGAGGAGAGGGCAGCCAGGAGCAACGAGGTGCGTACCCGCACCCACACCCAGTCAATCACGCGCTGCTCTTTGCTACTGGCGCCCTCACAGCCTAACAGCCTTGTTGCTTCACCCACTCTGCAGGTCAGCAGACAGCCCAAGCTATGAGCCAGCGTGAAATGTAACAGCAAGTCGCAGTGGATGGCGGTGCCTCAGCAACTAATGGGTGCAGCCCAGCCGGCAAGGCGCCCCCTCCTGCCACTAGGCTGCTGGACCTCCCCCCAGCGCTGCTGGATGACATCGCTTGCCGAGTCATGCAGCTTCACGCCAGGACCCAGCTGCCCCTGACCTGCCACGCCTTCTCCCAGGCCCACCTGCTGCATGTCCCAGCCTTGCGCATCCAGCTGGGTAGGCAGTGCTGCGACCAGCTGCTCACACCCCGAGTTATTGCAGCGCTGCAAGTGAGGAAGAGCAAGCTGGTTCTGACTTTGGAGCAGCCAGCGACAGAGTACACCCAAGATTACACCGACCTGCTGGCCCATGCCCTGGCAAAGCTGGACAACTGTGAAGCGGTGGAGGTTTGCAAGCTGATCAGCATCAGGGTATACTCCCTCACTGATCGCATACACCTACACTGCCCACCTGGCCTTGTCCAGCACCTTCTGGACAGCTTCCCTAGCCTGACCGCCTTGTCCATCCAAGGCCCCTGTGTCTCAAGGGATGCGCTAGCCAGCCTGCTCTCCCACCCGCCTCTGGCCCTGCAGCTGCAGCAGCTAGACCTCGCCAACATCTGTTTTTTTAAGGGGATGAGCCTGGAGCAGTGGGCCCCGTGTTTGAGGGTCTGCGGCTGAAGCAGCTCAGCATAGCTTCTGTACGCCCTAAGCCTGGCACACCACCGCTGCCTACCTTGCAGCCCCTAGCGCAACACCTGACTCAGCTGCACCTCCAGTACTATTTGCATAATGGGGGTTACCTCGTGAGCTCGCCCAGCATCAACACTGATCTGGACTTCTGGGGAGGGCCTGGATGAGCTGCTGCAAGCGCTGCCTCAACTCCGCACCCTGCAGCTGCCTGACGCAGGAGTCCGGGGCCAGCAGGAGCTTACCACACTCCTGGCAGCCACCCAGATCACAAGCCTCCAACTGAGCGACACCGGGGGATTGGACACCTCATCTGGTAATGTGCCTTGCAGCTGGCAGCGGCTGGAGCTGACCAGGCGACCAGGCTGGAAGGCAATTGCATACCTTCCCATGCACTCCCTCTCCCGACCTCTAGTGCTGGGGCATATGAAAATCAGTGTGGAGGACATCACAGACCCTGAGGTGGCAGCCGCACTCCAGCTCCTAGCACCCTAGTGCTGGGAGCGTGCTGCTCGCTTTGCTTCTGTTGCGTTACTCAATCCTTTGTTTGTGATTTAGTGATGTTGTCGTGCCACGGCTGTTGCTGCGGAGCACAGTTGGAAGAGTGGCAAATGCTGGGCAACCAGCAATTGATGCGAGTGAAAGGTATGCAAGTCTGCCATGTTGTACATGCTGTACACCTTGTAAGGATGCGTGTACTGATATGTGCAGCCAGAATGGTAGTGATGAAGGTCCAGCAAACCTTGCCCTCAGACGGCCATAGTATTTTGCTGCCGCTATGCTGACGGCTCTTTTTCAGTTTAGCCGACGCTCCCATCTGACATCAACCTCACCTGGCGCTGAAGCAGGCATGATCAATTCAGCGCTGCATTGGTCGACCTGGGTGGGGAGGGTGGGAGCAAGGGGCATGGCAGGTCATATTCACATGTGACTTGCACTCGACTTGCACTTGCACATATTCGCATGTGACTTGCACTCGGCTTGCACTCCGCTGCGGCTCTGCTTCTGGGGTAGTCGCCCACAGTAACAGCCATGGTCAAGCGGCGCAGGCGCATCAATTCATCCATAGAGGCACCTTCAGCAACACCTGGACCTCTTTCTGGCACCTCCCTGCCGGATCTGACTCTTGCGCTACAGGGCGACATCGTCCGCCGGGCCTTCCAGCTTGGTGCTGGAGGAGCCCTGTCGCTCACCTGCCGCGAGTTCTCCAAGACCAACCTGTTGCACGCCCCCGCTCTCCACATCCAGCTGGACATCCAGGGCTGCGACCAGCTGCTCACACCACGCGTCGTCGAGGTTCTGCAAGCCAGGACATGCAAGCTGGCCCTGACTCTGAAGCAGCAGCCAACACAAAGCAACAGGCAGTACATCAGGCTGCTGACCGAGGTTCTGAAGAAGCTGGCCAAATGTGCAGCCGTGGATGCCTGCAAGCTAGCGGCCATGCGAGGCCCCTCCCTAGGCACTCCTAAGCGTCTGGGCTGCAGCCATGACCTTGCTGAGCACTTGATGCGCTGTTTCCCAGGCCTGACCTCCCTGTCGCTCCACAACTACTCCATCCCCTGCAGTGGCCTGGCCAGCCTGCTCGCCCACCCGCGGCTGTCCCTGCAGCTGCAGCAGCTGGACCTCACCGGCGCCACCATCACCCAGCCCGGGCGGCCTCAGCCAGGGGCAGCCACCTTGGATGATCTGTTCCATGCATCCAGGCTCAAGCAGCTGAGCCTGTCGACCAAGAAGATGGCTGGTGAAGACAAGCCCCTCCTGCCCAACCTGCAGCCATTGTCCCAGCACCTGACACAGCTGTGCATCCAACAGCAGGGATATCGGGAGTGCCTAAACGACT
Source organism: Haematococcus lacustris (assembly GCA_030144725.1). Lineage (NCBI taxonomy): Eukaryota > Viridiplantae > Chlorophyta > Chlorophyceae > Chlamydomonadales > Haematococcaceae > Haematococcus > Haematococcus lacustris. The sequence continues at coordinate 1,008,457 of JASKMD010000004.1, read as the reverse complement.
TCACTGCACCACTGGCCCCCCTGGCTCAGCTGCAGGTGCTGACGATCTCCCTGGCTACCGACCTGGGGGGTCTGTCTGGGCTGCTGCATGCGTTGCCTCAGCTGCACACCCTGCAGCTGCCTGACGCAAGAGTCTATGGACAGGAGCAGCTGGACGCCCTGCTGGCAGCCACCCAGCTTACCAGCATCCAGCTGAAGGAGCTGACCAGCTCATGTGCAGATGTGCCCTGCAGCTGGCAGCGGCTGGAGCTCACAGGCTTTGTTGACTGCGCCTCTGCGGCACACCTACCGCTGCAATCCCTCACCCAGCCCCTTCAGCTGGGAAGGCTTCTCATACGTACTGACCAAGGTGACCACTGCGATCTGGTGGCAGCTGCAGTTCACAACCTGACACAGGCTTGCAGTGTGCCAGTGAGGATCAAGGCCTTGCAGCTGGGTATGTACATGTCTGAAGTGGACGCAGCAGCTCAGCAGCATGTAGACTTGCAGCAGCTGGTGGCTGTGCTGCAAGCGCTGAACCACTGCAGTTGGGAGATGGTGGAGGTGTCCCGCATGAATGTGGGCGAGGCAGATGTTGCGACACTGGCGCCATTGTGCCAGGGCTGCACAAAACTTGAATTCTGTTGGGGCAGCGTGACCCCCTCCCTGGAGTTCTGGCACCAGCTGGTGCAGCTCATGCCCACAGTCACTAATGTTGTCTTTAAGTGGGTAGACGGGAGCACAAGCTCAACCATGCATCAGTCTCTGCAGCTCATGGCTGAGCAGCCCTGGGCTCGCTGGCTGGACATTTGCATTTCTCTCCCTTTCCGCTCCCGAGAGCTGCCTACATGCTGGCAGGCCAGCCCCCTCACCCAGCCGGGCAAGCTCAGGGTGTGGTTTAAGTCATGAGCGCATGAGTCACGAGTGTGTGCAGCCCTGCCAGGAGCAGCAGCAGCCACATATACTTTGCATGCAGGCGCATGGGCGGCTCCAAACATGTGTGCTAACAGCAGTGTGTGCCTTGCTGATAATGTGATCAACGCAACCCCTACTCACCAGCCTTTGCCTGCCTGCCTGCCTGCTGACATACCTGGTGGTTGCCGTTGTTGTAGTGGCCGTTGTTTCGGTCAATGAAGATGAGGCTGCAGTGGCTGGACATGGCGTTGTGGTTCAGACAGGCTGCCGCTGCGGGTTGGTGTGCAAGGCATTTGCAATAACATGGTGATGTCCATGGTGACTTGTCGGTTACCAGTGTCTAAGGCCAATGTGCCATTGCATTGTGGTGGTGATGCGGACACACTGGGTGATGGTGGCGTCTCTGAGCAATGACGGATTATTGGGTATTTGTTGCTTAATGCACCTAGCGCGCCGACCCCGCCACGTCACCAGTCCGTCGCCGTCACCCGCAGCATTGCAGGCAGCGGCAACTACGAGCATGCGGCCTAAGCCTTTCAGTGAGCCTTCCCCGCTGCTGAGCCTACCTACAGCCTGTTAAGTGACGTGGTCAGCCGAGCCGTGCAGCTCAATTCCCAAGCCTGACCACCCTAGCCCTTCACGGCTACTCAATTACCTGCAGTAGTCTGGCTGCCCTGCTCTCCCACCCACAGCTGTCCCTGCAGCTGCACCCTTACACCGGCTCCACCATCACCCAGCCCAAACAGCCTTAGCCAGTCTGGCCAGTCTGCTGCCCTACCCCCCTGCCGCCTTGCTGCCCTGCCGCCCTGCCACCTGCTGCCCTGCTGCCCTGCCCCCCTGCCGCCCTGCTGCCCTGCTGCCCTGCTGCCCTGCCGCCCTGCTGCCCTGCTGCCCTGCTGCCCTGCTGCCCTGCTGCCCTGCCGCCCTGCCGCCCTGCTGCCCTGCTGCCCTGCCGCCCTGCCGCCCTGCTGCCCTGCTGCCCTGCTGCCCTGCTGCCCTGCCCCCCTGCTGGCCTGCTGCCCTGCCGCCCTGCCCTCTGTTGCCCTGCTGCCCTGCTGCCCTGTTGCCCTGCCCCCCTGCTGCGCTGCTGCCCTGCTGCCCTGCCGCCCTGCTGCCCTGCCCCCCTGCTGCCCTGCCGCCCTGTTGCCCTGCTGCCCTGCCGCCCTGCTGCCCTGCTGCCCTGCCGCCCTGCTGCCCTGCCGCCCTGCCGCCCTGCTGCCCTGCCGCCCTGCCGCCCTGCTGCCCTGCCGCCCTGCCGCCCTGCTGCCCTGTTGCCCTGCTGCCCTGCCGCCCTGCTGCCCTGCTGCCCTGCCGCCCTGCCCCCCTGCTGCCCTGCTGCCCTGCTGCCCTGCCGCCCTGCTTCCCTGCTGCCCTGCCGCCCTGCTGCCCTGCCGCCCTGCCCCCCTGCTGCCCTGCCCCCCTGCCGCCCTGCTGCCCTGCTGCCCTGCCGCCCTGCTGCCCTGCTGCCCTGCTGCCCTGCTGCCCTGCCCCCCTGCCGCCCTGCTGCCCTGCTGCCCTGCTGCCCTGCTGCCCTACCGCCCTGCCACCTGTTGCCCTGCTGCCCTGCTGCCCTGCTGCCCTGCCGCCCTGCCGCCCTGCCGCCCTGCTGCCCTGCTGCCCTGCCGCCCTGCTGCCCTGCCGCCCTGCCCCCCTGCTGCCCTGCCCCCCTGCCGCCCTGCTGCCCTGCTGCCCTGCCGCCCTGCTGCCCTGCCCCCCTGCCGCCCTGCTGCCCTGCTGCCCTGCTGCCCTGCTGCCCTGCCGCCCTGCCCCCCTGCTGCCCTGCTGCCCTGCTGCCCTGCTGCCCTGCTGCCCTGCCGCCCTGCCGCCCTGCTGGCCTGCTGGCCTGCTGCCCTGCCCCCCTGCTGGCCTGCTGCCCTGCCGCCCTGCTGCCTTGCCACCATGCTGCCCTGCCCCCCTGCCCCCCAGCTGCCCTGCTGCCCTGCCGCCCTGCCATCCGTTGCCCTGCTGCCCTGCTGCCCTGCTGCCCTGCTGCCCTGCCGCCCTGCTGCCCTGCCGCCCTGCTGCCCTGCTGCCCTGCCGCCCTGCCGCCCTGCCGCCTTGCTGCCCTGCTGCCCTGCCGCCCTGCCATCCGTTGCCCTGCTGCCCTGCTGCCCTGCTGCCCTGCTGCCCTGCCCCCCTGCTGGCCTGCTGCCCTGCCGCCCTGCCCTCTGTTGCCCTGCTGCCCTGCTGCCCTGTTGCCCTGCCCCCCTGCTGCGCTGCTGCCCTGCTGCCCTGCCGCCCTGCTGCCCTGCCCCCCTGCTGCCCTGCTGCCCTGTTGCCCTGCTGCCCTGCCGCCCTGCCATCCGTTGCCCTGCTGCCCTGCTGCCCTGCTGCCCTGCTGCCCTGCTGCCCTGCTGCCCTGCTGCCCTGCCGCCCTGCTGCCCTGCTGCCCTGCCGCCCTGCCGCCCTGCCGCCTTGCTGCCCTGCTGCCCTGCCGCCCTGCCATCTGTTGCCCTGCTGCCCTGCCGCCCTGCCATCTGTTGCCCTGCTGCCCTGCCGCCCTGCCGCCCTGCCGCCTTGCTGCCCTGCTGCCCTGCCGCCCTGCCGCCTTGCCGCCCTGCTGCCCTGCTGCCCTGCTGCCCTGCTGCCCTGCTGCCCTGCTGCCCTGCTGCCCTGCTGCCCTGCTGCCCTGCCGTCCTGCCGCCCTGCCGCCTTGCTGCCCTGCTGCCCTGCCGCCCTGCCATCCGTTGCCCTGCTGCCCTGCCGCCCTGCCGCCCTGCCGCCTTGCTGCCCTGCTGCCCTGCCGCCCTGCCGCCTTGCCACCCTGCTGCCCTGCCGCCCTGCTGCCCTGCTGCCCTGCCGCCCTGCCGCCCTGCCGCCTTGCTGCCCTGCTGCCCTGCCGCCCTGCCATCCGTTGCCCTGCTGCCCTGCCGCCCTGCTGCCCTGCCCTCTGTTGCCCTGCTGCCCTGCTGCCCTGCTGCCCTGCTGCCCTGCTGCCCTGCTGCCCTGCTGCCCTACCGCCCTGCCACCTGTTGCCCTGCTGCCCTGCTGCCCTGCTGCCCTGCCCCCCTGCTGGCCTGCTGCCCTGCTGCCCTACCGCCCTGCCACCTGTTGCCCTGCTGCCCTGCTGCCCTGTTGCCCTGGCCCCCTGCTGCGCTGCTGCCCTGCTGCCCTGCCGCCCTGCTGCCCTGCCCCCCTGCTGCCCTGCTGCCCTGTTGCCCTGCTGCCCTGCTGCCCTGCTGCCCTGCCGCCCTGCTGCCCTGCCCCCCTGCCGCCCTGCTGCCCTGTTGCCCTGCTGCCCTGCCGCCCTGCTGCCCTGCTGCCCTGCCGCCCTGCCCCCCTGCTGCCCTGCTGCCCTGCTGCCCTGCCGCCCTGCCGCCCTGCCGCCTTGCTGCCCTGCTGCCCTGCCGCCCTGCCGCCTTGCCGCCCTGCTGTCCTGCTGCCCTGCTGCTCTGCTGCCCTGCTGCCCTGCTGCCCTGTTGCCCTGCCGCCCTGCTGCCCTGCCGCCCTGCCGCCCTGCCGCCCTGCTGCCCTGCCGCCCTGCCGCCCTGTTGCCCTGCTGCCTTGCTGCCCTGCTGCCCTGCTGCCCTGCTGCCCTGCCGCCCTGCCGCCCTGCCGCCCTGCCCCCCTGCCCCTCTGCTGCCCTGCCGCCCTGCCACCTGTTGCCCTGCTGCCCTGCTGCCCTGCTGCCCTGCTGCCCTGCTGCCCTGCTGCCCTGCCACTCTGCTGCCCTGCTGCCCTGTTGCCCTGCTGCCCTGCTGCCCTGCCACTCTGCTGCCCTGCTGCCCTGCCCCTCTGCTGCCCTGCTGCCCTGCCGCCCTACTGCCCTGCTGCCCTGTTGCCCTGTTGCCCTGCCGCCCTGCTGCCCTGTTGCCCTGCTGCCCTGCTGCCCTGCTGCCCTGCTGCCCTGCCGCCCTGCTGCCCTGCTGCCCTGCTGCCCTGCCCCCCTGCCGCCCTGCTGCCCTGCTGAGGTGGCTGGACATCAAGGTCAGTGCTGCAGGGCGGCTGTTGCCTGCTTGCTGCCTGGACATGAACAAGGTGTTCAACAACCCTTCTCAGCCGGGCCGTATCAAGGCAGTGTTTGGTGCTTGGTGCCAGTGGCTGTGGCTAGGTCACTGCATTGGCGCTGAGCATGATGGCGGTGCTGATCATGGCAGGCGGTAGTGAGCCAGCAGCCACCTGCAGCCAGGTTAGTGTGATGAGGCGTGTGGGAGGGCAGGAAGGCAAGGCCAGCAGCGTGCCTGCCCTGACTGACTTGCATGCGCCACGGCTATGTATGAGTCCTTGCGGCTTGCACACGACAACACACTTCCTCCCATGCACTCATCTCCTATAATCTAGCCTGTTGCTGGCTGACTGATGACCAGTGTGTGTCAGGCTGGCAGCATTAGGGTGGCCATGGAGTCATGAACGCATGTGTTGCAAGCGTTGGCAGTGGCTGGGCTGCATTGCTGGAGCAAGCTGTGATGTCCAGGGTATCACTGGGCATGACATGGGTATGACATGGGCATCACTGAGGGTGATGGGCTTGGTGTAGGGAGGTGTCACAGGTGACATGCTGCACCATGCATCCCAGCTTTCAATGACTCTAGGGCCTCCGGTCACACCACACGGCCTCCACCAAAATGAGTGTTTGTATTCGAGAGGACAGTGGGGTGTGCACGCAGCTGGGACTGACCAAGGAGCCGAGGACCAAGGGGACAGCCATGAGCAGCACTGGGACAGGTGGTTCTGCACAGGCAAGCTGGCCTTGATCTGACAGGACGGTGGAGACGGACGGGGTCAGCGTGTGTGTGCACTACGCACGCTTCCTCCCCAATCCTCCTCCCCCACCACCAGCAGCAGGCATTCCTCAGGAGCCACAGCTGCCCAGGTTTAGCAGCAGAGGCCCCTGTGGTTGGACTCCCACACATCAGCAAGGCCCTAGCTGAGCAGTGTGAGTGGTGTGTTTGATCCAGCCACACAAAACTTGGGGTGGGCATCGACCCCGGCGTCACCCAGGCAGTCAGGGGGGTGCGGGGACGAGAAGTCAGGTCAGCTGGAAGCAGACCCGCTGGCCCGGTGGAAGCTCACCAAGGTCTAGGTGCGGCCGGGCAGTGGCCTGAACAACGTCCGTCTCAACACCCAGCGGTGGCTAGCACCAATCCAGCTCCACCTGCAACACCTGGCAGCAGCCAGCTCAGCCGGCACCTCCCTGGAGGCCAACCAGCAGCACATCACCGTCACCCTGGCCACCTGGGATGTGGTGTGGGAGGCGTACCTGGACCTCAAGTGGGCAAGGCAGCGGCTGAGGCTGGAGCTTTTGTTTCAGAAGGTGAGGGTGGGTGAGTGGGCTATGTATTGGTAGGTGGTGGGTGGCCATGAAGTGAAAGAGTACTTGTCACTTCCATGCCTAACCTGGTGCAACTATGTCACCCACCCTGTGTGCCTTGTGTGCATGACTACAGCTGGAGGAGGAGGTGACGGAGGCGTCCATGGAGCGCCACAAGCGTGTCAAGCAGCTGGTGGTCTTCTTTGGCATGTCTGGCATCGGCAGCAGGGGAGGCTGGGGTGCTGATGCGGTGCTGCAAGCCTGCTGCAAGGTGGTGTGCAGGCCCAGGGGCACAGACCAGCGGTGGGGCCGGGTGGCGCTAGCGAATGAGTTCCGCACCAGCTGGGTCAGCTCGGCAGCAAATAACCAGCAGGAGCATGGAGCCAGCAGCGTGACCAGCCAGTGCGGGGCCTTATGTGGTGCCCAGTTGTGGCCCTCCCGCAACCCTGCATCCTGCCACAGCCCCCATGCAGCCAGGCAGCCTCACAGCCAGAAGCCAGAGCCAGGGCCAGAGCACTCCCCCGCCAGCCAAGCGCAGTAAGCGCACCCAGGCTGAGCAGGCAGCTGAGCCCACCCAGCCCACCAAGGGCCATAGCAGAGGCAAGGGCAAGGCTGCTAAATCCAATCAGGCACCACATCCAGGCAGGTGGCTAGACAGGGTCTGCAATGCAACATTGAACATGCAGCTCATTGGGGAGAGCAGATGGCGCTCACTGGAGCCGTGCTGGTGGCCAGACCAGGCAGACCAGATCTGTAGCTTGAGCTGGGGAGCAGCAGTGGCAGGCTCTTGGGCTTGCCTGAGCTGCTGCGAGCGCTGCCCCAGCTCCACACCCTGCTCCAGACCATACACACCAGCCCTGCTCATGAGGTGCTTGGGCTGCAACACAACCCATTGTGGCCTCAGCCCTGTGTGTTGCCCTCTGCCTTGCTGCCAGCCAGCTTCAGGGCACCCTGGCAGATCAGCCTGCGCCGCTGCTGGTGGCGGCCCCTGGTGCTGCCCCCTACCTCCTGACCCACACCTCCTCCTAAGTCAGCTGCAGCCCTGACCCTGACAGGTGACCTGGATGGCCAGGCAGTGGGAGGCAGTGGCAGGCAGTCTTGAGGCTGACTCTGCCCCCACTCGCCCATCCTGCCATTGTGGCAGCGCCTGCCTGCCTGCATCACGAGGTCGTCAGGACCCTGGCAGGCTGCTGCTCTAGAGGCTGGGAGGGGCTGGCTGGAGGGAGGCGGGGGCAGCTGGCCAGGCTGCAGGGTGCTGGAGCTGGTGCTGGGCTGCAGCCAGGGGTGAGCTCACTGCTCCAATGCTGTGCATGCCCTGGCTGGAGGGTTCTACCCCCGAAGTACACGTGGGTTGTAGAAACAAAGAAGAGAATGAAAGGAAGGATAAGAAGGACAAAGGGCAGAAACACTGCCTGAGGAAACATTTGCCCCCTCTCACACATTCCCACTCTGGTGGGGGGTGGGGGGGGCTGAAAAGGGGTTGCATGGGGAGAACCCTATGCGCATCGCCCTCGGTTTCGTGCGGAAGCTAATATGGTTCTGCTCGGCGACTTGCCTCGTCCAGCCGCAACTGCGTTGTAACATCGGGCCGCGAAAGACGAAACTGTCATCGGCTGTAGCATCGGGCTGCACAAGTCGAACCGCTCGTAGTCATCGGGAGCGCCTGTGGGAGTAGCCAACGAGTAATGTTTCTCGCCAGCTGTGATCTAGCCGTGTCCGAGGTCCCCTCTATCTGCTCTGCAGGGTTGTTGGAAAGCATCGCCGACAGAAGTGAGCTGAGAGCAACCAGGAGCAGCCAGGTGCGCACCCGCACCCACTCACCTACCCAATCATACGCTGCTACTACTGGCGCCCCTCACACCCTGACAGCCTTGTTGCTCCACCCACTCTGCAGGTCAACAGACAGTCCCAGCTATGAGCCAGCAGTACATGCAACATTAAGCCGCAGTGGATGGCGGTGCCTCAGCAACAGATGGGTACAGCCCAGCCAGTGAGGCGCCCCCTCCTGCCACTAGGCTGCTGGACCTTCCGCCAGCGCTGCTGGATGACATCGCTTGCCGGGTCATGCAGCTTGGGGCCAGGAGCCTGCTGCCCCTGACCTGCCGCGCATTCTCCCAGGCCCACCTGCTGCACATCCCAGCCTTGCGCGTCGAGCTGGGCAGGCAGTGCTGCGACCAGCTGCTCACGCCCCAAGTTGTCGCAGTGCTGCAAGCGAGGACAAGCAAGCTGACCCTTACCTTGTGGCAGCCAGAGACAGAGGACAGCAAGTGCTACAGGAAGCAGTTGGCTCCCACCTTGCAGCTGCCGCAGACAGAGTACACCCAAGACTACACCGACCTGCTGGCCCATGCCCTGGCAAAGCTGGACAGCTGTGCAGCAGTGGAGGTCTGCAAGTTAGTCAGCATTGGCACATACAACTCCCACAATTGCAGACACCTACACTGCTCACCTGGCCTTGCCCAGCACCTTCTGGACAGCTTCCCCAGCCTTACTGCCCTGACCCTAGAGGGGCTCTGTGTCTCAAGCGATGCGCTAGCCAGCCTGCTCTCCTACCCACCGCTGGCCCTGCAGCTGCAGCAGCTACACATCGCCAATATCATCAGCCAGGATGGTGACGAGCATAGGCTGTTGGGCCCTGTGTTCCAGGGTCTGCAGCTGAAGCAGCTCAGCATAGCTGCTCGACGCCCTAAACAGCCTGGCACGCCACTGCTGCCTAGCTTTTAGCCCCTGAAGCGACACCTGACCCAGCTGCACCTAGAATTGAGTATGGGCCATCTTAGCACTCATCTGGGCTACTTCAGAGAGTGCTTGCAACCTCTGGCTCAGCTGCAGGTGCTCACTATATCCCACGTGCGCCGCATGGAGGGCTTGACAGAGGTGCATCTCGGCGGCCCTGAGGGCCTGACCCAGCTGCTACAAGCGTTGCCTCAGCTCCACACCCTCCAGCTGCCATCGACCAGCATCAAGGGCCAGCAGCAGCTGGACACACTCCTGGCAGCCACCCAGCTTACAAGCGTCCAGTTGGCCACAGTCATGGAATTAGGCACCTCACGTGCAGATGTGCCTTGCAGCTGGCAACGGTTAAAGCTGACTGGATGGGTTTACTTGAAGGAACTCGCTTACCTGCCCCTACACTCCCTCTCCCAGCCTCTAGTGTTGGGGACACTTTCAATCAGTGTGGAGGATACTTTAGACCCTGAGATGGCAGCCGCAATCCACCTCCTGGCAAATGCGTGCAAGGTGCCAGTGCAAATCCAGGGGGTGCTGCTGATGGTGCGCAGCCTGAAGCACCGTGAGGGGATATGGAGCAGTCTGTGCATAAGGCTTGGGGTCATTACTCAAGCACTACAGCAGCAGAGGGTGGACCTACAGCAGCAGAGAGTGGACCTGGCGCAGCTGGTAGCTTGGCTGCATCCGCTGCAGTGCTGCGGCGAGGTGGAGGTCCATGGCCTCCATGAAGTCACAGCCGCTGATGTCCTGGCACTGGCCCCATTGTGCCGCGACTGCACCCATTTTCAGCTGTACGGCGGCAGCGTGGAGCCCTCACTGGAGTTCTGGCGCCAGCTGGTGCAGCTCATGCCTGCAGTGCAGGAGGTCGAGTTTGACAATGAAGGGGGATGTGTTTCTGCAGCCATGCATGAGTCGCTGCAGCTCATGGCTGAGCAGCCCTGGGCGCGGTGGCTAGACATCACAACTTGCTACCGTATCACTGCATCGGAGCCCCCTGCATGTTGGCAGGCTGGCAGCTGGGTGAAGAGTGGTGTTTTCAAAGTGAGCATGTTCGAGGAGTGTTGATTGCTGATTGAGGTGTTGAGGTTGATGTGACAATGGCTGGGAGGTTGCATGGGAGGAAACCTAGACAAGATGAGAAACGCATTGTGAAGGCACATGGCTTCATGGAGGGCACATTAGGGAGGGCACATCATCAAGGGAACAATAGCTCGGCCACAGCGCATGCAACGCCACATGCTGCTGCTGCTGCTACTAGGGAGCAATGGCTGTCATTATAGTCTGCTTGCATTGAATAGGATGTCATACGAGGGGTTGGTTGACTGTTCAGTTGCTCTTTATTCCGTTTCACATGCCTCTGGTCTGCTCTCTGCCCTCATGCGGGCCATGCCTGGACCAGCAGGGTGGGGTAGGGGTGTGGGAGGGGCTTGCACTTTAACCTGCCCACATGCACCCTACCAGCCCTACGCCCTGTACCAAGTTGGGCTGTCCACCTGGGCTTCTGCTAATACTAGCGCCCTCACACCCTGACAGCCTTGCACTCACGCCGATTAAGGCCGCATTAAATTGCACAAATCATGTAAGGGGGTCCTGCCGACCCTGCGCAGGGTCCTGTTTGGGATCGACCCTGTATGGGATCCTACCGACCCTGTATGGGATCCTACCGACCCTGTATGGGATCCTACCGACCCTGTATGGGATCCTACCGACCCTGCATGGGATCCTACCGACCCTGTATGGGATCCTACCGACCCTGTGTGGGATCCTACCGACCCTGTATGGGATCCTACCGACCCTGGGGCGTCCATGCAGCCCGGCAGCGGTGGTATCTTTAAATATCATGCCGGCACTCGTAGAAACTAGCACATGGAAAGTTCAATATTTTGACATAAAACTTGGTACATAGCATTTTTTGAACATTGTAAGAGTTATGGTGAAAACCTAAAATCGAGTAAAAATCGGGCTGAGGAGATATAGAGTTGTCAGTACTGACAGACCCCCAAGTCAGTGCTGACAGATCCACTTGCAGTGCTGACTTACTAACTTTCAGTGCTGACTACCTAATTTTCAGTGCTGAATGACTAGTTTTCAGTGCTGACTGATTAACTTTCAGTGCTGACTACCTTACTTTCAGTGCTGACTGACTAACTGTCAGTGCTGACTGAACCATTGTCAGTGCTGACCGATAAATATTCAGTGCTGACTGGTTATCATTCAGTGCTGACTGACAAATATTCAGTGCTGACTGGTTCAAATTCAGTGCTGACTACCTAGCATTCAGTGCTGACTGAACCATTGTCAGTGCTGACCGACTAATATTCAGTGCTGACTGGTTATTATTCAGTGCTGACTGACCAGCTGTTAGTGCTGACTACCTTACTTACAGTGCTGACTACCTAACTTTCAGTGCTGACTACCTAACATTTAGTGTTGACTGAACCATTGTCAGTGCTGACCGACTAATAGTCAGTGCTGACTGGTTATTATTCAGTGCTGACTGACAAATATTCAGTGCTGACTGGTTATAATTCAGTGCTGACTACCTAGCATTCAGTGCTGAGTGGTTATTATTCAGTGCTGACTGACCAGCTGTCAGTGCTGATTACCTTACTTACAGTGCTGACTACCTAACTTTCAGTGCTGACTACCTAACATTCAGTGCTGACTGAACCATTGTCAGTGCTGACCGACTAATATTCAGTGCTGACTGGTTATTTATTCAGTGCTGACTGAATAGCTGTCAGTGCTGACTACCTTACTTACAGTGCTGACTACCTAACTTTCAGTGCTGACTCACTAACTTCTCAGTGCTGACTACCTAACTGTCAGTGCTGAATAAACCAACGGCAGTGCTGACTACCTAATTTTCAGTGCTGATTACCTAACTGTCAGTGTTGATTACCTAACTGTCAGTGCTGACAAAGCCACTTTCAGTGCTGACTACCTAACTTCCAGTGCTGACTGACCCAATTTCAGTGCTGACTCACTAACTCTCAGTGCTGACTTCTTTATTTTCAGTGCTGACTACCTTACTTTCAGTACTGACTTACTAAACTAACTAATGATGCACCATCATTTCACGGAGATGTTGAGCACATGTCTTGAAAGAAAGGCGACAACAACAACAACACCACAACAAGGGGACAATACAACACACAACGAGGTGACTGCCACCACAACTACAAAGTAACAACATAGCTAGGCTGGGCTCCAACATAGCTAGGCTGGGCTCCTGCACTCGCAGAAAAGTTCATGAGAAAAGTTGAATTTTTTGAGAAAGTGGCTTGATAGATTGTATTTTTTAGCGGTTCTAAGAATGGGGGTGTAAACCTAAAATCGAGGAAAAATCGGGCTGAGGAGATACGAGAAAACCAGTACTGGTCCACCCCCCCCCAGTACTGGTTCACCCCCAACCAGTACTGGTTCACCCCCAACCAGTACTGGTCCACCCCCAACCAGTACTGGTCCACCCCCAACCAGTACTGGTCCACCCCCAACCAGTACTGGTCCACCCCCAACCAGTACTGGTCCACCCCCAACCAGTACTGGTCCACCCCCAACCAGTACTGGTCCACCCCCAACCAGTACTGGTCCACCCCCCAACCAGTACTGGTCCACCCCCAACCAGTACTGGTCCACCCCCAACCAGTACTGGTCCACCCCCAACCAGTACTGGTCCACCCCCAACCAGTACTGGTCCACCCCCAACCAGTACTGGTCCACCCCCAACCAGTACTGGTCCACCCCCCAACCAGTACTGGTCCACCCCCAACCAGTACTGGTCCACCCCCAACCAGTGCTGGTCCACCCCCAACCAGTACTGGTCCACCCCCAACCAGTACTGGTCCACCCCCTAACCAGTACTGGTCCACCCCTAACCAGTACTGGTCCACCCCCAACCAGTACTGGTCCACCCCCAACCAGTTCTGGTCCACCCCCAACCAGTACTGGTCCACCCCCAACCAGTACTGGTCCACCCCCCTACCAGTAATGGTCCACCCCCAACCAGTACTGGTCCACCCCCAACCAGTACTGGTTCACACCCAACCAGTACTGGTCCACCCCCAACCATTACTGGTCCACCCCCAACCAGTACTGGTCCACCCCCAACCAGTACTGGTTCACCCCCAACCAGCCTTAAACCAGTACTGGCTGGACTCAAACCAGTACTGGTTCACTATAGCCGACCAGCGCTGGTTCAGTAACCAGTATTGGCTTGCCCCCGTCCAGTACAGGCTGCCCCAAATCCAGTACTGGCCTAAGTCAACCTGTACTTGTTAGCCCATAACCAGTATTGGCTGGCCCCCAACAGTTCTGGCTGGACTCAAACCAGTACCGGCTGTCCCTAAACCTCTGCCTTGTCTACTAGTGCTTGTTTACCGACCAGCGCTGGTCCATGAACTTGCTGACTACCAACCAGTACTGTTTCTGGGTTGTGTATCAATTCCGTGGCGTGATTGGGCTCTGCTTTCTTATTGTTGGTTGGTGAATTATCTGATGTTTCACCAACGTATGTAGCTGATTACATGTGCAAGGCATTCATGTCACAGCTAGCTCCATGTGTGCAGAGTCCGTCAAGGCAATGAACGCTGATGCATTCAATGTTCAGGCGTCACATTGATGTCTGGTCCCCTGCACTCTATCATGCACGCTTGGCCCTCTTAGCTGCCTGTTCTTTCGCCTTTTCCTGAGCCTTCTCTGCAGCATAAGCTGCTTCCTTATGGCTCAAGATATAGCTCAACACCTCCTGCACCTGTGCATCAGGTAACAGACTATCCGCCTGAAACAGCTCGTCCACAGGCTCCAATGCAGGAGGCTCATATGGCACAGGCGGGCCAAACACGCCAGCTTGGTGCTCTTCCAAACCCAGCGGCCAATACTGCTCCTGCTCAATGAGACGCTGCGGTGGGCTGGTGGGTTGGCACTTGTACAGCAGCTGCTTGTGTATCGCTGCCACGAAGCATGTCTCGTCATTGACATACCCCTGGCTGCCATAGAAATGCACCCTGGTGGAGGCGCTGCCCTCCAGCCCACAATCTCCCGCATGGATCGTGTAGCCACGCATGCCCAGCACCTCCCCTGGCTGCAAGGTCACCCGGTACACCTGCATCTTGTCCACAGCATCCATCTGCTCCTTGAACTGTTTGGCATCGAGGGCGCCCTTGTTCTTTGCCTCCACCAGCAACACCTTGATGTGGCTGTCTGGGATGACCAGGACGCGTGTCAGCTCCAGTGCTATGATTAGCACCAGGCCATCACGATCCCAGCTGAACGGTGCAGGCCGTGCTGCTGAGGGTGCACCAGGCGTAGAGGTGGGGGGGGCCTGAGGTGGAAAGGGGCTGCTGCTGGTGCTTGCTGCTGCTGCTGCTGCTGCTGCTGCTGCTGCTGCTGCTGCTGCTGCTGCTGCTGCTGCTAGCCTTTTCTTGGCTGCCTTGCTTGATTTGCCCTTGCGTCCTTTGGTTGGCTGAATCGGCTCCACGTCAACATGCAGCGCCTGTGCAGGCACCAACCTTGTGGCCGGCACCCGGGGCAGGTCCTCCCCTTCCACGTCGCGCCCATACTTGGCGTCATTCACCAGCACGGTGCCCCCACGCAGCGTGATCTGGGACAGGCTGACAGCGTACTGCTGCAAGCTGTTCAGGTAGTCCTCAGCAACATTGAATGCTGTCGCCCACTGCTTCAGCTTGTGCTGGGCTGCTTCTCCTGCCTCTCCCCCCTGGGCTGCTATGCCCTGCTGCCTCTCGATGCTGCGAATAGCCCGAGCTGTCGTGCAGGCTGACATGGATACGGAGTCAGGGAGGCTGCCATCTGTATTGGGGGTGGTGAAGGGCATTTGGAGGCGCTGGCCGGTGCTGTAGTTCACGCCCTTCACTGCAGCCTGTAAGACCTTCTTGCAAAGGTGGATGTCGTGGAAGATGGCCCTGCCGAACTCCAATGCCAGCAACTGGCATGCCCACACACGGAGTTTGTTAGCCCTGAGGTGAGCTGGGAGGCGGGTCCTTGCAACACCGCGCTGCTGCACTGCCTCACGCCATCGCTGTGGGTCCTCCTCCTCTGGCACATGGGGGTTGCCGTTAGGGTAGGCTGGCAACAGCCACTGAAGGCATGACACACAAAGCAAGCACATGTAATTGATTGTTCAGGGCTAGGGCTAGGGCTAGGGCTAGGACCAGGGCTAGGGCTAGGGCTAGGGCTAGGGATAGGGCTAGGGCTAGGGCTAGGGCTAGGGATATGGATAGGGATAGGGTTAGGGCTAGGGCTAGGGCTAGGGCTAGGGCTAGGGCTAGGGCTAGGGCTAGGGCTAGGGCTAGGGCTAGGGCTAGGGCTAGGGCTAGGGCTAGGGCTAGGGCTAGGGCTAGGGCTAGGGCTAGGGCTAGGGATAGGGATATGGATAGGGCTAGGGCTAGGGCTAGGGCTAGGGCTAGGGCTAGGGATAGGGATAGGGATAGGGATAGGGATAGGCATGGACGTGGGGGTGAGGTCGGGTTAGGGTTAGGGCTAGGGCTAGGGCTAGGGATAAGGCTAGGGCTAGGGCTAGGGCTAGGGCTAGGGGTATGGATAGGGCCAGGGCCAGGCCAGGGCTAGGTCATGCTAATGTTACCTGCTCATTGCTGTCTTCTGCGCTGGGTTCCGCCGTGTGGTTGTCTGATGTTGCCTGGGAATGTGACGCATGTGATGTATCTGACGCTGGTGGTGTGTCTGGAGCGCGGCCTCGCTTCCTGGCTGGTGCTTTCGCCGCTACCTGCAGAACAAACAAGGGCCACAACATGCTCTTTACGCTAGACTGTGGGCAGGATGGGCTGTTGAGGTTTGGCTAGGACCATTTGAAGTGAGCATGTCCCAGCCAGCTTACCTTTGGCTTCTTGGTTGGGGGCTTGGGTGGTGCACCCCGCTTTTTGGTCTGATGCGTTGCAGGACCTCGTGGTGCGGAGCTGGGGGCTGCTGGACATGATGCCTTGCGGGGCTTTGGTGCCCCGTGTGCTACAGACATCAACGCCTCTGCTATCTCCTGCAACATAAACCCAACATGTGTTATTGTGCGGTTGGATTTTTGTGTTATTGAGTTCCATTGACCTGAATGTCTCACCTTCTCAATTGCAGGGCCTTGTTGCTGTAGGAGAGGGGCATGGGCCGGGGGCTGTGCCGGCTGCTGCTGCTCTGAAGCCTGTAGGGCAAAGGGTGCCATGCAAGTATGAAGATCATGTGAACCCGCTGGGAGTAGTGTGTGCATATAGGACGATTGATGTGTGGCCATTTTATGGGATCTACTTCATGCTTTCAACCATAAAACTGTGACTGGGATTCCATAGGCTGACGTGTTCTTTCTAACTTGTGGGGCATTCACCTTGGAGGTACCATCGTCCCTCAGTAGCTTTGCCTGCTGGCTTTGCAACAGCGCAGTCATCAACTCCTCTATCCGGGCTTCCTTCATCTGGTCCTGGGACTCCAGCTGGTTGATGCGTTCCCTCATTGC
This sequence comes from Haematococcus lacustris, assembly GCA_030144725.1. Taxonomy (NCBI): domain Eukaryota; kingdom Viridiplantae; phylum Chlorophyta; class Chlorophyceae; order Chlamydomonadales; family Haematococcaceae; genus Haematococcus; species Haematococcus lacustris. The sequence continues at coordinate 992,109 of JASKMD010000004.1, read as the reverse complement.
TGCAATGATTGCTTCTGCAATCAATATCACAGCACATCCCGAATTTGTCCCTCAACTGTACAACCATTGTTTGTCTAATCAGCTTATTCTCAAGGTCTACAACAGATGATGGTTGATTGTACACCTGGCGGAGGTTGGGGGTCCGTGATGGTCCTTGAGTCTGATGTTGCCTCCGAACACAGGCCTGTAGCACAGTTTGCATGACCCACAATGATTGTCCTTCAAGCTTGCTGCAGTACATCAGGAAATGATGACTTATACCTGTTGCATTACACGTTACTCCTGTCAAATGGAACCAACTGTTGCACGCTGCAGTTTGAGTCGCATACACTATAGCTGTGTACACACCTTGGGAGGGGGCATCGCTAGCAGGTGAGGGACGTCCATGCGCAGGTGAATGTGCCCTGGAAGAGGGGGGGGAGGATGAGGTGGAGGAGGCGGAGGAGGTGATGGATGTCGTGGATGACGAGGATGTGGAGGAAGCGGAGGGCAAGGGCACGGGCACTGGTCGTGATGGCCCATACCTTCCCTGCATGCATGAACAAGAGTGTTGTGATGATGCTGGCCATAGTTTATTATCTTATGTCATATTGAATGTGCATGCATAGGACACACACCGCTGTTGGGTTGCACATGTCCTTTGGTGCACTGTTGGGCCACTCCTTGGCGATGTCTATCTGCACACACACATGCATACTCAGCTTTGCCGATGCTGCCGTGACATTGTTTGACAAGTTGGGTGGTCATCCTGCTGCTTATCACCGTACCATGGAGCTCCACACACTGTCCGTTTCCAGGGTGTGATGTAGCCAGCGGTGCCTTGCCAGCATGCGACCGGCGTTGTATCGGACCTTGTCTTTCACAGCATGGCCCCTACAAGCACAGGGCAATACACGATGTATGAATTGATTGTTGTGAAGTCTATCATGCATAGTATCAAGCACTTGCTTCAGACCCCTGCGCGCCAAGTACTCCATGTGCACCAGCACCCGGGTCCCGCTGCTCCATGCATCCTCCTGTTGCCGGCATTCGCCCGTCTTCCACTCCCACTCTCCCGGCCCAAACGCATCCTTTAAGAATTTGGTGAGACTCAGCATGGCCTGAGCTGGCAGTCCCTGCAGGCAACAGTACAGCTCACTGTGACTGATACCACAAGCGCCCATGCTGTCTTCATTCGCAATGGAGTAGGTATGCCCTTACCCACCTCATGCACTGGGTGGGTGGTGTCGAAAGTCATCACCACCTTGGCCTTAGGGTAGATGGCCACCAATGCTGGGCACATGGGGATCAAGACAACGGTTGCTTCGCTCCAGCGCCGCCTGTCAGCTGCAGTAAAGGATACAAGGAGTGAATCCGAACAGCTGATGGCCCACCCCTGTGAGGCCGTGCAGCACAGCACAGAACAGCTACTGTTCTTGCGCCCGCCCACTTCAGCCTGCAGTTGAAGCAATAATGCTGGATTCAATCAGACGTGCCTTTCAAGGCTACCCTGTTCACGAGTGACGATTTCACGATTTGCTTATAACCTACCGCCATGCGCCGAATGGCCATGTCCATGACCTCCAGGCTCACCACCTTGGGCTCCACTGCACCGTCCTTGTCGACCCCCCAGAGCTGCTCTGCCAAGCGGTCTATCCTCCCAACCTGCAGGTGCAGCAAACGGTCACCGACCTGGGTCCGTGTATGATGTTATTGTAGTATGATGGCCCTTGGTACGTTGTTGGCTTCCCTTACCTCTGTATCGTCCAGGTTGAGGTACACCTGCTGCCGTCCACCCTCTTGGACATCATCCTCCAGGGCTTGAGCCTCTACAAGGCAGCAGCAGTATTCACACTGTAGCTACATCTGACCTTGTTCGTGTATGTTAAACAGTCCGATCTCCGTGTCATCCATCAGTGCTGGTGACTCATTTAGTATTGATTGATCTTAATCAGTGCAGGGCCGCTTACCATTCAATTCTATTATATCACCAATGTGTTTTGGATGGCCTCTCTTTATGCATATTGTAATGGGTTGCTGTCCTATGTATCTGGGTGCCGTCTTACCTGCTGCTGCTGCTGCCGCCCACAGTCTTTGCGCTTTTCCAGCCGGCCACTGGGTTGACAACGTCAGCGCTGGTTGTGCTGCAGTTCCTGTCGCTGCTGTAGCTGCTGCTACTGCTGCTGCTGATGTGGTCGGTGCAGCTGGTGCTGCTGCTACTTGTTGGTCTGCTGGTGTTGCTGCTGCCGGAGCTGCTGTTGCTGCTGCTGCTGCTGCTTGGGCTGCTGGTGTTGCTTGTGCTGTATGTACTGCTGTTTCTCCTGCTGCTTGTTCTGTTGCAGCTGCTGGCTTGTACGAGAACCTCATCCTTGGCACTGTTATCTGTGAGTGCGGTGGGGGAAGTGCCGGTGCTGCGGCTCGTGTTGTTGCTGGATTTGGTCGTGCTGGTGTTGCTGCTGCTGGTGGTGCTGGTGCTGCTGCTGCTGCTGCTGATATTGCTGCTGGTGCTGCTGCTGGTGCTGGTGGTGCTGGTACTGCTGCTGCTGGTGTTGCTGCTGGTACTGCTGCTGCTGCTGCTGCTGTTGGTGCTGGTGCTGCTGCTGCTGGTGCTGCTGCTGCTGCTGCTGCTGGTGCTGCTGCTGTGACTGCTGCCGCTGCTGGTGGTGGTGTCGGTGATGGTAGTGCGGCCGGTGCTGCTGCTGCTGCTGGTATTGCTGCTGCAGCTGGTGCTGCTGCTGCTGCTGCTGCTGGTGCTGGTGCTGCTGCTGCTGCTGCTGCTGCTGGTGCTGCTGCTGCTGCTGCTGCTCCTGCTGCTCCTGCTGCTGCTGCTGCTGGTGCTGCTGCTGTGACTGGTGCTGCTGGTGGTGGTGTCGGTGATGGTGGTGCGGCCGGTGCTGCTGTTGCTGCTGGTATTGCTGCTGCAGCTGGTGCTGCTGCTGCTGCTGCTGCTGCTGGTGCTGGTGCTGCTGCTGCTGGTGCTGCTGTTGCTGGTACTGCTGCTGGTTCTGCTGGTGCTGCTGGTACTGCTGCTGCTGCTGCTGGTGCTGCTGCTGTGACTGCTGCCGCTGCTGGTGGTGGTGTCGGTGATGGTGGTGCGGCTGATGCACGTGCTGCTTGATAACATGTGCATGCCACACTCACGACTATGCATGTTCAGTGTGTCACATGAAGGAGAAGTGCTCATTTGCCCCTGATGCAGCCAGCATGGCATTCAATGTAGCAGCCACTGGCCCAGCCAACCATCGGGGCTTGGAAATGGTGATGGGCAGGCACCTAGACCCAAACAGCTGGTGCGCCTGGATCAAAGCCTGTGCCATCTCTGGTGTGGCCGCCCCATCACACTCCAAGATGGCCACCCTTTCAACCCCGGGCATGCAGTGAAACAGGAGCTGCACCCACTCCACAGATGGCCTGACCTCGCCATTCTTGAACTTGACAGAGGCACACCCTTGCACCAAAGGAGCCAGCTCTGGCAACAGGACCTCATCTATCTCGGTGGTGATCCCCCCACTATGGTACACATCCAGCTGCACCTCAACCTCATCAATGCCCCCACTCAGGAAGCGAAGATCTGACACAACAGCCATCCATGTAGGGTAATGGATGCTGAGCTCCAGGACCAGCTTCTGCACCTCGGGCCTCACACGGCCCCCCATGTACAGGTTGGTCACATCGCTCCTGTGCTTCTCCTGATCCCACACCTCCGTCCCCACATGCAGCCTCCCTATCCTCAGCTCCGTCAGGGAGTGCAGAGGTAGCTTGGCTGCACCATGGAGATCCATCTCCGTGATGTCCAGCACCCGCAGGCTGCTGGGGTGGTCATGGAGGGAACGCATCAGCGGCAGCCTGAACACCCTCAACTCCCTGAGCTGCAGTGCTGCTGCCAGCCACTCCCCCCCATTGTGGCGCACCCTGTCGCTGCGGCCCCTGTCCTGGATGTTCAGGGTCTTCAAGCCCCGCATCAGCGGGTCCTCCAGCATCCGCTTCAACCCCTTGGACAGCATGTCAAACCCCTCCACCACCAGGTGCTCCACATTGGGGAAGTTGGGCATCATCTTGGCAGCCAGCCAGGTGTCCACATTCAGGTCGACGTATGGGTAGTCGCCGGCAACGATTCTCACCCGTCGGATGGCCGGACAATGGCCCAGCTGACCGATCGCCCCTTCCACCAGGTACCGGCTTTTCATGTCGATGTGCGTCCTCCGCTGCCACAACGTCAAGCTCATGGGCAGCCCCCGCCCCCGCAATGCCATCACGTTGTCGTGGGTCAGGAAGCCGCTGTAGGACATGTCGTCGATGTTTAAGCTGAGGCTGCTGATGGTGCGCAGACATGCTATGCGGCAGGCTTTGCTGGCTTGGTTGAGATTGGGCCCGTCGCCAGCTCGGATGGCCTCGCTGGTGATGAGCTCAAACACCGCTGATGGCAGTGCCAACGCGTTGATTTGTTGGGGCGGGACGGCTCGCTGCTGGGCTGATGGGGGCTCCATCTTGTTGTGGTGTGTACCGCACCCGACCGTAGGATCGCTTGCGGGCGCTTGCACATGCAAGACTTCGGTATGGCTAATTATTCATGAAGTGGCAATTGCGACAGACTGGCTGCAAGATCGTTCTCTCTGACCAGAGGCGGCTCGTTCTACAACCGAGCACCCTTGCCAGGTAGGAGGTAATAGAGATTGGGTGTTTCGGCATGGGAGCATGAGGAGTCCCTCCAACAGCAGCTCAAAGCACGACACAACATATCACCCCCCAGCACCACCAAAGCTAACGATGAGCTCCACGTACGACATCAACTTTGCCGCATCCACTACAAGGTCCCAAGAGGCAGTGGACCAGCCCCCGGTAGAACAGCGCGTGGCGCCCCCGACACAGCACCCAACGCGGTCCCTACGTGAGGAGCCTAACTCAAGCATTGTGATGGCGATGTACCGACAGAATTGGCGCACGAAATGGAGACCAGGACAGCCCGCACAAGCTTTACTCCATATCATCGCGGCAGCGGACTACAGAGATGCCATGCGGGGCGTCATCGTTGGGCAGTCCTTTGTGGACACAGGGCCCACACCGCCACCAAATGCAACCCAGCAGTCTTGAGGTGTAGGGTCCTGACACTCAGCAGGCCTGAGTGAGCTGGCGACCCCTATATCAGGGAATGGCATACATGTTGAGATGTGGGCAAGGATGTAAGATAATCGATGTCCCGCCGCCTTGTCTCTTGGCAGCTGGGCACTACATGGATAGCACATGGAGCCTGGATTGGGTCTGAACATTGGTAGGTACAGGACACCAGATGACAATGACAGGGGCACAACACTTACACCAATCATGTCGCACACATGGCAACACCCCAGAAGCACTCTCAGCCCAGCCACTCCTAACAACGAACAGAGTCCAATATAACAACAACCCTGCAAAAACAAACACCTCCGGAAAGCTTACGGCTCAAAGTATGCACTACAATCAACACACTGTGAGGCGAATGGCCAACCTCTTGCTCCATCCCTGTTCCTGTTACTGCCTACTGCAGCGCAGGGTTGTCGCCAGGGTTGGCTTCCTGCCCCCCCCCTGCTGCTCCTGCTGCCTGCTGCAGCTGGGCCTCAAGACCGGGGCCTGGCGGGGCCGGTGTCTCACGCAGCCTGGCCGCAATGTCGGCCCGTGCTTTGGCCATGATGTCACTGACTTGGGCCTACAGCATGTGCGACACGATGTAACAAACACACACACACACATGTCAGCATTGACAGCAATGGGGTTCCCATGTCGTGCCATTTCCCGATACTCACGCACCCGGATAGCTTCAGTCACATGGTCCATGTGATGGTACACCTCCTGGCTGGCCTTGATGGCCTACACAAGCAAAGGGGGAGATGCAATGCGTACAATACCTCCTATGCACGCATGTCATTAGCCATATGTGCTGAAACATGCACTACTCACCGTAATGCCATGGTCTTGGGCCACATCCTCAACAAGCCGCTCCCCCGCCTCTGTCACCATGCGAATCAGGGACTGGGGTGGGCAGGCCACCGTCCAATCCCCAGGCAAGGGGTGTGCCAACCCTACATGCACACAGTCATATGGTCTGATCATAAGGTGGCATGCATGTACACATTACAACAAACTGTACGCACATGCCCCTGCTAGTGCAAGCGAGCAAGCAACTCACGTCCTGTGGATTCCAGGCTGTCAACCTGCACCAACAAATCCTTCCACTCCGTCAGCACGCCTGTGCTGCCCTTCTCCTTGTAGAATGCCCCGAGCGTGGTGGCCCACGTATGGGTCTCCTTCTTCACCTCATCTGTCCAGCTGGTCATGCGGCGCCGCGTGTCCTTGAGCGTGCTGACTGACCTGATGACAGCACATGAGCACAAGACAAGCACATGGTTGATCACATGGTGATCAGGTGATTTGGGCTAGTGTTGTCGCGTGCATGGCGTGGGTATGGGCACACTCACTTGTTCAGCACAGACGTCAGCACTGATAGCTGGTCATAGGGTGGGGGCAGATGGCCAAACACCTCCAGCAGCTTGCGGATCATCTTGCCGATGCAAGCCTTACGGCAAGCAGGCCACGCAAGGTTGGGGTCAGTGTTGGACGGGCTGACAATCTCCGCATGCTGTAGGCCCTGGATGGGGAATAAAGCCTCGCCGCCTTTCTCGACCTGCAAGCGCATTGCATAGGTACTGTTTGCACATACTTAGCGCGCATGCACTGCAGCAAAGGCCATGCACATGCCTTGGAGAGGTCGTGGCACCGCATCCACGTGGACCTCACTATCTCGTTTGTCCAGGCCTTCAACTGGCTCGTCACAGTTCTCTACAAATATAACATACACCATACAATGACCTCTTCCAAACATGGCTCACAATTTCCAACGACAGCGCCCAACAGGTGGAACCCACCTCCAGAACATCCGAGGGGGCGTCCGCCTTCTTTTCAGGCTTCGGGGCTCTGCCCCTACCCTGCCTCTTAGCCTTGCTGGTCGAAGGCGTCGCCTGAAAAGCAACGCACAAGAATCAAGTACCAGACCTGTACACCCACATGCCTCTTGCCTCCCACACCTAATCATTGTCACTTGCCTCATCACCGGCAAAAGCCGAGCTTGCTCCTTTCTCTTGGCTGCCACCTGCCTCCTCAAGGAGTGTTGGGCGAGCCGCTCGTGGCGAAGCCTGCATGACACCCATAGAGACCCATAGTGGGTACAGTGGGTACAGTGGGTACAACAGGCTGGGTACAACAGGCTGGATGTGTACATGCACCACTGCAACCCACCCCTGTCACAGAACGCCGCCGCTTCGGCGTTGGTGCCACTTTTGCTGCTCGTGCTGCTGCTGCTGATCGCTGCTGCACCTGCTTCTGAGTTGGGGCTCTGCGGCCCCCTGACTTGGGAGGGGTTGCCTCTACACCCTGCATCGCAATGTCAGCTGCTGCACGGGCCTCTGCCAACTCCCTATCCTCGTCTGCACTATCCAGTTCAGCTACTGTTTCAGCTGCTGGTGGTGCTGCATGGGGGTCCTCAGGTGGGTGCAGGGGGGATGCTAAACCGCCAGCTGCCTGTTCCTACAAATAAAACACACCACAACACAATGCCACTAACATGCAAGATTGAATCATGGCATGCAAAGCATAAGCAAACGCACGCCACTCACCCAGGCTATGTATGCCGCGAGCCTGGTCTGCTCGGCTAACTCCACCTGCTCAGGCGAAGGGTCCTGCGTGTATGCGTGGAATGCACGTGTAGTACACTGTCACAATGGTCACCTACAATAAATGTTGCAATTCAGAGACTGAAACTCCACACACCACCTGATATGGACGCATGGTGCTTACCTGTTGTAGACCATATATGGTCAAAGTGACAAGGTCGGTAAAATCAGGTGAGGTGGGTGTCCCCATGGTCACGACTGCAAGCTTTGTTGTGGCTGTATAGGCCTGCCAGTAGCTTAGGTCACGTGGAGGGTTCATGACAGAGGCTGCAAAGGCTGCGTGGTCAGCCGGCGTCCATGGCTGAAAGTCCTTGGTAAATTTGGCAAAATTGGCGAGTGTTGGAAGTGTTTCTGCCATTTCAGCGTCGGAAGAGAAATCGCATGCTGGCCAGATGGGTGGTGCAGGCAGGTCGCCGTTCACCATCACAACTTGCATCTGAGGAACAAAAGACATTGGCAGGAACGTTAGGGTGAAGCGTAAATTTGGGTTCGCGTGCGACGATCGACCACTGCACAGCAGGACGATGCAGACAATGACATTACAAATTAAGTGGCGTCCGTTTGTGCCGTGCCGGATTGAGCTACGTAATAGCGCGAGAGAGGCAGCTGCAGCACGGCAGCACACTATAGCAACATCGACGACGAAACAAGCAATCACAAGTGGCGGTCCATCACCATTCGCGGGCATGCCCTAGTACTGCGACCAACAGAGAATGCACAGTGCAACAAGCGCCATCAGCCACTAAGGCGGCAACCTCATCGGTCTGACGCTAACAATGGGCAATGTCCTGTCTTCTGATTACGGACAGCGACAAATACAAGTACGCCAATAGACATGTCGCAGGCGGCAGTATGATTGCCGGGTTGCCAGCGACACGCGTGTACAAGCGACAAAGTGGCATCGCAGTCACAAGGCGCATAAGTACTGACAGAGAGCTGCAATGTTGCCTCACATGCAGGGCATTTCCTGCGGCCTGACAAGACCGGACTTCCTCCCATCCGTCGCACCCTACATTGCGCAAACCCAACTACCCCTCAGTGTAGGTATATCTGTGCAAATTGAGTGTTTTGGAAACAGGACATGTGATACATTTGATGTATTGCTTCTCACAGTCGGCTCAACTGCCTGCATCGGACATCCTTCGGGGACGGCATCAATTCCATTTGCCGTGCACGCACACCTCATCTCAGACCTTGCAACTTCCATCACCTCCCAGACCATATCACAGGTGTTATGGCCGAACACCGCCTCAGTTATCACCCATTACCCCAGCCCACCGCCACCCGCTTCCACTACTCAGCTCCAACAGCACCTTCCGCCACCAACAGCATGTCCAGCCCACCCCACCTGCCCCTGACCCTGCCACTACCCCTGCACCAGCCCCCCCCCCTCCCCCCCCCTCGGACCCAGCTGTCCCGCCCCCCTCCCCTCCTTCCCCAGACCTGAGAGAATCACAGCAACCCATCAAAGGTGGTGGCCCACTGAGTAACCTGTGGGGTATGAGAGCACTGACAGCTCGCCAGCCGGACAGCAGCTCTGACGATGACAGCGGGGGTGGCCCACTGAGTAACCTGTGGGGTATGAGAGCACTGACAGCTCGCCAGCCGTACAGCAGCTCTGACGATGACAGTGGGGGTGGCCCAATTAGAAACCTGTGGGGTCGAAGAGCACTGACAGCTCGACAGCCGGACAGCAGCACAGACGATGACAGTGGTGGTGGCCCACTGAGGAACCTGTGGAGTCAGAGGGCAGCAGCAACAAGGAAGGCTGGGACAGCCACTGTGTCGCAAATCAGTCCCTTCTCCCCCCCGCCCCCTCCTCCAGCTATGCCCCCTCCCCCCCCCCTTGGGTCTGGTTCATGCGGTGAGGCACACGGCATGGACCTCACAGATGCTGGCTCCTCTTCCATGTCTGTGTCGGCAGCTTCGTCAAATGGGGTTCATGACAGTGAAGGGGCTGGAGAGGGGGGTGGGGTCAGTTTGGGCAGTAGTAGCAGAGGCGATGGCAGAGGCTGTGACAGTGCGAGTAGCAGTGGCAATGACGGTGGCAGTGACAGCAGCAGCAGCGGCAGTAGCAGTGGTAGAGGCGGTGACAGTGACAGTGGCAGCGGCGAGGACAGAGGCAGAGGCATTGACAGTGGCAGCGGCAGCGGCAGCAGCAGTGGCAGACGAAAGAGAAGACGAGGCAGGGACAAAGGCCGGGTTAGGGGACGAGGGAGGGGTAGAGGTAGAGGGAGGGGTAGAGGGCGAGGTAGAGGGGGCAGGTGGGGTGGTGGTGGGCGGCACCAGCAGCGGCGGCCTAGGGGTCGTCCTGCTGGCCGGGTGGAGGGGGGTGATGAGCAGGTGCCCTGGGGTGCACTTAACCCTGGGCAGCGCCGGTGTCGTGTCAGGGAGATCCTGGCCAACCTGGAGAACCCAGTGGGTCCCCGCCACAAGCACATGACCACCTTGGCCAACCTTGAGCGCATCTTCAAGGGCATGGAAAAGAACAACACATCCAAGGCCGCCATAGAAGCTCAGTTGAAGAGCGATGGTCAGCTATTTGGCGATGACCAGGGGGTCAAGCACTACCACCCAAGCTCTGTGCATGTGCTGAAGGGTGTCATGGGAGCAGAGGATGACGAGCGGTGCATCCTTCATGTCCGCAATGGCACGCTGGAGAAACCCTGTGGCTACACGTGCGACCACTTGCCAAAGTGGGTGGGGCATGTTGGACAGAAGCAGAATGTGACACGAACTTGGTAAATACTGATGTGAGTGTTGTATTTGTGTATACACAGGGCGCAATGGGAGCAGAACAAGCACCAGAAATGCAAAGAGTGCCACATCAATCGCTTCCAAAGCAACAAAGGTATGTCAATGAGTTTTAACAAAGCAGCCGACCCATGGTGTGAGTCATGTCATGGTTGGTTGTTGTACGCAGACGGCAAGAAATTGAAGCCACAATTCAGCATGTACTACCTGGGCCTGGAGGACACGCTGAACTCCATCTTCGCCAAAGCCAACGTGTGGGACTGGTTCACTCGGCCACGCGACACAGGACCAGGCACCTTTTACAGCAGTGAGTTTGTTGTGTATACACATGAGACAGCATGGTCGGTTCATGCCGTCGTGCTCATTCCATGTTGCAGGTGAGGCTGGTCAGTTCATGAAGGAGAAGGTGGGCGAGAGCGTGTTCAACGACAAGTATGCTGTGCGTGTGCACATCGGCATTGACTGGGTGCAGCTGTGCAAGAACCGGTCTGTGGGCATCATTGTGCTGAAGGTGAGAGGACATTCACACATCGCAATCGGATGCAGGGTCAGTCTCAGGCACATCACACGGTCCACATGTTGCAGGTCATGGATGTGCCTGATGAGTTCAAGGGCAGTGACGACACCTGGGCCATTCTTGGCGTCATCCTGGACAAGGACAAGACCAAGTTTGCCGAGGGCTACATGCACCAGGTGGTACATAGTGTAGGCGGTGTTGATTGAGTTACTATGCACCTACATGCAACGTGAGCAACTGCATGACCCATGCAATGTAGATCCTCGTGGACCTGCGTGACTCCCTGAAGCCAGAGAAGCCTGAATCTTGGGTGTACTTGAACAGGCCCAGTGGCGCTGATGCTGCCCGTGAGCCTGAGAAGATCCGGATGTACCCCATGCTGGCCAGCTGTGTGGCCGACACCCCAGCCAGGCAAGCCTTCCACCCATGAGAGGCTCCACTGCATAATAAACGAGAGGATGAAACGAAAGCAGTTTGTTTCATTGCATGGTGCTTGCAGGCTGTGCCTGATGAAGTGCCTGTCCCACTGTGCTGGCATGGGCTGCTCATGGTGCTGGCTCCGCACAAAGGGCCAGCATGAGAGCCACCCCCTTGGGTACGACGAGCCCGTCCGTGTGCTCATCCCTGACCTCAGCCGTTATCCACCTCCACCAGAAGGCCCAGGCAGGGGAGGTGGCCGAGGGGTTGGGAGGGGAGGCTGTCTGGGTGGGCGCCCCAACCGCGATGCTGGCACAGGCGGTGGTGGTGATGCTAGCGGTGGTGCGGGGGCAGCAGCAGCCGGTGGTGAGGGCGCTGGAGGTGGTGTTGCTGCAGCCGGTGGTGGGGGAGGTGGTGGCAGTGGTGTGAGGGCAGCAGCGGCAGGTGGTGGGGGTGGCGGAGGTGGGACAGCAGCAGCAGCTGGTGGTTTGGGTGGCGGTGGTGTGGGAGCGCCAGCAGCCGGTGGTCAGGGTGGCGGTGGAGTGGATGGTGGTCCAGGCAGCCGCGGCAGAGGTCAGGGGCGGGGTCGAGGGCGAGGCCAGAGGGTTGGCCATCAGCGGGCCCAGCCCAAGCAGCCTGTGGTTGGCACTGAGCACACCCTGTATGTCGGGGACCCCTTGATGATGCTGCGTGAGGAGGACATGCAGGCTCGTGGCCAGGCTGTTGAGGATGGGCTGGTTGCGGGGCTTGACATCGGCTGTTGGGGCCGTCCTATCATCACCAAGTACCTGGACTATGTGCAGGCCAAGTGGCTGCACGTGGTACCAACAGCCCACGCGATGCTGTTTGGTATGGTGAAGCACCACATGATGTGGGTGTTCTCAGCATCCGGCCCTTTCCAGAATCACGAGCGTGAGCTGATGAGGGAGCGGCTGAAACACATGCACGTGCCGGTGGACTTTGGGCGTCGACTGGAGGTGACTGACCAGTTCAAGTGAGTGGAAACCAGCCAGTACTGGTCACAGCCAGCCAGCCAGTACTGGTCACAGCGAGCATGCCAGTACAGGTCACAGCCAGCCATTACTGGTCAGCCAGCCAGTACTGGTCACAGCCAGCCAACCAGTACTGGTCAGCCAGCCAGTACTGGTCAGCCAACCAGTACTGGTCACAGCCAGCCAGCCAGTACTGGTCAGCCAGCCAGTACTGGTCACAGCCTGCCAACCAGTACTGGTCAGCCAACCAGTACTGGTCACTGCCAGCCAGCCAGTACTGGTCAGCCAGCCAGTACTGGTCAGCCAGCCAGTACTGGTCAGCCAGCCAGTACTGGTCAGCCAGCCAACACTGGCCAGCCAGCCAGTACTGGTCACTGCCAGCCAGCCAGGACTGGTCAGCCAGCCAGTACTGGTCAGCCAGCCAGTACTGGTCACAGCCAGCCACCAGTACTGGTCAGCCAGCCAGTACTGGTCAGCCAGCCAGTACTGGTCAGCCAGCCAGTACTGGTCAGCCAGCCAGTACTGGTCAGCCAGCCAGTACTGGTCACAGCTAGCCAACCAGTACTGGTCAGCCAGCCAGTACTGGTCACAGCCAGCCAGCCAGTACTGGTCAGCCAGCCAGTACTGGTCAGCCAGCCAGTACTGGTCAGCCAGCCAGTACTGGTCAGCCAGCCAGTACTGGTCAGCCAGCCAGTACTGGTCACAGCTAGCCAACCAGTACTGGTCAGCCAGCCAGTACTGGTCACAGCCAGCCAACCAGTACTGGTCACAGCCAGCCAGCCAGTACTGGTCAGCCAGCCAGTACTGGTCACAGCCAGCCAGCCAGTACTGGTCAGCCAGCCAGTACTGGTCAGCCAGCCAGTACTGGTCAGCCAACCAGTACTGGTCAGCCAGCCAGTACTGGTCAGCCAACCAGTACTGGTCACAGCCAGCCAACCAGTACTGGTCAGCCCGCCAGTACTGGTCACAGCCAGCCAGCCAGTACTGGTCACAGCTAGCCAACCAGTACTGGTCAGCCAGCCAGTACTGGTCAGCCAGCCAGTACTGGTCATAGCCAGCCAGTATTGGTCAGCCAGCCAGTACTGGTCACAGCCAGCCAGTACTGGTCACAGCCAGCCAGCCAGTACTGGTCAGCCAGCCAGTACTGGTCACAGCCAGCCAACCAGTACTGGTCAGCCAGCCAGTACTGGTCAGCCAGCCAGTACTGGTCACAGCCAGCCAGCCAGTACTGGTCAGCCAGCCAGTACTGGTCAGCCAGCCAGTACTGGTCAGCCAGCCAGTACTGGTCACAGCCAGCCAACCAGTACTGGTTAGCCAACCAGTACTGGTCAGCCAGCCAGTACTGGTCTAGCCAACCAGTACTGGTCAGCCAGCCAGTACTGGTCAGCCAGCCAGTACTGGTCACTGCCAGCCAGCCAGTACTGGTCAGCCAGCCAGTACTGGTCACATCCAGCCAACCAGTACTGGTCAGCTAACCGGTACTGGTCACAGCCAGCCAGCCAGTACTGGTCAGCCAACCAGTACTGGTCAGCCAACCAGTACTGGTCAGCCAGCCAGTACTGGTCAGCCAGCCAGTACTGGTCAGCCAGCCAGTACTGGTCACAGCCAGCCAGCCAGTACTGGTCAGCCAGCCAGTACTGGTCACAGCCAGCCAACCAGTACTGGTCAGCCAGCCAGTACTGGTCACAGCCAGCCAGCCAGTACTGGTCAGCCAGCCAGTACTGGTCAGCCAGCCAGTACTGGTCAGCCAACCAGTACTGGTCAGCCAGCCAGTACTGGTCAGCCAGCCAGTACTGGTCACAGCCAGCCAACCAGTACTGGTCAGCCAGCCAGTACTGGTCAGCCAGCCAGTACTGGTCACAGCTAGCCAACCAGTACTGGTCAGCCAGCCAGTACTGGTCAGCCAGCCAGTACTGGTCAGCCAGCCAGTACTGGTCAGCCAGCCAGTACTGTTCACAGACAGGCAACCAGTACTGGTCAGCCAACCAGTATTGGTCCACCCCCAACCAGTACTGGTCACAGCCAGCCAGCCATTACTGGTCAGCCAGCCAGTACTGGTCACAGCCAGCCAACCAGTACTGGTCAGCCAACCAGTACTGGTCACAGTCAGTCACCCAGTACTGGTCAGCCATCCAGTACTGGTCACAGACAGTCGACCAGTACTGGTCACAGCCGGCCAGCCAGTACTGGTCAGTCAGGTGAACCAGCGCTGGTTAGTGAACCAGAGCTAGACCAGCCGATGCTTGTTGGTGAACTACTGTGCAGGGGCTGGATCATGGAGGACTTCATGCACTTCATCAAGTACGCCTGGCCCTATGTGTTCCAGGGCATCATGACAGAGGGCAACCTGCACTTGAAGCTGTGGCGGTTGCTGGTTGACTCTACCCTACACTACCTAACACCAGGTACATTAAGCGTTACAACGTAGCAGCAAGGGTGAATCCATGCAATGTGTGTGGTGACAGTAAGCACATGAGCTCTGTTGCCCCTCTTGCTTGCAGAGAACGACCCCCCATTGCGGTTTGGAATGCCAGCAGAGGAGAGGGCAAGGAACGCAGCCATCATCGCTGGCAACATGGAGGAGGCAGCCAGGAAGCTGAAGGAGTATGCGCGCATTCTGCACCGGATTCGTTACACACACAAGGTGCCGGACGACATGATCTCCAGCAACCTCCACATGGTGGAATGCCGGTGAGTTCCACGGTATAGAGCATTGCATGGTCAGCACGAGTGATGCTTCATGCTATCAAGTAGAACAACACCATGCGCATGCGTTTGTTACAGGTTACCGCAGCAGGAGAAGGAGCGTGGGCGCAGCTGCTGGGACAATGAGTTCTGGGTTGAGCGTGGTATGCAGCGGGGCAAGAAGTACAGCACGGCTCATGCTGCTGGCTACCAGCGTGGCTTGACCATGGGCATACGGGAGCGGCTGAGCCGACGCTCGCAGCTGTTTCTGTCCACGCATACCCACTGGGATGACAGTGATGGAGGAGACCTGGACAGTGGGGACAGTGAGCATGATGGCGAGGAGGCTGGACAGCGGCAGCGTGAGCGAGGGCAGCAGGCTGGCAAGCGCAAGAGAGGGGACAGCCAGCAGCGTGCTCCCAAGCCAAGGAAGACGGGAACCTTCAGAGACGAGTTGCAATCAGGCCTCCAGGCATGCCACCTCCTGGGGCTGGGGAAAGCGCAGTGCTACAAGAGCAGCTGGGATGAGTGGGTGTGCGAGGCATGCTGCCAGCATGTGAGAGACATGAAGCCACTGGGATGGAGTGAGGCTGACATCTTGGCGGTGTTCCCTCCCGCTGGCCTTCCTGCGCAAGTGCAGTACTACAGCCGTGCACAGTGCCGGGGGCAGATGGTCCACAGCCTCCAGTATAATCGTGCTAAAGTGCGCAACAACTGCTGGGCCCAAGCAGTGTTCCTTGAGGGTACAGATGACGAGCCAAAGCTGGTTCAATATGCATGCCACGTCCAGTTCTGGGTGCGTGTGCAGCATCCAGCCAACCCAGAGCGGGTGCTGCGTCTGGCCATCACTCGCGCGTTCGTTTTGGACCCCATCCCTGATATGCCAGAGCACTACACTGTGGGTCGTGGGATCCCACTGCCTAAGCCGTCTAAGCAGCAGCAACAGCTGGCACACCAGCAGCTACCAGCCCAGCAAGAGGAGCCAACACAGCAGCAGGAGCCAGCACAGCAGCAGCCTTCGGCATCTAATGCAACTGAAGCCACGGTATCTGAAGCAGCTACAGAACAGCAGGTTGGCACATCTCAAGCAAGACGCTCTGGGCGCAAAGTTAGCAAGCGTGCAGTCCCGGCCACCCAAGAGGCAAGGGCTCCCCGCCAAAGCTGCGTGGGACATCGTAAGAGCACCTTGCTTGAGGGTGCGGGGCGCATGTCATGGTATGCAGTGAATGGGGAGCAGTTCCACAGCTTGTTTGTGGCATTCTTCCCACACGAGGAGGGTCAGGGTGATATGTATTTTGTGCCATACAGCAGCCATAGCTGACGTGATGAACTGCAATACTGATGAACACATGGCAGCGAACATGCGTTGGACATGTGCTACACCCCATATTATGATGCTTAGCGATGCACAACCATGGAACACCAGTGATGTCACAACCAAAGGCCAAAACATGTCCTCAAGAGGATATATGAACTAGCCCTAGCCCAAGCCCTAGCCCTAGTCCTAGCCCTAGCCCTAGCCCTAGTTCTAGCCCTAGCCCTAACCCTAACCCAAACCCACCCACACGTCATGTCGATCCCTAGCCCTAGCCCTAGCCCTAGCCCTAGCCCTAGCCCTAGCCCTAGCCCTAGCCCTAACCCTAACCCAAACCCATCCACACGTCATGCCGATCTCTAGCCCTAGCCCTAGCCCTAGCCCTAGCCCTAGCCCTAGCCCTAGCCCTATCCCTAGCCCTAGCCCTAGCCCTAACCCTAACCCTAGCCCTAGCCCTAGCCCTAGCCCTAGCCCTAGCCCTAGCCCTAACCCTAGCCCTAGCCTTAGCCCTAGCCCTAGTCCTAACCATAACCATAACCCTAGCCCTAACTCAATCCCTACCCGTCACTTGTACCTACGTCAACATTACAACCGTCGATACAATGTAGGAGAATCACTTGTGCACATTGCGGATTCAAACGACATATGCAAGCATTACGACATCGGGCATCACGCAAAGCAGGTGACGGCAATTAAACATTCATCACAAAACTCAGCGATGCGTATAACAGCGCGAAAGTTCTAAGCAATCAAGCACAACTCCAACCACAGTTAGAAACCAGTACTGGCGCAATACCAGTACTGGCTAATAAACAGTACTGGTTTCTATCCAGTACTGGAAAACTTCCAGTACTGGACCAAAACCAGTACTGGTTGCCTCTCAAAACGGCACGACAGGCCAACGCTCGAATCTCGCCAGCCACTTGGAGTTGATTTTTTTTTTCAAGTGCGTTGGCTTGCTTATGAGCAACTGCAGCCTTCCATCAAAAAAAAAAGTACCCTTAGGTGGCACCTATAATGCGATCTTTTCTGCGAGTGTGGTTGCTGACGCCACGCTTCAGCTACCACACAGCAGCTGACTTCTGGCTGCACACGTCATGCACCACCTGCCGCATGGTAGCTGCTTACGTCATGCGCCACCTAGGTAGCTGCGCCGTATGACTTATGGCGGCGGCTCCTAGATGAGCCTCCTTGCTGCACATCTTGGCTGTTCCCCTGATGGCTTGGGAGGTTTAGGGGGGTGGGGGGGTTAGGGGGGTGGGGGGCCATCTCCAGGCTTCACGGCAGGTAGGGAGGGAGGGGGTTGCATCATAGTGCAGGTGGGGGAAGGTTAGTAGGGTGAGGGAAGTGTGGCGGGGCAGAGGGTGAAGGGTGTGATTATTGATCCTGCAACAAACAAGGGGCATGCAAGCGTTTAGACTGAATATATAGAGGCACATAACTGCAAGGTTACCTGGGGGCTGAGGTTACCATTTGTTGTAGTAGGAGTGTGACCATTCTTGACTGTGTGACGCTTCTCCGTGGGGAAAGGGGGAGGGAGAGGGACGATGATAGTGAGGGAGAGGGAGCTAATGATGGCTTGGGAGGTAGTGCATGCCCAAGACGGGGGCTGCGATGGGGAGGGAAGGGGGTGGGAGAAGGGGAGGAGGGCAGCAGGGGTCTCAAGGCGGAAGGGGGGAATGGCAGAAGGGGGAGCGGGAGGGGAGGCATCAGCTTGGGAGAGATGGGTAGGGAGGTGGTGGGATGGGGAAAGGGAGGAAGTTCTGCTGCGAATGCGAGGTGCGAAGTGCGAGGGCTGACTCAACCTCCTCCCCAGTCTCCTCATGCTGGTTGTTGCTGTTGCTCTTGGCTCCCGCCCAAGGCTTTAGGCTGGTGAGTGAGAGAGGGGTCAGACTTGCAACAAACAAGGGGCATGGGAGGGTTTTGGCTGAATGCAACGGAAGAGCAACGGAGGCTAGTAGCAAGAGCCAATATAATGACGGCGACGGTTGCGTAGCGCTGCGTGACTATGTTCTGCGCTCTTGGCTGCGTAAAATGTCTTCTGAACGCTTGCTGATCTTGCTACTAAATGTGCTAGCTATGTCGGGGGCTTACATTTGCAAGGCTGTCCGCGTGGCTGTGGGGTTGTCGGCAAGGCCGAACGTTGGCTGCATGGCTAGGTGGCGTGCTGGCTAGGTGCTAGAAGCGTGCGCGAATTGAGGGCAGTTCGGCAGTTCGGCTGCTCGGCTGCTCGGCTGAGGGGTGGGGATGCAATGGGGCGGCACGAAACCTGCAAGCCGGCATGCAAGTCAGACATGAAATATGAAAAACTAAGCTCTGTGCCCTGTACACAACGTCTAGCGTCGGTGCTCGTCAGGCTAGCTTCAGTGCTTATAATTATGCATTTAGTAGCCAAGCGGGCACCAAGCATGCACCAAGCATGCAGACAACATCGCAACCAGGCAGCCACTCTCGCATGACAGTTCGCAGCCAGGCAGCCACATTGCAGCCAGGCAGCCACATCTCATCTCGGCCATCTCGGCCAAGCCTCCCAGCCAATGTCGCTGCCACGTAGCAGGGTGCTTCGCAGCCACTCTCGCACGCAGCTGCCTGGCAGACCTTG
>JASKMD010000004.1:928827-972645 GCA_030144725.1 Haematococcus lacustris | reverse complement strand
CGGGTCGGGTCGGGTCGGGTCGGGTCGGGTCGGGTCGGGTCGGGTCGGGTCGGGTCGGGTCGGGTCGGGTCGGGTCGGGTCGGGTCGGGTCGGGTCGGGTCGGGTCGGGTCGGGTCGGGTCGGGTCGGGTCGGGTCGGGTCGGGTCGGGTCGGGTCGGGTCGGGTCGGGTCGGGTCGGGTCGGGTCGGGTCGGGTCGGGTCGGGTCGGGTCGGGTCGGGTCGGGTCGGGTCGGGTCGGGTCGGGTCGGGTCGGGTCGGGTCGGGTCGGGTCGGGTCGGGTCGGGTCGGGTCGGGTCGGGTCGGGTCGGGTCGGGTCGGGTCGGGTCGGGTCGGGTCGGGTCGGGTCGGGTCGGGTCGGGTCGGGTCGGGTCGGGTCGGGTCGGTCGGGTCGGGTCGGGTCGGGTCGGGTCGGGTCGGGTCGGGTCGGGTCGGGTCGGGTCGGGTCGGGTCGGGTCGGGTCGGGTCGGGTCGGGTCGGGTCGGGTCGGGTCGGGTCGGGTCGGGTCGGGTCGGGTCGGGTCGGGTCGGGTCGGGTCGGGTCGGGTCGGGTCGGGTCGGGTCGGGTCGGGTCGGGTCGGGTCGGGTCGGGTCGGGTCGGGTCGGGTCGGGTCGGGTCGGGTCGGGTCGGGTCGGGTCGGGTCGGGTCGGGTCGGGTCGGGTCGGGTCGGGTCGGGTCGGGTCGGGTCGGGTCGGGTCGGGTCGGGTCGGGTCGGGTCGGGTCGGGTCGGGTCGGGTCGGGTCGGGTCGGGTCGGGTCGGGTCGGGTCGGGTCGGGTCGGGTCGGGTCGGGTCGGGTCGGGTCGGGTCGGGTCGGGTCGGGTCGGGTCGGGTCGGGTCGGGTCGGGTCGGGTCGGGTCGGGTCGGGTCGGGTCGGGTCGGGTCGGGTCGGGTCGGGTCGGGTCGGGTCGGGTCGGGTCGGGTCGGGTCGGGTCGGGTCGGGTCGGGTCGGGTCGGGTCGGGTCGGGTCGGGTCGGGTCGGGTCGGGTCGGGTCGGGGTCGGGTCGGGTCGGGTCGGGTCGGGGTCGGGTCGGGTCGGGTCGGGTCGGGTCGGGTCGGGTCGGGTCGGGTCGGGTCGGGTCGGGTCGGGTCGGGTCGGGTCGGGTCGGGTCGGGTCGGGTCGGGTCGGGTCGGGTCGGGTCGGGTCGGGTCGGGTCGGGTCGGGTCGGGTCGGGTCGGGTCGGGTCGGGTCGGGTCGGGTCGGGTCGGGTCGGGTCGGGTCGGGTCGGGTCGGGTCGGGTCGGGTCGGGTCGGGTCGGGTCGGGTCGGGTCGGGTCGGGTCGGGTCGGGTCGGGTCGGGTCGGGTCGGGTCGGGTCGGGTCGGGTCGGGTCGGGTCGGGTCGGGTCGGGTCGGGTCGGGTCGGGTCGGGTCGGGTCGGGTCGGGTCGGGTCGGGTCGGGTCGGGTCGGGTCGGGTCGGGTCGGGTCGGGTCGGGTCGGGTCGGGTCGGGTCGGGTCGGGTCGGGTCGGGTCGGGTCGGGTCGGGTCGGGTCGGGTCGGGTCGGGTCGGGTCGGGTCGGGTCGGGTCGGGTCGGGTCGGGTCGGGTCGGGTCGGGTCGGGTCGGGTCGGGTCGGGTCGGGTCGGGTCGGGTCGGGTCGGGTCGGGTCGGGTCGGGTCGGGTCGGGTCGGGTCGGGTCGGGTCGGGTCGGGTCGGGTCGGGTCGGGTCGGGTCGGGTCGGGTCGGGTCGGGTCGGGTCGGGTCGGGTCGGGTCGGGTCGGGTCGGGTCGGGTCGGGTCGGGTCGGGTCGGGTCGGGTCGGGTCGGGTCGGGTCGGGTCGGGTCGGGTCGGGTCGGGTCGGGTCGGGTCGGGTCGGGTCGGGTCGGGTCGGGTCGGGTCGGGTCGGGTCGGGTCGGGTCGGGTCGGGTCGGGTCGGGTCGGGTCGGGTCGGGTCGGGTCGGGTCGGGTCGGGTCGGGTCGGGTCGGGTCGGGTCGGGTCGGGTCGGGTCGGGTCGGGTCGGGTCGGGTCGGGTCGGGTCGGGTCGGGTCGGTCGGGTCGGGTCGGGTCGGGTCGGGTCGGGTCGGGTCGGGTCGGGTCGGGTCGGGTCGGGTCGGGTCGGGTCGGGTCGGGTCGGGTCGGGTCGGGTCGGGTCGGGTCGGGTCGGGTCGGGTCGGGTCGGGTCGGGTCGGGTCGGGTCGGGTCGGGTCGGGTCGGGTCGGGTCGGGTCGGGTCGGGTCGGGTCGGGTCGGGTCGGGTCGGGTCGGGTCGGGTCGGGTCGGGTCGGGTCGGGTCGGGTCGGGTCGGGTCGGGTCGGGTCGGGTCGGGTCGGGTCGGGTCGGGTCGGGTCGGGTCGGGTCGGGTCGGGTCGGGTCGGGTCGGGTCGGGTCGGGTCGGGTCGGGTCGGGTCGGGTCGGGTCGGGTCGGGTCGGGTCGGGTCGGGTCGGGTCGGGTCGGGTCGGGTCGGGTCGGGTCGGGTCGGGTCGGGTCGGGTCGGGTCGGGTCGGGTCGGGTCGGGTCGGGTCGGGTCGGGTCGGGTCGGGTCGGGTCGGGTCGGGTCGGGTCGGGTCGGGTCGGGTCGGGTCGGGTCGGGTCGGGTCGGGTCGGGTCGGGTCGGGTCGGGTCGGGTCGGGTCGGGTCGGGTCGGGTCGGGTCGGGTCGGGTCGGGTCGGGTCGGGTCGGGTCGGGTCGGGTCGGGTCGGGTCGGGTCGGGTCGGGTCGGGTCGGGTCGGGTCGGGTCGGGTCGGGTCGGGTCGGGTCGGGTCGGGTCGGGTCGGGTCGGGTCGGGTCGGGTCGGGTCGGGTCGGGTCGGGTCGGGTCGGGTCGGGTCGGGTCGGGTCGGGTCGGGTCGGGTCGGGTCGGGTCGGGTCGGGTCGGGTCGGGTCGGGTCGGGTCGGGTCGGGTCGGGTCGGGTCGGGTCGGGTCGGGTCGGGTCGGGTCGGGTCGGGTCGGGTCGGGTCGGGTCGGGTCGGGTCGGGTCGGGTCGGGTCGGGTCGGGTCGGGTCGGGTCGGGTCGGGTCGGGTCGGGTCGGGTCGGGTCGGGTCGGGTCGGGTCGGGTCGGGTCGGGTCGGGTCGGGTCGGGTCGGGTCGGGTCGGGTCGGGTCGGGTCGGGTCGGGTCGGGTCGGGTCGGGTCGGGTCGGGTCGGGTCGGGTCGGGTCGGGTCGGGTCGGGTCGGGTCGGGTCGGGTCGGGTCGGGTCGGGTCGGGTCGGGTCGGGTCGGGTCGGGTCGGGTCGGTCGGTCGGGTCGGGTCGGGTCGGGTCGGGTCGGGTCGGGTCGGGTCGGGTCGGGTCGGGTCGGGTCGGGTCGGGTCGGGTCGGGTCGGGTCGGGTCGGGTCGGGTCGGGTCGGGTCGGGTCGGGTCGGGTCGGGTCGGGTCGGGTCGGGTCGGGTCGGGTCGGGTCGGGTCGGGTCGGGTCGGGTCGGGTCGGGTCGGGTCGGGTCGGGTCGGGTCGGGTCGGGTCGGGTCGGGTCGGGTCGGGTCGGGTCGGGTCGGGTCGGGTCGGGTCGGGTCGGGTCGGGTCGGGTCGGGTCGGGTCGGGTCGGGTCGGGTCGGGTCGGGTCGGGTCGGGTCGGGTCGGGTCGGGTCGGGTCGGGTCGGGTCGGGTCGGGTCGGGTCGGGTCGGGTCGGGTCGGGTCGGGTCGGGTCGGGTCGGGTCGGGTCGGGTCGGGTCGGGTCGGGTCGGGTCGGGTCGGGTCGGGTCGGGTCGGGTCGGGTCGGGTCGGGTCGGGTCGGGTCGGGTCGGGTCGGGTCGGGTCGGGTCGGGTCGGGTCGGGTCGGGTCGGGTCGGGTCGGGTCGGGTCGGGTCGGGTCGGGTCGGGTCGGGTCGGGTCGGGTCGGGTCGGGTCGGGTCGGGTCGGGTCGGGTCGGGTCGGGTCGGGTCGGGTCGGGTCGGGTCGGGTCGGGTCGGGTCGGGTCGGGTCGGGTCGGGTCGGGTCGGGTCGGGTCGGGTCGGGTCGGGTCGGGTCGGGTCGGGTCGGGTCGGGTCGGGTCGGGTCGGGTCGGGTCGGGTCGGGTCGGGTCGGGTCGGGTCGGGTCGGGTCGGGTCGGGTCGGGTCGGGTCGGGTCGGGTCGGGTCGGGTCGGGTCGGGTCGGGTCGGGTCGGGTCGGGTCGGGTCGGGTCGGGTCGGGTCGGGTCGGGTCGGGTCGGGTCGGGTCGGGTCGGGTCGGGTCGGGTCGGGTCGGGTCGGGTCGGGTCGGGTCGGGTCGGGTCGGGTCGGGTCGGGTCGGGTCGGGTCGGGTCGGGTCGGGTCGGGTCGGGTCGGGTCGGGTCGGGTCGGGTCGGGTCGGGTCGGGTCGGGTCGGGTCGGGTCGGGTCGGGTCGGGTCGGGTCGGGTCGGGTCGGGTCGGGTCGGGTCGGGTCGGGTCGGGTCGGGTCGGGTCGGGTCGGGTCGGGTCGGGTCGGGTCGGGTCGGGTCGGGTCGGGTCGGGTCGGGTCGGGTCGGGTCGGGTCGGGTCGGGTCGGGTCGGGTCGGGTCGGGTCGGGTCGGGTCGGGTCGGGTCGGGTCGGGTCGGGTCGGGTCGGGTCGGGTCGGGTCGGGTCGGGTCGGGTCGGGTCGGGTCGGGTCGGGTCGGGTCGGGTCGGGTCGGGTCGGGTCGGGTCGGGTCGGGTCGGGTCGGGTCGGGTCGGGTCGGGTCGGGTCGGGTCGGGTCGGGTCGGGTCGGGTCGGGTCGGGTCGGGTCGGGTCGGGTCGGGTCGGGTCGGGTCGGGTCGGGTCGGGTCGGGTCGGGTCGGGTCGGGTCGGGTCGGGTCGGGTCGGGTCGGGTCGGGTCGGGTCGGGTCGGGTCGGGTCGGGTCGGGTCGGGTCGGGTCGGGTCGGGTCGGGTCGGGTCGGGTCGGGTCGGGTCGGGTCGGGTCGGGTCGGGTCGGGTCGGGTCGGGTCGGGTCGGGTCGGGTCGGGTCGGGTCGGGTCGGGTCGGGTCGGGTCGGGTCGGGTCGGGTCGGGTCGGGTCGGGTCGGGTCGGGTCGGGTCGGGTCGGGTCGGGTCGGGTCGGGTCGGGTCGGGTCGGGTCGGGTCGGGTCGGGTCGGGTCGGGTCGGGTCGGGTCGGGTCGGGTCGGGTCGGGTCGGGTCGGGTCGGGTCGGGTCAGGTCAGGTCAGGTCAGGTCAGGTCAGACCATGCATGGCAGCGGACGGTACACAAGCTTGTTCCGTAGGTCACCCCGGCCGTTGGTCCCGCCAATCCGTGACAGGCCTGCCGCTCACACCACGCGCTAGTGAAGGGTAGCTGAGGCTATCGCGGTAAGTCACGCGCGCTAAAAGTCGCGTTTTGGACTGAAGCCTTGTCCCAGTACACCGCCCGCCACCAGGTCGAAACTTGAGATAGCGCAAACAAGCAGCGACCCACGAACAAGAGAAGGGTGGCGAGGCGCTCCGTGGCGTCCGTAGCAAAGTTCGCACTAAAGAGGCAGCCCGCAGTACTGCGCAGTAGGCCATCGCAGTGCGCCATGCTACCGAGCCACGCTACTACACCACGAGACTGAGTCACGCCACGCTTCGCACAAGTCGGTGCAAGTTGGGTGCATGGCACTGTTAACTTTTTCAGCTCTATTGGCTCACTTCCTCTATTGCCACAGTTTCTCTACCGGCTCAGTTTGTGCTATACTGGCTCACTTGCTGCTGCTGGTGTCAATCGAGGGTGCTTGGCCTTACATGTCATCTGCCTCGTCAACCCCCACTTCAGCCAACTGATCCTCCTCCATCTCTTGCTCCCACCTCAGATGTTCCAGGATGTCAGCCCTAAGCAATGGCTTGTTCTGCGTCAACCTCTTGCCCTTCCAGCCCAAGCACTCCCGTGCATACTCCTTCAACAGATGCACAGTCAAGGTCATGTAGGAGCTTGCAATGTGCGGTGCCCGTGCATGCAGAAGCTTCAAGCACTGAACATCTTCCTCCTTGTCACTTGCCAGCGTCACACGTCCAAACATGGGGATGCTGCTCAGGGTAGATGCTCCATGACACATGCACTGCTGTGGCTTGCTGCCCATGTGCCTCACACACGCACATGCAGTCTCAGACCACATGGGCGCAACCCCATCTGCAGGGAAGAACATTGCATGCATGGCCCGCGACCCAGAGATGGTGCGCAGCAGCCTGTGGGCATCAGGGTCAGGCTCAGCACACTGCTCAACCTCCTCATCCTTCAGCACCAAACACCACCGTCGCTGCACGCTCCCCCTAGTCTGATGCGCAACACTGGCAGCTAGCTGTGCAGCAGGCACCACGCACTCTACATTATGCACACCTGCCAACTGCTGAGCCTTGCACTCAGCACTGAGAACTGGGTGATCAGCCAAGACTCTGGCTGCCATGCTGTGCTTGAATACCCCACCCTCAGAGTCATGGCGGCCCTTGAAATGAGATGTGGCCCCATACGACCACCACACTGACACCTGATACCTCATGGCCATGCGCCGGTGCAGCTGCAATGCCGGTGTGCCCTTGAACTGGGCTGCGCACCCATCTGACCACATGCACAACTGCTTCATGACCATGCACCGCTCACCCTGTAGATAATCAAGCACCTGATGCAAAGCTGCTTGTGTCACAGCAGCTGACTGATCCTTCCCATCTGTCAAGACATACACAGTCTCCTCCCGGTACTCATCTCTGTCATTCCTAAAGTATGCACATGCTACAAAGATGCCCACATTGTGATGGTGCCAGTGATCAGACTGAATCTCTGTGGGCCGCTCTACGGCTCAGGCGCTCAGACCAATCACACGAGATGACCACCCTCCCATGATCACCCTTCTCCTGCACTGCCTGCTGCTGCCGCCGGAACACAGCTAGCTGATGATGAGCTACAAAGTGGTGCCAAATGTAGCTAGGCATCTGCTCGTTTAGCTTGTCCACTACCTCACGCAGGCTCAACCTGAACTGCTGCAACTCAATCCTTGCTGGCCCTTCCTTCTGCTTAACTGGTGCGTACTGCTTGACAGAGAGCATGATAGACCCATCCACACCAGGCTTCAGGTTCATGCACTTGTCCTTGCAGTCAGAACACGTGCGGTGACAGCAACGTGCTTGGTGGGGTGCATCAGGTCCGCAGGAACACATGTAGAGGCCACGAACAGAGGTGGCACTCAATTGGGTGGGGGAGGCAGCCAGGACAGGAGGAGGGACTGGGAGGTGGTGGTGAGGGTGGGGGTGCTCAAACTCGCCGTTGGGGTCCACAAAAGGTGAGTCAGCAGCTAGCAAGTGTGCTGTGTCTCCATCCCCATCCTCCCCAGCAGCCCCTAGGGCACCAGGCGGGGGGGCTGCGGTGCCAGCCCCGGGGGCAGCGGGCAGGGGTGCTGCAGTGCCAGGGGCTGGGCCAGGCAACTCAAGTGCAAGGCCAACTTTATGCTGTGCCAGGACTGTCAGCACGAGCTTGATGTTGCAGCAGGTTTTGCACACACACACCTGCCGCTGAGCAGCTGAGAGACGCGCAATCCAGGGCGGCATCAGGGCCATGAAAGTGTGGAGAGAGACGGAAGGCTGCCCTGCAGATGCCTGCTCTTGCATGTACATGCGATGCAGGTCGGGGACAGAGCAGTCTGTAAATCGCTTGGTGTCTGTCACAGTGTTGGTAGGCTCCTCCTTCCTGCGCACACGGCAGCACAAAAACACAGCAATTGGCCACCCTTACACACAATAATTGGCCACCCATACTCTCACCCCATGTCCCCCTGCCCCCTGGCCCCCCTGCCCCCCTGCCCCCGTTACTCTCACCCCATGTCCCCAACACAGCTCCTGCCAACTTTTCCTTCTAGTCTCACCCGTGGAATTGGGCTGCAGTCATGATGACGCTTCGCCAAGTCCTTAGGTCCTTCCGGCTAGGAGATGGCTTGCTGTGGTTAAGGAGGAATGTCCTCACTGCGTCAAAGTCTGACTGGCTGATGCCTTGGTTGCCACGACGGTCTCTGCGCTTGACGCTGGCAAAATGGACGGCACGGCCACTGCTGTGGAGGGGGGCTGGGGCAGCATTGCGAGCTGCAGCATCCCTCACCCAGTCCCGGTCACACCCAGTCAACCTGCTAAATGCTATGAGCAACCTGTGCTCCCGTAGCTCAGGAGGGACGATGGAGGCTAGCACTGCCTTGGCCTGCATGTCGTCCAGGGTCTGGCCCCCAACTGGTGCTGGCCCCCAACTGGTGCCAGGCCCCCTGCAGCTGCTGCTGGTACACAGCCACCTGGTGCAAGGAATCCTGCAGCTGCTGCTGGTCCACAGCCAGCTGGTGCTGGGAATCCTGCAGCTGCTGCTGGTCGACAGCCAGCTGGTGCTGGGCACCCTGCAGCTGTTGCTGGTCCATGCTCAGCTGCTGCTGGGCGCCCCGGCCAAGGCAGGTGCGTGGGCGCTTATGGCCCCATGTGCTGGCACCCCGGTTTTTTTTTTTTTTTTTTTAATAGAGCGAGAATTACAGGCAAACTAGAAAAAGAACCAAAGAGGAGGAAAACGAGGATGAACAAAGCAAAGAAGGCAGCACCGTCTGAAGGAGAAAAAAGAGGGAAAGCCAAACAAGAAAGAAGCAACCCAAACAAAAACCACGTCCAAAACGTCAAGCTCCCTCTCCAAGGGCTGCCAAGGCCGCACCCGGGGAGACCACAACTGGGCTAACATCTTGGCCAGCATGGCGGTGCTCGTGACTGCAAGGTCTGGGTAGCTCCTCCCTCCCTCCGGGGCATGGCGCAGATGTCCTCCCGCGGGTACAGGCGACTCATGTTGGGGCTGCGCTCTTGGGGAAGGTCAGACATAGCTACGAAGCGCTTGACAGCCTTGGCCATAGCCTTCCCATGAGCAGCTGAGGGCTTGATGAAGGCCATTTGGTAGATAGGCTTGGAGGCTAAGCACTGCTGGGCCACTTGTACCCGGCCCAACAGGTTGAGGCCTTGGGGAGTCCAAGAGAGGGACGCTGCCGTCATGGCTGCTGCCGAGCCCCCGAACGCTGCCTCACTGGAGACTCCGTCACAGACAGCCCCAAGCGGCACGCCCAAATGCCGCACCGGCACCCCTTCCCGCGTGGCTGGGATGCCGGTGCTGGGCCCTCCGCTCTCACTCAGAGGCTTAGGCCCACGAGCCTGCTGCTGCCTCTCCCGCCTGCCATGCTCCTCCCCTCCTCGAGGCTCCCCCCCCCCTGCCCCCAGCTCAAGCCTCCCTTCCGCCTCCCCGGGCCCCAGCTCGTGAGCTCCCGCCCCCCCCCCCGCCCAACCATGCTGTCCTTGCTGCAACTCCTGCTGGGCGCACGGTAGGGCTTGACTTTTGCCCATGCTCAGGGCAGGGCCCCCAGCGGCGCGAAACACCTCCAGAGCCTCCACCACCACCGCCCCGTCCTTGACCCTGTCTAGCACTGTAATGGTGATGTCGTCGGCGTACTCCTTAGAGGGCAGGGTGGGTTGTAGGGTGGCCATGTGCGAGGCCAGGGGGCTGATAGGGATGGAGGGAGTGTTGAGCCGGCCTGCCAGCTGCAGCGAGCTAAGGTAGCTGACGAGCGGTTGGAGCACGATGCACCAATACAAAGGCGAGGCCCCACTGCCTTGCAGAAGCCCTGACTCCAGGGGGAAGCTGTTAGTGAGATGGCCGTTCACCAAAACTTGGCTGGTAGCCCCACGGTGCAGGATCTGCGCCCACCGCACGTGGCCATCCTGACGGAAACCCATGGCCTCCATCGTAGCTTGTAGCAGGTCCCAGGAGACGTTGTCATAGGCCCCCGCTAGGTCCAAAAGGAGAAGCCAGGCTGGGCTGCCCCGCTGTCTGAGGTACTCCAGCAGGCTGAGGTGAAACTGCACATTGTCGCCGATGTCCCGCCCTAGGATGAAGGCTGATTGGGAAGGGGACACTAGGAGGTCAAGAGGCCGCTGCAACCGGTCCTCCAGCGCCCGGGCCACCAACCGCACATCGCAATTGAGCAAGGTAATGGGCCGATAGCCAGACACTTGGTCCCTTGGCTTGCCGGCTTTGGGAACTAGGGTGACCAGGCCAGTGAGGAACTCTGCTAGGGGGGCTGGGCTGGACGTGTCCGCCAAGGCCTCACGGAGCATGGCCATAAGCGGGGGGCGGAGCAGGGGCCACAGCCGGTCGTACACCTCCATAGGCAAACCATCCTTCCCTGGGGCTTTGCTGTGGGCGCAGCCCTGGAGGGCGCGGCCTAGCTCCTCTTCTGACAGCATGGGGTCCCCCCCCGGCCCCTCGCTGCTGTCGGCTTGGGTGGGAGTGAGGCGGGAGGTGAGGCTGGCTAGGAGGGTGGCTCGAGCGACAGGGACAACTGGTTTGGCCGCATAGACCCCGAGGGGAGAGGCAGCGGAGAAGTGCGATTGGAAGGCATGACAGGCAGCTTGGACGCCGTGGGTGGTGGTAAGGTCAGCCACTTGGTCAGGCAGGTCAGGGAGGTGAAGGGAAGTGATCAGAGTTGGGGTGTGTGCTGACTGGTGGCGGTGGTAAAAATAAAAGGAAGAGGAGTCACCGTATACCTGGTCCAGGACAGCGCTGGCTTGCATGGAACGTTGCGCTGCCTCAGCCCGGTCTGTGACCCCCACGAGCGCCGTGGCCTCGCCCACCACAACGGCTGCCTGAAGCGCTGCCTCCCTGAGCTGCTCTACCTCTAACAGCTGTTGCACCAAGTGGGTCCGGGCTGCATGGGCTGCTCTCTCCCTGGCTTGCTGGAGGGCACGCTGGGCACGGCGACGGTCTCGAATGCACCGCTGGGCTTGAAGAGCTAGCCCTTGCTTGATATGTGCCCACCGTGCTCTGTGCAAATCTCTCGGCAGGGGGCTTGGGAGGCTAGACATCTGGGCTGCATGGCTAGCTGCCTCTCTTAGCAGAAAGCTCTGTAGGCGGTCCATCATGTCCGGGTCGTCAAGGTAAGCAGGGTGCAGCTGCCAGGGGGCTGGGGCGGTGAGGGGAAGGTTAGGGGGGCACACAGCCAGGGAGACGGCAGCGTGATCTGTGTGCACTGGCTTAAGGCCCAGGATGGAGCTGTCCAGCTGCCACTCCACTAGCTCGGCCGGAATGTACCAACGGTCAAGCCGTCCCCCCGTTTGCCAAGGGGTGCTGAAGTGGGTGAAGTCGCGGGTACCAGGACGTAGGTGGCGCCAGGCATCGACTAGGCCCCGCTCTGTAACCAGCTCCTGCAGCTGCTGGGCCCCTTGGCCCCTGCTGCCCAACCAACCCACAGGGTGAGCGGTGTTCCCCACCCGGGGTGTGCCCACCTTGTCCTCAGGGGAAAGAATACAGTTGAAATCACCGCCCATGATGACAAGCCTCCGGTCAGAAGCAAGGGGAAGGCAAGCCGGGAGGCAGGAGCTGAAGAAAGTAGCGCGTTCTGACGCTTGGGCTGGGGCATAAACGCACACGAGCGAGGCTGGCCTGCCTGCCAACTCCGCGTCCACCCTCAGAACCCGCCCCTGGGCCCCGGCCACTTGGAGATGCACCTGGCTGCAACCAACCAGGATGGTAGAGGGCTTAAAGAGGGCTAGGCAACCCTGGGCTAGGCAACCCTGCAACGCTGCATGTCGTCCAGGGTCTGGCCCCCAACTGGTGCTGGCCCCCAACTGGTGCTGGGCACCCTGCAGCTGCTGCTGGTACACAGCCAGCTGGTGCAAGGAATCCTGCAGCTGCTGCTGGTCCACAGCCAGCTGGTGCTGGGAATCCTGCAGCTGCTGCTGGTCCACAGCCAGCTGGTGCTGGGCACCCTGCAGCTGTTGCTGGTCCATGCTCAGCTGCTGCTGGGCGCCCCGGCCAAGGCAGGTGCGGAGGCGCTTATGGCCCCATGTGCTGGCACCCCTGCTTAACTGTTGTGGTGCTGCAAGGGCTGTTTCAAGGGCTGGCAGCTCGGTAGGGAGCTGCAAGGTGTAGGATGGAGGAGCATGATGTTAAGGTATAGGTTCCCGTCACAATGGGGGTTCCCGCCACAATGGAGGTGTCCGCCACTGCCACTGCCACTACTTACCAGCTTGGCACGTATCGCATGTTCGCGTGCCAGGGCAGCGCGGCGTCGGGGTCCAGGATGGCCCATCGCAATTTCAGCTTGAGTTTCGCGTACAGTGCGAGAAATGCAGCGATGACGGCGCCTAGCGGCGGCACAGGGTCTAACCCATGCGGGTTGTGCTCAAGGACGCCGCCAATCGCCCCTGTGATGAGATCGGCCCATGCCACATTCACCCGCTGCCACATTTTGTCATTGTGTGTACCACACAAGGTGATGGAGTATGCCTGGAGCACAACCCGGAATATAGACCCGCCCAGCTATCCGACAAAGATGGAAGCACGCGGAAAGGACCATTGGCCGAAAGATTCAAGGGCTTGACAAATACCCCGGAATGATGGGGTCTAGGCTTCAGCAGAGTGCACGGTAGCGAAACAAAGTCCACGCACGGTGCTGCTGACACCTTAGTGAGATGCTTTGCTTGCTTGGAGGCAGGGTTGGCCAGGTCTCGCGCCAGGTGTCAGGAAGGGCCCGGGCCATGAGGGGTCCCGACCCAACCGCTTCGACCTGCGCTTCGACCTGCGACCCACGTACGGTCGCACCCCGTTGAGCCCCAGGTTGCAGCGAGCGACCATGTTCACAGTCCGCGGAAATGGCGGGCGGAGTGATCTGGGAGGCTTCAGTCCAAAACGGGAGTTTCAGCGCGCGTGACTTACCGCGATAGCCTCAGCTACCCTTCACTAGCGCGTGGTGTGAGCGTCGCGCCTGTCACGGATTGGCGGGACCAACGGCCGGGGTGACCCGTAGCAGTCATGTGGTCCCCCGACACGTGGCGGGTCGCTGCGTTCAGCTCTCTGTCGACCGTCGACTATCGCTGTATCTGCCGGTCAGCAATGTCACATGTACTGTGTCTGATCATCTACACATCGCTTACTTATGGCCAATAGTTCATGGTAACTAACTGAACTGGCCCCCAGCAGATGGCAAAATGGTGACATACGAAAGATGCCATGCACCCATCACCATCAATTGAACGAATTCAAGGTAGAACGCCATGAGTGAGTGAGTGTGAGACAGAGCCTAGTCACATCAGGCGCGACGTGAGTTGATGCAACAGATGCGTGTCATTCAGTCAACAGTCAACCCAGCAGCCAGACCAGGATGAGCAGTGTGGTCCCACACAGCAATGGTCAGGCCAGCCTGGCAGTAGCTAGCCGTGGCGGGTAGTCAGGCACCAGGCATACCAGCATCACTGGGGCAATCCTCTAGAATCATGAGAGCACCATGCATCCCACGAAAGCACGGCCTGCAAGACCCTGCTGCCCCAGCCCCAGCTGCCACTGTGGCCCCAGCCCCTCTTGCTGCACCACCAGACGCCACGCCACGGCATAATGACAACCACAACACAACAGACAGCTACTGTGCCCTCCAATGACCCAGCCAGTCTAGGCCTTATACAGTTATACATGCGCGTCCTGTCCTGTCCCGCTCCAGGTGCGATCTCCAAGTGCTAGCAGCCCTGCACGCGGCAGCCGCCATACAAAGGACACCATGCACGCATCCCCATGTAGACTGCTGCCTGTGCCATGCAGCCTGCTGCCTGTACAGAGCTGCACTGCACCTGATGGCCCAGCGCCTGGCCCTTAACTTTCATCTTGGTGGATGGAGTTTTGCAGGCACAAGGGCAACACAGAAGAAGGTCCGCAAGGCCAGGCTGCACGCCTGGAGGTCATGCCGGCTTCATCAGCTCACTTCATCAGCTCAGGTGATCAGAATAATTAGGTGATGAGGCAGTTGGGTAAGCTAATAACTAGATAACCCGGCAGACTGGGTGCCATGCAGGTGCAGGTGCAGGTGCAGGTGTGAGCACACACCACGGCACCATGTCTAGGACTCCGGCATAAGTTCGGGGTGGGCAGAGGCAGCCCCTTCGTGCCCCTGGACCCACCATGTCCAGGATCTCGTCCACCACGTCGTAGATTGAAAGGTCTGCATACTCGCCCATGTTGACCCACATGACATGGACCTCCTTGAAGAAAATGTAGATGCCGGCATGCTCACCACATCACACTATATCACACC
Organism: Haematococcus lacustris; assembly: GCA_030144725.1. NCBI lineage: Eukaryota > Viridiplantae > Chlorophyta > Chlorophyceae > Chlamydomonadales > Haematococcaceae > Haematococcus > Haematococcus lacustris. The sequence goes on along the minus strand of JASKMD010000004.1, from coordinate 958,729 downwards.
ACATCCCTGCAGACCATGCAGTGCAACCGTCACTGCCCCTCACAGCTGCAGGCAGCAGGCGGCAAGGGTGAGGTGTGGAGGGTATGCGGGGCTGGGCCACCTGCAGTCCCAACCTGGTTCTTTAGGTCAAGGACTGGGAAGAAGTACTTGATGGCTGCGGGGTGGGAGCGGTGGTCCCACGCTAGCACAAAGTCAGCAAAGGCGGTGAGGTCCATCTCATCCCTGGCACCACAGCCATGGCATCATGGTCGCAAGCGTTGCTGAACCCAGGCAATGGGGTTAGCTGCGCAGCATCAAGCGCACCATGACGGTGTGTGTGGGTATTGCAGCAATGTCAACAGGAGGTTGTCACACTCAGGCAGTGAGGGCGGGAGGAGAGCAGTGTGGTGACCAGGGGCTGGCGGCACCCACCTGTGTGTGCTTAACCTGTGCATGATGTTGCGCCGCTGCATGACACGCTCTTCCAAAATGCACTGCACACACAACACAGACGGGATGATGATACGGGACAGGAGGAGATAGTGAGGACACGAGATGTTGTTAAGGTCGTGAGGGCAAGTGGTGATGGTATTCCAGATAGTGCGGTGTCCACCCCGGGTCAGAGAGAGGTGCACGGGTGACAGGTGGTGGTGGTGGAGATGGTGGGAGGATGAGGCACATGGTGATGGTTTTGACCAGGTGGGCAACAGGTTCAGAGGTGCACCCGAGCTCATTGGCAGGATGGTCTGACATGCTCAGAGCTAGCCTCCCCGCCTCACCCAGGGTGCGTGACCCAGCGCTGCGTACACTCACCATCACCTGCAGTGACATGCCGCCACCCAGCGCTGCTGACCTGGCGCTGCCTGACAGGGGGCCTCACCTGCGGGGTGGTGGTGTCAGGAGTAGGAGGCACAGGGTGAGGACCATGGAGGCACATGGTGAGGAGCATGTGGGCAGCAGGTGCAGAGCTGGCTCTACATCAGAGAGCTCGGAAAAGGATGTTACATGAATGTCGGAGGATGGTGATACGCTGCTGTGTGCGGGATGCTCGCAGAGATTGGCAGTGCTGGCAGAGACTGTGGAGCGGCCCTTGTCGTACCTGCTCGTGCAGTCCACTGTGCCCAGGAAGGCAGGTAACAGCACGGACATATGATGTGCACAGGGGGATGCTGGATGGAACTGACACGGATGAAACTGACATGCTCCACAGCGGGCATGAGCTGCAGCAGCTGGCGCCAGAACTCTAGAGAGGGCTCCACGCTGCCGTAACACAGCTCAAAGTGGGTGCAAGCCCGGCACAATGGAGCCAGTGCCAGGACATGAGCGGCTGTGACTCCATGCGAGTCAAAGACCTTCACCTTGCCCACGCAGCAGCACTGCAGCGAATGCTGCCAAGCTACCAGCTGCGCTAGGTCCACCCTCTGCTGCTGTAGGAGGGCTGGAGTGATGACGCCTGAGCCTGTTCTCTCATCTACTTGCTGCTCTCCTCTCAGCATGGCCAGCAGCACCTCCTTGATCTGCACTGGCACCTTGCACGCATCTGCCAGGCGGTGGAGTGCGGCTGGAGGCTTGCGATCTGGGTGGGTGCCAGGAGTGTGTCGAGCCCCTGCTGGCCCCTGACTGTGACAAATGGCAGCTGCAGGGTGTGGAGCTTAGGCAGCGCATGTAGCCTTCGGCCAGTCAAGGTGGGATATAGTCAGGACATGCAGTTGCGCCAGAGGTTGCAAGTACTCCCTGAAGAAGCTTTTACCCAATTACGAGGTGTGCACAGTAAAGCACATAATTTGAACAGGCCTGATTTGGCCGTTCTCCCATTTTCACCCACGCTTTCACGCACGCTTCCTTTCATACACGGTCTTTGGAGGTTGTGAGGATAGTTTGAGACGTATCAACGCGTTTGGTCGGCTGAAACATGGCTGCCGCCGGTTACGCCCGTTTGAACCCTGCCGGCTGTTAATGAACTATACAAAGATTGCAAACACATGCTGCGGACGTGTTTAGCACATCCAGCCGTTTCTGCTCGACAATTCCTTCTCATGCTGCCAGCAGCCAGCATCCCCCTTAACACATCAAGCATCTGCTTGTTTACCTTCCTTACAGGGTCGAGTCACGTGAACAGCCCACTTTCATCACTTTCATCACTTTCACCACTTTCATCACTTTCATCACTTTCACTTTCATCACTTTCATCACTTTCATCACTTTCATCACTTTCATCACCCTGAAGTGACGGACTCTTGTGTTGCACTTCTAATCTACCTGGTGGTCAGGTGCCTCTTCATGCCGTTCCAGCATGTATACAGCAGGGTGAGCCATAACGCACCGCTGCAGCTGATCGCTGCAATCTCTCCCTGGCTCAGTGGACACAGAGCAGGTTGCAGTAAAGGTTCAAAAGCTTAGGCATTAGGCGGACAAGAGCTGTGGCATATGCCACTGAGAAATTAAGACCGCCAGAGTCACATGCATGCCGCCATGGCACGGGACATTCATGTAGAGGCACAGCAACCAGCAATTCACCAAGAGTGCGATACAAAGTCACACCCATGGCTGCTAGCACACACTGCTGCCCCTCATTTCCTCGCCACCCCGCCTTGGCCTGACTCTCGACACCACATCGGCCGTCCCTGCAGCTGCCGCCACCCAAACAAGAGCCTCCTCTCGATCACTCTGTGGAGGGCTAGGCTGGGCCGCTTGGGTAGCTGGACTGCGTGGGTGTACTTGAGGGCACCACACCAGGCCCTCATTGTCTTGCCATGCCGCTGTTATGGCTGGGGCCACCGTCACTGGCCCAGTGCTGCTCATTGCTCCTTGGTGCAGTCAATGGGGCAGCCGAGGCCGCTATCCAGCGTCCCACTCCCCTGCAGCCCCAGCTGTTGCCTAAAAGGCAGCTCCAGCGCACAGGCCCTTCTACACACTCCTGGGCTCAGTTGAGCGGACGAGCAGGTACGACAAGGGCCGCTCCACAGTCTGAATACTTGCCAGCATGCAGCCCACAGCAGCCCATCACCATTCGCCAGCTCCAACACCTGCTCCCCTGCAATGCACCTTATCACGCAGGGTTTAGGGAGGAAGCACTCTGCCTCATCCTCTCGCTCAGCAGCCACCCTGACAAAGCCTGACTGCTAACTCCACATCTCCCACCTCCTGCTGCCTCCACTCCATTCAGTGCCACCTCTCCACCACCCTGACATGACATGACCCACTGCTACTGACTGTGATCACTTCAGTCACGGTGGAGGTGTCGCCATCATCCCACCGCCACTGTGCTGTACTGCAGGGTGAGGCGACACTGCAACAGGGCAGTAGGGCAACAGGGCGGCAGGACTGCCACCCACCAGCAGGCTGTTGTCAATTGCAGCTGTATCGCAAGCTGCAGTAGCAAGCGGTGGCATGGGGGGCTGCCAGCTGCTGCTCGACACTGCCTTCTTTCGCCACCACTGCTGCCAGCTCCTGTTGCTGTGCTCAGCACTGCTGCTGCTGCTCCACCTGCTCTGACTGTAGCACAGCGTGCTGGGATGCAGTGTGGTGGAGGCTGCCAGGTGCAGCACAGCAGGCGCCAGCACAGCATGATGCAGCACAGCAGGCTTGTGGAGGAGCGGTGGTGTGGGTGTGGGCAGGGTGGGTGCATGACCTCAAAGCACCCACACTGCCCGCACCCACCCCGACACTCCTCCACAAGCTGCCAAACTTGGCCACGACAACCATCGTGCGGCTACTCCACTCTGACTGTAGCCCCTGAGCCCCATGATGCAGCAGCAGCGGCAGCAGCAATGTCAGTGGGTGTCAGGTCAGGGTAGGTGTGGGTTAGGCGGCTCTGGCCTGGGCCTGCTGCAGCCTGCACTGGCCCTAGTCAGCGGCAGCCGCACCAAACAGCGCTGCCCAGCAGCAGCAGCGGCAGAAGCAGCAGCCACCTAGCTTAGCTGCTCCCTGCTGCCTAAGGGCACAGAGGGGCAGGCTCAGGCCACGCTAGCAGCAGGCCATGCAGGGCCACACCATGGGCGACTGGCTCTGGTTGTGGCCCTACTCCCACACCCTCTTAGTCAGCTGGCGATACAGCGCTGCCGCTGGGCTCTGGTACACTGGCGGCATCTCGATCTTGATCAGCATGGCCCGGTTATCCAGCAGCGTCAGCACCCACCTGACAGCAGCCCCCACCAACACACATGTAAGCCCATGGCAGCATCAGGTGACGGTACAGCCCACACCACCAGCACCCACAAGCTGCATCTTGCCGCTGCAGGTGCCAGTGCAGGCACTCTTACTGCAGGTGCTGTGTGGCCCCAGCCTGGCAGCTATGTGCAGGCAGTGCGGGTGTCAGCCTGGCTGACTGGCAGCAGCACTACTGCAGGCTAACCCAGGGGCTGGTTGCTGGCAGCAGCGGACACCCTCCTCCAGCACTGCTGCTCTGCATACATCACCTCCATATGCGTGACACAGTTGCACCCTCACAACAACTGCTGTGCGTGAGCGTGCCACTGCCTCCACCTCACCCTGCTGCCACCATTGTCAACACCACTGACATCACACACCATCACACTACACCCACACACTGCTGCGCCTCACCTGCCGCTGCCCCTACTTCACACCACAGCCCCCATTGGCCCAGCCCTCAAGCCCAGGCCACCCCTGCTGCTGCTACCCCTGCCACCCTGCTGCTACCCCTGCGGTGGCTCAGGGGCACTGTCCGCTGACCTGAAGATGAGAGAGAGAAGCCTTGCCTTGTTTAGGTAGCAGCAGCAGCAGGACTCTCAGCACAGGCCACAGCGCCAGCAGCACAGGGCAGGGGCTGAGAGGCCGGGAGAGCACGCCGTGAGTAAGCTGGCCAGCTGTTCCCGCCTCCCTCCAGCCAGGACCCTTTAGCCACTAGAGCATCAGTTTGCCAGGGTCCTTCGACACGAATGCCAAGCAGGGCGGAAGGGAAGCAGGTCCAAAGAGCTCAGCAGCGCGGCAGGGCAGCAGGGCGGCAGTCGGCAGGGTAACACGAGTCAATGGGTTGGGGTTGGAGTCAGCCCACATTGGGTTGTCCTGCAGGCCAAGCAAGCCATGAGCAGGAGCATGACTGGGTCCAAGGCGTAGGGCTGAAAGGGTGCTGGTGGGCAGGCTGCAGTGCAAGCCCCTCCCACACCCCTGCCCCACCCTGCTGCTATAGTAATGGCCTGCATGTGAGCAGAGAGCAGACCAGGCACCCCATGAAGTAGACAAGGCACCTCCCAGCAGCACACCCACAGTGGAAAGGTGTGGCCGGGCAGGTTGTATTCTTGTGCGGCAGGCAGATGACTTGAGGCCTAACTTTACCCTCACCCGAGCTGTGCTGGCTGGTCACATATTGTGAAATGGAACAAATAGCAACTGAAAGTCATCCCACCCTTGGGTTAGGCTGTGGCATTGCATGTGCTGTGGCCGACCTATCGCAGCCTTCATGGGGCCATGTGCCTTCACAATGCGGTCCTCATGTTGCCTAGGGTTCTTCCCATGCAACCTCCCAGCCATTGTCACATCAGCCTCAACACCTGAAAACTTATGTTTAGCTGCAACAACTGTGGCATGCATGACACATCACAAAGCATCAAGGTCGCGCCATCCGCGGTCAGTCGTCAGATCAATAACTAATCATAGTTACTTTGAATACACCAGCCTTCACCCAGCTACCAGCCTGCCAACATAGAGGCAGCTCATCGCCGCTGTAGCTACTTGCAGGGGGCTGAGATGCTTCGAAATCACAATAGATTGTGATGTCCAGCCACCGCGCCCAGGGCTGCTCAGCCATGAGCTGCAGCGACTCATGCATGGCTGCAGAAAAAGATCCCTTTACATCGTTGAATGTGACCTCCTGCACAGCGGGCATGAGCTGCACCAGCTGGTGCCAGAACTCCAGTGAGGGATCCATGCTGCCCTCCTTCAGCTCAAAGTCGGTGCAGTCCCGGCACAATGGAGCCAGTGCCAGGACATCAGCAGCTCTTACTCCATGCAGGTCACAGACCTCCAAATAGTCACAGCACTGCAGCGGTTGCAGCAAAGCCACGAGGTGCGCAAGGTCCACCCTCTGCTGCTGTAGGAGTGCTGGAGTGATAACCTCTGGGTGATCAGGGCTCAGCATGATCAGCTTCAGCCCCGTGATCTGCACTGGCACCTTGCGCTCTTGTGCCAGGTGGTGGAGTAAAGCTGCCACCTCAGGGTTTGATATGTCTTCTACAGTGATGTCAAGTTTCCCCAACACTAGAGGCTGGGAGAGGGAGTGCAGGGGCAGGTGCGCAAAGGTGGTCCACTCCGTCACCCATGTGAGCTCCAGCCGCTGCCAGCTGCAGGGCGCATCAGCATATGAGGTGTCCAATGCCTCAACTTTGCGCAGCTCGAGGCTTGTGATCTGGGTGGCTGCCAGGAGTGCGTCGAGCTGCTGCTGGCCCTCGACTGTGACAAATGGCAGCTGCAGGGTGTGGAGCAGGGGCAGCGCCTGCAGCAGCTCAGTCAGGCCTTTCAGCTTGCTAAAGAAGCATAGAGTCAGCACCTGCAGCTGTGCCAGAGGTTGCAAGTATTCCCTGAAGTAGCCCAGATCAATGTCACGATGGCCATAACTCATATTGAGGTGCAGCTGGGTCAGGTGTTGCGCCAAGGGCTGAAAGCTAGGCAACGGTGATGTGCCAGGCTGGTCGCGGTGCACATCTATGCGGAGCTGCTTCAACTGCAGACCTTGGAACTGCTCCAGGCTCATCACCAACCAGGATGGTATCGGTGAGGTGTAGCTGCTGCAGCTGCAGGGCCAGGGGCGGGTGGGAGAGCAGGCTGGCTAGCGCATCGCTTAAGACACAGAGCCCATGCAGGGTCAGGGCAGTCAGGCTGGGGAAGCTGTCCAGCAGCTGCTGCGCAAGGCCAGGTGAGCAGTGCAGATATCTGTTATTGTCGAAGTTGTATGTTCCACTGCTGACCAACTTGCAGACCTCCACTGCTGCACAATTGTTCAGCTTTGCCAGGGCATGGGCCAGCAGGTCAGTGAAATGTTGGGTGTACTCTGTCTGCGGCAGCTGCAAGGTGGGAGCCGACTGCTTGCTGTACCACTTGCTGTCCTCTGTCTCTGGCTGCCACAAAGTCAGTGTCAGCTTGCTTGTCCTCGCTTGCAGGGCTGCAACAACTCGGGGCGGTAGCAGCTGGTCGCAGCACTGCCTGCCCAGCTGGACGCGCAAGGCTTGGACGTGCAGCAGGTGGGCCTGGGAAAAGGCGCGGCAGGTCAGGGGCAGCAGGCTCCTGGCCCCAAGCCGCATGACCCGGCAAGCGATGTCATCCAGCAGCGCTTGCGGGAGGTCCAGCAGCCTAGTGGCAGGAGGGGGCGCCTGGCCGGCTGGGCTGTACCCATCTGTTGCTGAGGCACCGCCATCCACTGTGACTTGATGTTGCATGTGACGCTGGCTCATAGCTGGGACTGTCTGTTGACCTGCAGGGTGGGTGGAGCAACAAGGCTGTCAGGGTGTGAGGGCGCCAGTAGCAGTAGCAGCAGCAGCACATGATTGGCTGGGTGTGGGAGCGGGTACGCACCTGGTTGCTCCTGGCTGCTCTCAGCTAGCTTCTCTTGGCGATGCATTCAAATAGGCCTGCAGAGCAGGAAGAGAGCAGCAGCGCGGACCTCGGACATAGGCCAGTAGATCACAGCTGGCGAGAAACATTACTCGCTAGCTACTCCCACAGGCGCTCCGGTGACTTACGAGCGGTTCGGCTTGTGCGGCCCGATGTTAAAGCGCAAGTACAGCTGAACGAGGCAAGTTGCCAAGCCAAACTATGTAAGCTTCGCACGACACCGAGGGCGATGCGGCTAGGGTTCTACCTATGCAACCCTTCTCAGCCCCCCACCCCCCACCAGAGTGGGAATGTGTGAGAGAGGGCACCCCGGCCCACTCCAGCTGGACCCTGGAGCGCTGTCCCTGTGTCTCAGTCCTGTGTCTCAGTCCTCGTGCTTGTGACATGTCCTCTATGTCCATGGCAACGAGGCACTGGCTGTGAATGTGTCTTTGCAGCGTTAGTTAGCCGGCAACTGACAATGGTGCTGGCTGAAACCAAGTGACCTCAATGCAGTCATGCCATGGAGCCATGACAGCTCCCTCGTCCCTCACTGGGGCCCCCATTTGAGTCGAACCACTAGGGACCACCTAGGTACACTAGCGGGACCACTCAAATGGTGTTCAGGTGATGTGTGGAGTATACCCAATGCACATGGACATGGTGCATGAGTGTCTACCACCTACAATATTGCCTGACCCGTGAGGGTTTAGTTTAGAGTTGGTATGACCTGCATGCACTAATGAGGGGGACACACTACTGCTGCTGGGCCTTGGGTGGCTTGTCTCACAGCCACTTGTAGCCCAGGCCTGGGTACTCCCTGCCCTTGGCCGGCAGAGCTGCCTGGTCTGGCCACCAGCACAGCTCCAGTGGGCGCCACCTACTCTCCCCAATACGCTGCACTGCATTGCAGTCCGTGTCCAACCAATTGCCTGGCTGCGGTGTAGGCTTGGCTTTGGCAGCGTTGCCCTTGCCTTTGCCTGTGCCCTCGTTGGGCTGGGTGGGCTCAGCTGCCTGCACAGCCATGGTGCGCTTGCTGCGCGTGGCTGGAGGGGGAGTGCTGGGCCCTGGCTCTGGCTGCTGGCTGTGAGGCTGCCTGGCTTCATGGGGGCTGGGGCAGGATGCAGGGTTGCGGGGGAGCCACTACCGGGCACCACATCAGGCCCCGCACTGGCTGGTCACGCTGCTGGCTCCATGCTGGGCGCAGCAGGCGGTGGTGAACCTGCCCTGCTGGGGGCTTCCAGCCTGCAGGCATGGTGTGCCTGCGTTTGATTAGCATTTTCTCATAGGCCTGCCTGCCGTTGACTGCTGAGCTGACCCGGCTGGTGCAGAACTCATCCACTGGCACGACCATTGGCGCTCCATGGACACCTCCGCCATCCCCTCCTCAAGCTGCAGTCATGTGGCACACAGGGTGGCTGACATGGTGGCACCAGGTTAGGTATGACACAGTCAACTATTTACTCAATTCATGCTCAACCACCACCTCCCAATATATAGCCCACCCACCCACCCACTGTCACCTTCTCAAACAACTTCTCCAGCCTCAGCCGCTGCCGTGCCTACTTGGGGTTCTGGTTCACCTCCCACGCCGCATCCCAGGTAGCCAGGGTGACGGTGATGTGCTTCAGGTTGGCCTCCAGGGAGGTGCCTGCTGAGCTGGTTGCTGCCAGGTACTGGAGGTGGGGCTGGGTTGGTGCTAGCCACCGCTGGGTGTTGCGGCGGGTGTTGTTCAAGTCACTGGCCTGCCGCACATGGACCTCAGTAAACTTCCACAGGGCCAGCGGGTCTGCTTCCAGCTGACCTGACTTCTCGTCCTCAACCCCTGAGGCTGCACTGACTGCCTGGGTGACGTCGGGGTCGATGCCCACCCCAACCTGTGTGGGTGGATCAAACACACAACTCACGCTTCTCTGCTAGGGCCTTGCTAATGTGCGGGAGTCTCACCACAAGCGCCTGCTGTGGCTCCTGAGGGATGCCTGCTGCTGGTGGTGGGGGAGGAGGGCTGGAGAGGGCGTGTGTGTAGTGCACACACACGCTGACTCCATCTGTCTATCCACTGTTCTGTCAACTGCAGATCATGGTTGGCCAGCTTGCCTGTGTCCACCATCCTTTCAAACTCAAACCCCTCATGTCCATGGAGGCTGTGTGGTGTAGCCGGAGGCACTGGAGTCTTCCCAAGCTAGGGTGCATGGTGCAACATATCACCGGTTACACCGCCCCTACACCCAGCCCATCACCCTCACTGATGAACATGTATTAGCTCAGGGCACCCCGACCCTGACAGCTTGCTCCAGCAATGCAGCCCAGCCACTGCCAACGCTTGCAACACAAGCGCTCATGACTCCATGCATGCAAGCCGCAGTGACTCATACATGGCTGTGGCGCATGCAATTCAGGCAGGGCAGGCACGCTGCTGGCCTTGCCTTCCTGCCATCCCACACGCCTCATCACACTGACCTGGCTGCAGGTGGCTGCTGGCTCACTACCGCCTGCCATGATCAGCACCGCCATCATGCTCAGCGCAAGTGCAGTGACCTAGCCACAGCCACTGGCACTGAGCACCAAACACTACCTTGATACGGCCCGGCTGAGAAGGGCTGCTGAACACCTTGTCCCCTGTCCAGGCACCAAGCAGCATGCAGGCAACAGCCGCCCCGCAGCACCGACCTTGATGTCCACCCACCTGGCCCAGGGCTGCCCAGCCATCAACCGCAGTGACTCGCACGTGGCCACCAGGTAGCCACCTGCCACAGTCCAGGAAGTGACCTGCTGCACTGCAGGCGTGATCTGCACCAGCTGCTGCCAGAAGGCGTGCGCGGAATCTGAGGCGGGTGCAGGCCGGCAGGCACACTGGCAGGTCCTGCACAGTGGAGCCAGTGGCGTGACCTCGGCTGCGCTGGCAGCAAACAGACTGCTGACTGCGACCATGTCCCAGGCCTAGGCTGCTGCGGCTGCAGTGCCAGTGGCAGGTAACCCTGCAGGGCCAGCGGCGGGTGGGAGAGCGCATGCGTAGACTGGGTGTGAAGAGTGCTTGACATGGTGCCGCAGTGGGTGCAGCTGAGCCTCCCAGTGCCGCAAGTGGGACCTCTGCCATTGCAAGAGCACAGGGTCGTCAAGGGGAGTGCCCGCCTCTCTGTCCCCTTCTGACCTGACATCCACATCCACACTCAACACAGCAACAGTCACGGGCACCAGGCAAGCATGTGTGAGGGTGTGGACTGCAGCTACTGTGTCAGTGTCAGAGACGTCATCTACACCAATGCAGAGCCGCTGCACTTTGTGGGGCTGGGTCAGGGAGTGTAGCGGCAGGCAGGCGGCAGAGGTCCAGTCCATGGTTCATGCCACGCGCAGCTGCTGCCAGCTGCAAGGCGCATTTGCTCATGGGACGTCCAACCCGTGCAGTTTGCCGCACTGGACGCTGGTGAGTCGGTTGCAGCCAACAGGGTGTCCAGGTCCTGCTCCCGGGGCCGCGCTGTCAGCAGCTCAGTCAAGCCCTGCAGTACGCCGCTGCTGCACACACACAGCTCTCTCAAGTGAGCCAGCCGTTGTGATGACACTGTGCGAAAGCTCAAAGTGTGATTTGAGGGTGTGCTGGCTCAGCCTGGCACCTAGGAAGTCCTGGTTGTCCCGGGTTAGGGTTAGGGTCCAGGCTGCTGTGGCTGACAGTCCACCTGCTGCAGGCTGGTGAGCAGGCTGGTGAGGTTAATGCAGGTGACGGAGTAGCCTTGAGGGGCCAGGGCTGTCAGGCTTGGGAAGCTGTCCACTGGCCTCTAACTCAGCAGCCTGCTATAGGGCGGCAGGGCAGCATGGCAGCAGGGTGGCATGAGCTGATGGGTTGGTGTGGGATGAGACAGCCCACGATGGATTGTCCTCCAGGCCAAGCAACTCACGAGCAGGAGCAGGACTGGTTCCAGGGTGTATGGCTAAGGGTGTAGGTGGGCAGGCAACATTCCAAGCCTCTCCCACACCGCCTGCCTTACCCTGCTGCTCCAGGCATGGCCTGCTTAAGGGAAGAGAGCAGACCAGGCACCCCGCAAAGTAGACAAGGCACCTCCCAGCAGCACACCCACAGTGGAAAGGTGTGGCCGGGCAGGTTGTATACTTGTGCGGCAGGCAGTTGACTTGAGGCCTAACTTTACCCTCACCCGAGCTGTGCTGGCTGGTCACATATTGTGAAATGGAATGAACAGCAACTGAAAGTCATCCAACCCTTGGTGTTACTTCACAATGTGTTCCTCATGTTGCCTAGGGTTCTTCCCATGCAACCTCCCAGCCATTGTCACATCAGCCTTAACACATGAAAACGTGTGTTTAGCTGCAACAACTGTGGCATGCATGACACATGAAAAAGCATCAAGGTCGCGCCATCCGCGGTCAGTCGTCAGATCAATAACTGAACATATTCACTTTGAATACACCAGCCTTCACCCAGCTACCAGCCTGCCAACATGCAGGCAGCTCATCGCCACTGTAGCTACTTGCAGGGGGCTGAGATGCTTTGAAATCACAATAGATTGTGATGTCCAGCCACCGCGCCCAGGGCTGCTCAGCCATGAGCTGCAGCGACTCATGCATGGCTGCAGAAAAAGATCCCTTTACACCAGTGAAGTCGACCTTCTGCACAGCGGGCATGAGCTGCACCAGCTGGTGCCAGAACTCCAGTGAGGGCTCCATACACTCGTAGAAACTAGCACATGAAAAAGTTCAATATTTTGACATGAAACTTGGTACATAGCATTTTTAGAACATTGTAAGAGTTATGGTGAAAACCTAAAATCGAGGAAAACTCGGGCTGAGGAGATACAGAGTTGTCAGTACTGACAGGCCGGTCTGTCAGTACTGACAACTCTGTATCTCCTCAGCCCGATTTTTCCTCGATTTTAGGTTTTCACCATAACTCTTACAATGTTGTAAAAATGCTATGTGCCAAGTTTCATGTCAAAATATTGAACTTTGCGTGTGCTAGTTTCTACGAGTGAAGTGGGTCAGTCAGCACTGAAAGTGGGTCAGTCAGCTGACTGATAAACTTTCAGTGCTGACTGACCCACTTTCAGTGCTGACTGATCCATTGTCAGTGCTGACTGATTTATTTTCAGTGCTGACTGATCCATTATCAGTGCTGACTGATTATCTATCAGTGCTGACTGATTAGTTATCAGCGCTGGCTGATTAATTATCAGTGCTGACTGACCCACTATCAGTGCTAACTGACCCATTATCAGTGCTGACTGATCCATTATCAGTGCTGACTGATTATCTATCAGCGCTGGCTGATTCATTATCAGTGCTGACTGACCAACAATCAGTGCTGACTGACCCACTTTCAGTGCTAACTGATCCATTGTCAGTGCTGACTGATAAACTCTCAGTCCTGACTGACCCACTTTCAGTGCTGACTGATCCATTGTCAGTGCTGACTGATTTATTTTCAGTGCTGACTGATTAATATTCAGTGCTGACTGACCCACTTTCAGTGCTGACTGATCCATTATCAGTGCTGACTGATTACTTATAAGTGCTGACTGTTTAACATTTAGTGCTGACTGACCCACTTTCAGTGCTGACTGACCCACTTTTAGTGCTGACTGATTGATTATCAGTTTCTGACTGATTCATTATCAGTGCTGACTGACCAACATTCAGTGCTGACTGACCCACTGTCAGTGCTGACTACCTATTTTTCAGTGCTGACTGACCCACTTTCAGTGTTGACTACCTAACTTTCTGTGCTGACTAACTTAAAGTGGTGACTACCTAACTTTTAGTGCTGACTGACCAACTTTCAGTGCTGACTACCTTACTTTCAGTGCTGACTGACCCTCTTTCAGTGATGACTGACTAACTTTCAGTGCTGACTACCTAACTTTCAGTGCTGACTGACTAACTTTCAGTGCTGACTGACTAACTTTCAGTGCTGACTGACTAACTATGACCCACTGTCAGCGCTGACTACCTAACTGTCAGTGCTGACTGAGTAAATTTTTGTGTTGACCGACTAACTTTCAGTGCTGACTTACTAAACTAACTAACTATGTTGACTTACTAACTTATGGATTGCTAATCACCTGCATGATGCACCATCACTTCACGGGGATGTTAAGCACATGTCTTGAAAGAAAGGCGACAACAACAACAACACCACAACAAGGGGACAATACAACACACAACGAGGTGACTGCCACCACAACTACAAAGTAACAACATAGCTAGGCTGGGCTCTAACATAGCTAGGCTGGGCTCCTGGTTGCTGACGCCACGCTTCAGCTACCACACAGCAGCTGACTTCTGGCTGCACACGTCATGCACCACCTGCCGCATGGTAGCTGCTCACGTCATGCGCCACCTAGGTAGCTGCGCCGTATGACTTATGGCGGCGGCTCCTAGATGAGCCTCCTTGCTGCACATCTTGGCTGTTCTGTTTGTTGGCTGCTGCTCCTGGCTGCACTTGGCTGCTGCTCCTGGCTGCAAGTATACAGGGGCTGCATCGTCGCAGTACCACACAACTTGTCAGTGCTGACTAGGTGTCAGTGCTGATGGCTGTCAGTGCTGACTGGCTGTCAGTGCTGACTAGCTGTCAGTGCTGACTGGCTGTCAGTGCTGATGGCTGTCAGTGCTGACTAGGTGTCAGTGCTGACTAGCTGTCAGTGCTGACTAGCTGTCAGTGCTGACTGGCTGTCAGTGCTGATTAGGTGTCAGTGCTGACTAGCTATCAGTGCTGACAAGGTGTCAGTGCTGACTAGCTGTCAGTGCTGACTAGGTGTCAGTGCTGACTAGGTGTCAGTGCTGACTAGCTGTCAGTGCTGACTGGCTGTCAGTGCTGACTAGGTGTCAGTGCTGATGGCTGTCAGTGCTGACTGGCTGTCAGTGCTGACTAGGTGTCAGTGCTGATGGTTGTCAGTGCTGATGGCTGTCAGTGCTGACAAGGTGTCAATGCTGACTGGCTGTCAGTGCTGACTGGCTGTCAGTGCTGACTGGCTGTCAGTGCTGATGGCTGTCAGTGCTGACTAGGTGTCAGTGCTGACTAGGTGTCAGTGCTGATGGCTGTCAGTGCTGACTAGCTGTCAGTGCTGACTAGCTGTCAGTGCTGACTAGGTTTCAGTGCTGACTAGCTGTCAGTGCTGACTGGCTGTCAGTGCTGACTAGCTGTCAGTGCTGACTAGCTGTCAGTGCTGACTGGCTGTCAGTGCTGATGGCTGTCAGTGCTGATGGCTTTCAGTGCTGACTGGCTGTCAGTGCTGACTAGTTGTCAGTGCTGATAATTGCCCGTGTTGGTAATTGTCTGTGCTGATAACTTATCAGTGCTGATTAGTTGTCAGTGCTGATAAATGTCAGCTGTGATAATTTACAGTGCTGACTACTTGTCAGTGCTGATAAATGTCAGCTCTGATGATTGTCAGTGCTGATAATTGCCAGTGCTGGTAATTGTTAGTGCTGAATATTGTCAGTGCTAACTAGTTATCAGTGCTTATGATTGTCGGTGCTGACTAGTTGGTGTAGTTGAGCTGTTATGGTTGTAAGTGCTTACTAATGGTCAGTTATGAATGGTTGTTAGTGCTGAATGGTTGCCAGTGTTCTGTAAAGAACACTTTGTAAGTATTCTGCGCCATTCAGTTATGTTTTGTACTATCTATGTAATAGATATTCATTACCAATCCGTTCCGTAGTCCTAGCCCTAGCCCTGGCCTTGACCGTAGCCCTAGCCCTAACCTTAACCCACCCTCATATTGTCCATAAGCCCAGCCTCAACCCCAAGCCCGTCACTAGCCCTAACCTTAACCCTAGCCCTAGCCCCAGCCCATCACTAGCCCTATCCCTACAAACATATAGTAATAAATGGGAGGCTGTCAATACTGACAGGCGTTCATTAAATACGGACCAGCTGTCAGTACTGAAAGACTGTATGTACTAACAAGTCAAAAGTTACCGTCTCAAATCACGGTCATTTAGTACTGAAAAGGTATTCAGTACTGACAACAATTCAGCACTGACAAGCATTCAGTACTGATAGGCATTAAGCCTATAGGCATTCAGCACTGAATGGCAGGCACACGGTATGTCATCAACCATTGGGAGTTGATTTTTTTTTCAAGTGTGTTGGCTTGCAAATGGACAAAGGAAGCCAGCTAGCCAAAAAAAATGTACCCTTAGGTGGCACCAATAGTGCCATCTTTTACACGAGTGATGCTGCCGCCCTCCAGCTCAAAGTCGGTGCAGTCCCGGCACAATGGAGCCAGTGCCAGGACATCAGCGGCTCTTACTCCATGCAGGTCACAGACCACCAAATAGTCACAGCACTGCAGCGGTTGCAACAAAGCCACGAGGTGCGCCAGGTCCACCCTCTGCTGCTGTAGGAGTGCTGGAGTGATGACCTCTGGGTGATCAGGGTTCTGCATGATCAGCTTCAGCTCCATGATCTGCACTGGCACCTTGCACTCTTGTGCCAGGTGGTGGAGTGCAGCTGCCACCTCAGGGTCTGATATGTCCTCTGTGAAGTGTCCCCAACACTAGAGGCTGGGAGAAGGAGTGCAAGGGCAGGTACGCAAAGGTGGTCCACTCCCTCACCCATGTGAGCTCCAGCCGCTGCCAGCTGCAGGGCGCATCAGCATATGAGGTGCGTAATTCATTAACTCTGCACAGCTGGAGGCTTGTGATCTGAGTGGCGGCCAGGAGTGTGTTGAGCTCTTGCTGGCCCTCGACTGTGGCCTTTGGCAGCTGCAGGGTGTGGAGCTGAGGCAGCGCCTGCAGCAGCTCAGTCAGGCCATCCAGCTTGTCAAAGTAGCATGCCGTCAGCACCTGCAGCTGAGCCAGAGGTCGCAAGCACTCCATCAAATAGCTCGGGCGCTTGCGAGAGGCCCAGCTCGAGAGGTGCAGCTGGGTCAGGTGTTGCGCCAGCGGTTCGATGGGGGCTGAGGCAGGATGCAGGGTTGCGGGGGGGCCACAACTGGGCACCACATCAGGCCCCGCACTGGCTGGTCACGCTGCTGGCTCCATGCTACTGCTGGTTATTTACTGCTGAGCTGACCCGGCTGGTGAGGAACTCATTCACTGGCACCACCCTGCCCAGCCTCACCTGGTAACGATGCCAGCTGCGCCAAAGAAGACCACCAGTTGCTTGACACGCTTGTGGCGCTCCATGGACACTTCCGCCACTTCCTCCAGCTACAGTCATGCACACGAGGCACACAGGGTAGTTGACATAGTCGCACCAGGTTAGGCATGACACAGTCAACTATTCACTCAATTCGTAGAATTGCTCCTACGCCCGGTCCTGGGCTCCGTACAGCCTCAGCCGCTGTCATGCCCACTTGGGGTCCAGGCACACCTCCCTCTTGGAACCTGCCTCCCCGCTTGCCTTTCCCTCGCTTCTGAACGGAGACTTGTCATCATGGGGAGGGGGATTTCAACTGTATTCTTTCCCCTGAGAACAAGGTGGGCTCACCACAGGAGGGGGGGCCTCTCACCCAGTGGGCTGGTTGGGCAGCAGGGGCCAGGGGGCCAGGGGGCCCAGCAGCTGCAGGAGCTTGTTGCATAGCGGGGCCTGGTCGATGCCTGACGTGCAGGACTGAGGCGTGCAGGAGATTAGTGCGGCATTTAAGGGACAGCGCCTCGCACGGTCGTCCACCAGTCCCGCAGGCAGACTCAGCAGCGGGGAAGGCGCACCCGCTGCTCGATACGCCTTGAGAGAAGCGGTGGCAGGCATACGCCGCATGCTCGTAGCTGCGGCTGCATGCAATGCTGCCGGTGACAGCGACGGACTAGTGACATTGCAGAGCCGGCGCTCTTGGTGCAGAAACTTACAAAGCGCCACAGCCTTTATCATAGCTAGTGCTGAAGGGTACAACAAGCAACAAGTTCAATACCACCTCTCACTGCTCAGCAGTTTGCCCCAGCACAACAGACGCCACCATCAGCCAAAGTGCTTGCATCACTGCCACAATGCAATGGCACACTGGCGACAAAAACGTTACCATCAACATCACCATGTCATACGGATGCCTTGCCCACCGACCTGCGACAACGGCCTGCCCCATCTACAACCAACCAGCTGGTATGTCAGCAGGCCAGCACTTGTTCAGAAACTCGGGC
The DNA here is from genome assembly GCA_030144725.1 of Haematococcus lacustris. NCBI lineage: Eukaryota > Viridiplantae > Chlorophyta > Chlorophyceae > Chlamydomonadales > Haematococcaceae > Haematococcus > Haematococcus lacustris. The sequence continues at coordinate 941,116 of JASKMD010000004.1, read as the reverse complement.
GTCAGGCACAAAGAGGCCGACAGGCAGGCAAGCAAAGGCTGATGAGAACGGATTGCGCAGATCTTGTCACATCACCAGCAAGGCACACACTGCTATTGACACACATGCTTGAGGCCGCCCATGCGCCTGCATGCAAAGCATATGTGGTTGCTGCTGCTCCCGGCAGGTGTGCACACACTCGTGGCTCATGCGCTCATGCTTTTGAACCACACCCTGAGCTTGCCTGGCTGGGTGAGGGGGCTGGCCTGCCAGCATGTAGGCAGCTCTTGGGAGGGGAAAGAGGGAGAAATGGAAATGTCCAGCCAGCGTGCCCAAGGCTGCTCAGCCATGAGCTGCAGAGACTGGTGCATGGCTGAGCTTGTGCTCCCATCTACACACTTAAAGACAGCATCAGTGACGGTGGGCATGAGCTGCACCAGCTGGCGCCAGAACTCCAGGGAGGGGCTCACGCTACCACCTTCAAACTCGAGGTGAGTACAGCCCTGGGACAGCGGCGCCAGTTTCGAGACATTCTGCGCGCCCACATCCCACTTGGACACGCACACCATTTCCCAGCTGCAATTGTTCAGCCCTTGCAGCAAAGGCACCAGCTGCTGCACCTTCACATGCTGCTGTCTTGCCATACCCAGCCGCAACACCTTGATCCTCACTGGCACACTGCAAGCCTGTGTCAGGTTATGGACTGCAGCTGCCACACGATCGCAGTTGTCACCTTGGTCAGTACGTATGAGAAGCTCTCCAAGCACCAGGGGGTGGGTGAGGGTGTGCAGTGGTAGGTGTGCCGCAGAGGCGCAGTCAGCATAGCCAGTGAGCTCCAGCCGCTGCCAGCTGCAGGGCAGATCTGCACATGAGCTGGTCAGACCCTCCATTGAGCTCAGCTGAATGCTGGTTAGCTGTGTGGCTGCCAGCAGAGAGGTCAGCTCCTCCTGCCCACTGACAACTGCACAAGGCAGCTGCAGGGTGTGCAGGTGAGGCAACCCCTGGAGCAGCTTAGGCAGACCCCCCAGGTGCGAAAGGCGGGTGATCGTCAGCACCTGCAGCTGAGTCAGGGGCTGCAGTACTGCAATGAACTTGTCAGGGCTGCGCACCACACCACTCTGCAGCATGAGGCACAACTCTGTCAGGTGCTGGGACAAAGGCTGCAGGTTGGGCAGGAGGGGCATGTTTCGTCCTTCTCCGGCCATGCCGCTGATCAACAAGCTCAGCTGCTTGAGCCTGGATGCATGGAACAGGTTGGCCAGGGTGGCTGCCCCTGGCTCAGGCTGCTCAGGCTGGAGGATATTGGTGCTGCTGAGGTCCAGCTGCTGCAGCTGCAGGGCCAGCTGTGGGTGGGAGAGCAGGCTGGTCAAATCATTGCAAGGGATGGCATAGTTGTGGAGCGACAGGGAGGTCAGGGATGGGAAGCTGTCCACGAGGCACTGGGCAAGGCTGGGGCTGCAGTCCAGGGGCGTGTGAGGGACTAGGGAAGGGTCCTCGAGGCTGCTTAGCTTGCAAGCTGTCACAGCTGAGCACATGCCAAGCTTCTCAAGCACCTCGGCCACCAGCCTGCTGCCCTGCGCCCGCGGTAGCTCCAGGGTTATGGCCAGCTTGCACTTTCTGGTGCGCAAAGCTGCAATGACGCGGGGAGAAAGCAGCCGGTCGCAGCATTGCCTGTCAAGCTGAAGCCGAAGAGCTGGAGCGTTCAGCAGGCCTTTCTCAAACAGGCCGAAGCAAATGCGGGCCAGGGTTTCTCTTCCCATCGGTAATCGATGGGCGATGTTATCCAACAGCTCTGGGAGCAGCTTCGGCAGCGTGGTGGCAGGAACGAACTCATCCACTGCTGGTGGTGCCTTTACTGGCACGCCACTGACGTCGGCATCGCTACGACGTGTCGGGTTGTTCATAGCTGTACCTAACCCACCACCTCTTGCGCACAAGTTCCTGTCTGTGGTGAGGGATTTCAAATACTTCGGCAGGTATGTACCTTGCCATGCGCCAAGCCTGCAAACGGGCCAGACAGTTGGGCGTTCTGTAGGATCCGTATGCTTCGTAACACCCCACTATAGTTATTGTGCTCTCCTTGGGGCTATATACCTCCTGGTCTCTCTGGTGGATAACCTGATGAGACAACGCTGGGATCAGTGAGGTCTAGCTGCTGCAGCTGCAAGGCCAGCGGCAGGTGGGAGAGCAGGCTGGCTAGCGCATCGCTTGAGACACGGAGCCCCTGCAGGGTCAGGGCAGTCAGGCTGGGGAAGCTGTCCAGCAGGTGCTGGGCAAGGCCAGGTGAGCAGCGTAGATGTCTGTAGTTGTTTAAGTTGTATGTTCCACGGCTGACCAAACTGCAGACCTCCACTGCTGCACAGTTGTCCAGCTTTGCCAGGGCATAGGCCAGCAGGTCAGTGTAATGTTGGGTGTACTCTGTCTGCGGTAGCTGCAAGGTGGGAGCCAACTGCTTGCTGTACCACTTGCTGTCCACTGTCTCTGGCTGCCACAAGGTATGTGCCAGCTTGCTTGTCCTCGCTTGCAGAGCTGCAACATCTCGGGGCGTGAGCAGCTGGTCGCAGCACTGCCTGCCCAGCTGGATGCGCAAGGTTGGGACAGCAGGCGGGCCTGGGAGAAGGCGCGGCAGGTCAGGGGCAGCAGGCTCCTGGCCCCAAGCTGCATGACCCGGCAAGCGATGTCATCCAGCAGCGCTGGCGGGAGGTCCAGCAGCCTAGTGGCAGGAGGGGGCGCGTCACCGGCTGGGCTGTACCCATCTGTTGCTGAGGCACTGCCTTCCACTGTGACTTGATGTTGCATGTCATACTGGCTCGTAGCTGGGACTGTCTGTTGACCTGCAGAGTGGGTGGAGCAACAAGGCTGTCAGGGTGAGAGAGGCACCAGTAGCAGCAGCAGCGTATGATTGGCTGGGTGTGGGTGCGCCTACGCACCTGGCTGCTCCTGGCTGCTCTCAGCTCACTTCCGTCAGCGATGCCTCGGTGATACCTTTGAATCAACCTGCAGAGCAGAGTGAGGGTGTGAGGGGCGCCAGTAGCAGCAGTGTATGATTGGCTGGGTGTGGGTGCGGGTACATGCCTTCGAATAAGCCTACAGAGGAGAAAGAGGGCAGCAGCGTGGACCTCGGACATAAGCCAGTAGAACACAGCTGGTGAGAAACACTACTCCATGGCTACTCCCACAGGCGCTCCTGATGACTTACGAGCGGTTGGTTGGGCAGGCCTGTAGGTAGTTCGGCCCGATGTTACAGCCAGCTGGGCCACGCAACCCGCCGGGCAGGGTTATCCTAGCTTCGCTCGATGGGTGATGCGCACATGCTGATGGTCACATCACACCAGACTGACCTGCTCGCCTCATAACCCTCCTCATGCTGCCATTATCCAACACGCCCCTGTGCACATCATGTGGCCGTGTTGTTACCCTTCTACACACGACTCCTGCGCTCAGTGGACCAGACGAGCAGGTACGACAAGGGCTGCTCCACATTCAGAATCCAGCCCACTGGCAGAATCCAGCCCACTGCCAGCATCCAGCCCACAGCAGCCCATCATCATCCACAAACAATCATGTAACATTTCCTATTGAGCTCTCTGATGTAAAGACCACGCCAGCAGCAGGCCATGCAGATCCACACCATAGGCGATTGGCTCTGGTTGTGGCCCTACTCCCACACCCTCTTAGCCAGCTGGCGATACAGCGCTGCCGCAGGGCGCTGGTACACTGGCGGCAGCTTGATCTTGATCAGCATGGCTCCGTCGTCTAGCAGCGTGCGTTTAAACCTAAAAGCAGCTCCCACCAACACTCATATCCACGGCAGCATCAGGTGACGGTACAGCCCACACCACCAGCGCCCACAACCTGCATCTTGCTGCTGCAGGGGCCAGTGCAGGCACTCTTGCTGCAGGTGCTGTGTGGCCTCAGCCTGGCAGCTATGTGCAGGCAGTGCGGGTGTCAGCCTGGCTGACTGGCAGCAGCACTACTGCAGGCTAACCCAGGGGCTGGGTGCTGGCAGCACTGGACACCCTCCGCCAACACTGCTGCTCTGCTCTGACACTGCCCGCTGAGGCAGCTGCCTGAGTCATACCCTCTGCTGCTCTGCAAGGCGGCAGGTCAGCAGGTCGGCAGGGTGGGTGTCGGCTGGGTGCCAACAACCTGTGTCAGCTGCTCTGATGATCAACAGCTTGACAGGGACAAGAGGAGCTGTGAGATCCCACTTCAGGGCATGCCCAGCATTGGAGCAGTGAGCTCACCCCTGGCAGCAGCCCAGCACCAGCTCTAGCACCCTTCAGCCTGGTCAGCTGTTCCCGCCTCCTTCCAGCCAGCTCCCTCCAGCCACTAGAGCATCAGTAAGGTCCAGGGGTCAGCAGGGCGACAGGGTAACACGAGTCAATGGGCTGGTGTTAGGTGAATGGTTAGACAGCCCACAATGGGTTGTCCTGCAGGCCAGGCAACCCTTGCGCAGGATCAGGACTGGTTACTAGGTGGTGGAAGCCTAGGGCTGTTAGGATGCTGTCCATCAGGCGCCGAGCAAGGTCAGGTGTGCAGCCCCAGTGGGTCCAGGGCGTAGGGCTGGCAGGGTGCAGGTGGGCAGGCTGCAATGCAAGCCCCTCCCACACCCCTACCCCCACCCTGCTGCTCCAGGCATGGCCTGCATGAGGGCAGAGAGCAGACCAGGCACCCCGTGAATGAAGGGACGGCACTGTAGCAGCAGAGGCGTTGTGGTGGCCTTACCCTAACCCTAGCTGTGCAGGCTGGTCACAAACTGTGGAACGGAATGAATAGCAATTGAACAGTCATCCCACCTCTCGTTTTACATCCTACTCACCGCCCAGCAGACCATCATGACAGCCATTGCTCCCTACCAGCAGCAGCAGGCTGTGGCATTGCATACGCTGTGGCCGAGCTATTTGTTCCCTTCATGGAGCCATGTGCCTATACAATGCGTTTCTCTTGTTGTCTAGGGTTCTTTCCATGCAACATCCCAGCCATTGTCACATCAACCTCGCCCCGCCCCGCCCCGCCCCGCCCCGCCCCGCCCCGCCCCGCCCCGCCCCGCCCCGCCCCGCCCCGCCCCGCCCCGCCCCGCCCCGCCCCGCCCCGCCCCGCCCCGCCCCGCCCCGCCCCGCCCCGCCCCGCCCCGCCCCGCCCCGCCCCGCCCCGCCCCGCCCCGCCCCGCCCCGCCCCGCCCCGCCCCGCCCCGCCCCGCCCCGCCCCGCCCCGCCCCGCCCCAGCTCCAGCTCCCTTCAGCCGGTATGTTACAGCCGGTATCAGTTTCGTCTTTCGCGGCCCGATGTTGAAGGGCAAGTACAGCTGGACGAGGCAAGTCGCCGAGCAGAAGTACATTAGCTTCGCACGAAACCGAGGGCGATGCGCATAGGGTTCTTCCCATGCACCCCTTTTCAGCCCCCCCCCACCCTCCCACCAGAGTGGGAATGTGTGAGAGGGGGCAAATATTTCCTCAGACAGTGCTTCTACCCTTTGTCCTTCTTATCCTTCCTTTCTTTCTTTTCTTTGTTTCTACATGCCTTGTGTTCTTCGGGGTTTTTTGTGAGCTCACCCCTGGCTGCAGCCCAGCTCCAGCACCCGTCAGCCTGGCCAGCTGTCACCGCCTCCCTCCAGCCAGCTCCCTCCAGCCACTAGGGCAGCAGCCTGCCAGGGTCCCTGACGGTCTGGTAATGCAGGCAGGCAGGCAGGCGCTAACACAATGGCAGGGTAGGGGAGCGGGGGCAGAGTCAGCCTAAAGACTGCCTGCCACTGCCTCCCACTGCCTGGCCCTCCAGGTCACCTGTCAGGGTCAGGGCTGCAGCTGGCTCAGGAGGAGGGGTGGGCAAGGATGTAGGGGGCAGCACCAGGGGTCAGAACCAGCAGTGGCGCAGGCTGAGCTGCCAGGCAGCAGCCGGCCACCAGGCAGCCCTGAAGCTGGCTGGCAGCAAGGTAGAGGGCAACACACAGGGCTGAGGCAGAAAGCAGTGGCAGCTGAGCCAGAGCAGGCAGTGGTGGGGTGATGTCATGAGGAGGGTTAGCAGGCGGGGTACCCCACTTCGGGCAGGCTGCAGAGCAAGCCCCTCCCACAACCCCTGCCCCACCCTGCTGCTCTAGGCATGGCCTGCATGCTAGCAGAAATCAGACCAGGCACCCCGTGAAGTAGACAAGGCACCTCCCAGCAGCACACCCACAATGGAAAGGTGTGGCCGGGCAGCTTGGAGACTACAAGGTGTGGCTGACAGCTTAGAGACTCGTGCCACAGTGTGAGGCTTGCATACTTAGGTATAGTCCTACGTATAGTCATAAAATGGTGCCCCGCTGCTGACCAACTTGCAGACCTCCACTGCTGTACAGCTTTTCAGCTTTGCCAGGGCATGGGCCAGCAGGTCGGTGTAAAGCTGGGTGTACTCTGTCTGCAGCAGCTGCAAGGTGGGAGCCAACTGCTTCCTGTAGCACTTGCTGTCCTCTGTTTCTGGCTGCCACAAGGTGAGGGCCAGCTTGCTTGTCCTTGCTTGCAGGGCTGCGACAACTCGGGGCGTGAGCAGCTGGTCGCAGCACTGCCTGCCCAGCTGGATGCGTAAGGCTGGGGCGTGGAGCAGGTGGGCCTGGGAGAAGGCACGGCAGGTCAGGGGCAGCAGGCTCCTGGCCCCAAGCTGCATGACCCTGCAAGCGATGTCATCCAGTAGCGCTGGCGGGAGGTCCAGCAGCCTAGTAGCAGGAGGGGGCGCCTGGCCGGCTGGGCTGTACCCATCTGTTGCTGAGGCACCGCCATCCACTGTGGCTGTATGTTGCATGTCGCGCTGGCTCATAGCTGGGACTGTCTGTTGACCTGCAGAGTGGGTGAAGCAAGAAGGCTGTCAGGGTGTGAGGGCGCAAGTAGCAGCAGCAGCAGCAGCAGCAGCAGCAGCAGCAGCAGCGTGTGATTGGGTGGGTGAGTGGGTGCGGGTACGCACCTGGTTGCGCCTGGCTGATCTTAGCTCACTTCTGTCGGCGATGCCTTCAGATAGACCTGCAGACCAGATAGAGGGCAGCAGCGCGGACCTAGGACGTAAACCAGTAGCTCGCAGCTGGCGAGAAACACTACTCGCTGGCTACTCCCACAGGCGCTTCAGATGACTTACGAGCGGTTCGGCTTGTGCGGCCCGATGTTACAGTCGATATCAGTTTCGTCTTTCGCGGCCCGATGTTACAACGCGAGTACAGCTGGACGAGGCAAGTCGCCGAGCAGAACCATATCAGCTTCGCATTAAACCGAGGGCGATGCGCATAGGGTTCGTCCCATGCAACCCCTTTTCAGCCCCCCACCCCCCACCAACCAGAGTGGGAATGTGTGAGAGGGGGCATATGTTTCCTCAGACAGTGCTTCTGCCCTTTGTCCTTCTTATCCTTCCTTTTATTCTGTTCTTTGTTTCTACAAGTGTCGTGTGGCTGAAGCCCAACACCAGCTCCAGCACCCCACAGCCTGGCCAGCTAACACAATGGCAGGATGGGCGAGTGGGGACAGAGTCAGCCTAATGACTGTCTGCCACTGCCTCCCACTGCCTGGCCATCCAGGTCACCTGTCAGGGTCAGGGCTGCAGCTGACTTAGGAGGAGGGGTGGGTCAGGAGGTAGGGGGCAGCACCAGGGCCGCCACCAATATCGGCGCATGCTGAGCTGCCAGGCAGCAGCCGGCCACCAGGCAGCCCTGCAGCTGGCTGGCAGCAAGGCAAAGGGCAACACACAGGGCTGAGGCAGAGAGCAGTGGCAGCTGGGCCTGGTCTTACAGGTGCCACCTTGGTACAGTGCTAGACGGAGTGCAGAGGACGACACACAGGGCTGAGGCCACAATGGGTTGTGTTGCAGCCCAAGCACCTCATGAGCAGGGCTGATGTGTATGGTCTGGAGCAGGGTGTGGAGCTGGGGCAGCGCTTGCAGCAGCTCAGGCAAGCCCAAGAGCCTGCCACTGCTGCTCCACAGATCAGGGTACAGATCAGGTCTGGCCACCAGCACGGCTCCAGTGGGCGCCATCTGCTCTCCCCAATGAGCTGCATGTTCAATGTTGCGTTGCAGACCCTGTCTAGCCACCTGCCTGGCTGTGGTGCCTGCTTGGATTTAGCAGCTTTGCCCTTGCCTCTGCCATTGCCCTTGGTGGGCTGGGTAGACTCAGCTGCCTGCTCAGCCTTGGTGCACTTGCTGCGCTTTGCTGGCAGGGCAGTGCTCTGCCCCTGGCTCCGAGGCTGCTGGCTGTGTAGCTTCCTGGCTGCATGGGGGCTGTGGCAGGATGCAGGGGCACCAGGATCCAGGATCCAGGCACCATATCAGCCCCCGCACTGGCTGGTCATGCTGCTGGCTCCATGCTAGACACAGTAGGCGGTGGTCCACCTGCCCTGCTAGGGACGTCCAGCCTGCAGGCCTGTGTCCCTGCGTTTGCTTAGCCGGCTCTCACAGAGCTGCTGGCCATTCGCTGTTAAGCTGACCCAACTAGTGCGGAACTCATCCACTAGCACCACCCTGCCCCACCGCTGGTCTGTGCCCCTGGGCCTGCACACCACCTTGCAGCAGGCTCGCAGCACCGCATCAGCACCCCAGCCTACCCCGGTGCCGTTGCCAGCTGCGCCAAAGAAGTCCACCAGCTGCTTGACACGCTTGTGGCGCTCCATGGACACTTCCGCCATCTCCTGCTCCACCTGCAGTAATGCACACAAGGCACACAGGGTGGCTGACATGGTGGCACCAGGTTAGGCATGGCAGTGTCAACTACTCTTTCACTGCATGCCCACCCACCACCTCCCAATACATAGCCCACCCACCCATCCTCACCTTCTTGGGCTCTGTACAGCCTCACCCGCTACCGGGCCCACCTGAGATACCTGGGTTACGGTCATCACTCACCGCCATCACGCTGATCACTCACACCCATGAGGCTGCACCGAATGCCTGGGTAACGTCCGGGTTGATGCCCACACCAATCTGCGGGGCTGGATCAAACACAGACTCACACTGCTCAGGTAGGTCCTTGCTGATGTGTGGGAGTCCCACCACAGGGGCCTCTGCTGCTGAACCAGGGCGGCTGTTGCTCCTGGGTGTGCCTGCTGCTGGGGGTGGAGGAGGAGGGTGGGGGAGGGGGCATGCGTAGTGCACACACACGCTGACACCGTCCGCCTCCACCGTCCGTCCTTGCACCACAGCTTGCCCATGGTTGGCCAGCTTACCTGCGTCCACTGCGCTCTCACCCTTACAAAGCCTGCGATTGCGAACAGCCAACAATGCATTTGAAGCTTGCAGTCACATGCTGCAGACGTGTTTAGCACACCCAGCCTTATCTACTCCACATTTCCTCTTTAGGCACAGGTCAGGGGTAGAGAGGCAAGTAGAGCACGCCATGCCTAAGAGGAAAGGGACATATCAGCTGGCCAGCTGTCCCCGCCTCCCTCCAACCAGCCCCCTTCAGCCACTAGAGCATCAGTAAGGTCCAGGGGTCAGCAGGGCGGCAGGATAACACGAGTCAATAAACTGGTATGGGATGAGGGAGGAGACGGCCCACAATGGGGTGTCCTGCAGGCCAAGCAAGCCATGAGCAGGAGCAGGACTGGGTCCAGGGCATAGGGCTGGAAGGGTGTAGGTGGGCAGGCTGCAGTGCAAGCCCCTCCCACACCCCCTGCCTCACCCTGCTGCTCTAGGCATGGCCTGCATGCGAGCAGAGAGCAGACCAGGCACCCCGCAAAGTAGACAAGGCACCTCCCTGCAGCATACCCACAGTGGAAAGGTATGGCCGGTCAGCTTGGAGACTTGTGCGGCAGGCAGGAGAGGCCATGCATCAGGCTGCACCAGGTCAGGCCATGCACTCGAAGAAATAAGTACATGCTCTCGTACGTGGCTCGCGGTGTAGGGACGCGCAGGGACGCGCAGGCAGGGCAGGGACGCACCATGTCAGGCCAAGCCATTGTGATGATGATGAAGCAGCATGTGTCATACTACGCAGACTGAGACGCAGACGTTCAGTACTCACACAGGACAGGACAGGACTTATAGCAATCTTCAAGGAACAGCAATGTAAGATCAACCTTACTGGTCACCAGCTGTGTCACGGAATGAAGAGCAGTCATCCCACCCCTCGTGTTACCCCACCGCATCGCCCATCAGACAATCATGACAACCGTTGCTCCGTAGCAGTAGCAGTAGGCTGGCGCGTTGCATGCGCTGTGGCCGAGCTATTGTTCCCTTCATGGAGCATGTGCCTTCACGATGTGTTTCTCATGTTGTCTAGGGTTCTTCCATGCAACCTCCCAGCCACCGGCACATCAGCCTCAACACCTAAGTAACTCAGTCTTAGCTACAACACCGACCTTGCCTAGCCACTAGTGGCACGCATGGTGTCAGGGCAGGCTCAACGTGTGTGGTGACAAAGCTGCTGTCATCAAGGACAATGCAAGCGTTGAAGCTGTCTAGCCTGGTCTAGTCACGCATGTCTTGTTGGTGTCATCGCTCCTGGTTCTTCCAGCATGGCATCAATCAGTACCAAGGCATGTATGGAACATCACAAATCATCAAGGGCCAGCCAACCACTGTTAGTCGCCACATCAATCAGAGTAACGAGAATACAACATGGTCACTTTGACAATGCCAGCCTTCCACCAGCTGCCAGCCTGCCGGTATAAAGGCTCATCAGAGCCATTGATGTCGCCACGGATTATGACATGCAGCCACCGTGCCCAGGGCTGCTCAGCCATGAGCTGCAGCGACTCATGCATAGCTGCAGAGACACATCCCTTTACCATAAAGAAGAAGACCTCCTGCACAGCGGGCATGAGCTGCAGCAGCTGGCGCCAGAACTCTAGTGAGGGCTCCACACTGCCGTACCACAGCTCAAAGTGGGTGCAGTCCCGGCACAATGAAGCCAGTGCCAGGACATCAGCGGCTGTGACTTCATGCAGGTCATGGACCACCACCTTGCCCCTGAAGCAGCACTGCAGCGGTTGCAGCCAAGCTACCAGCTCCGCCAGGTGCACCCTCTGCTGTTGTAGGAGTGCTGGAGTGATGACCTCGTGCCTTTGCTCAAGGCTCCTCATTGTCAGCAATAGCTCCGTGATCTTCACTTGCACCTTGATTGCTTCTGCCAAGCGGTGGAAAACAGCTGCCAACTCAGGATGTGGGATATCCCACACATTGATGCGCAATTCCCCCAACACTAGAGGTTGGGAGAGGGAGTGCAGAGGCAGGTGCGCAATGGCGGTCCAGTCAATGTTCAGTGAGAGCTCCAGCCGCTGCCAGTTGCAGGGCGCATCTGCATATGAGGTGTCCAATGCCTCAACTGTGCCCAGCTGGACACTTGTGAGTTGTGTAGCTGCCAGGATTGTGTCCAGCTGCTGCTGGCCCGAGACTCTGACTTGTGGCAGCTGCAGGGTGTGGAGCTGAGGCAGCGCCTGCAGCAGCTCAGTCAGGCCATCCAGGGTTCCGCCAAAGTAATAGTTGGATATAGTCAGCACCCGCAGCTGAGCCAGAGGTTGCAAATACTCCGTGAAGTTGCGCAGGCCATAGTGTTGGGTGCCACAGCAGAGGTGCAGTTGGGTCAGGTGTTGTGCCAGGGGCTCAAAGCTAGGCAGCAGTAGTATACCAGACTGTTCAGGGTGTACAACAGCCATGCTGAGCTGCATCAATTGCAGACCTTGGAACTGCAGACCTTGGAACAGAGGGACCACTGCTCCAGGCTCCCCCTCCTCCTCCTCCTCCCACTCCTCCTCCTCCTCCCACTCCTCCTCGTCCTCCTCATCAACATCAGCATCATCCTCATCCCCAACAGGGAGGATAATACTAGCGATGTCTAGCTGCTGCAGCTGCAGGGCCAGCGGTGGGTGGGAGAGCAGGCTGGCTAGTGCATCGCTTGAGACACAGAGCCCCCCCAAGGTCAGGGCAGTCAGACTAGGGAAGCTGTCTAGCAGGTGCCGAGCAAGGCCAGGTGGGCAGTGTAGGTGTCTGCAATTTTTGGAGTAGTATTTGCCACTGCTGACCAACTTGCAGACCTCCACTGCTGCACAATTGTCCAGCTTTGCCAGGGCGTGGGCTAGCGCGTCGTTGTACTGTTGGGTGTTGTCTGTCTGCGGCAGCTGCAAGGTTGGAGCCGACTGCTTGCTGTAGCACTGGCTGTCCTTCTTCTCTGGCTGCCACAAGGTAAGAGCCAGCTTGCTTGTTCTGGCTTGCAGGGCTGCGATAACACGGGGAGTGAGCAGCTGGTCGCAGCACTGCGTACCCAGCTGGATGCGCAAGGCTGGGACGTGCAGCAGGTGGGCCTGGGAGAAGGCGCGGCAGGTCAGGGGCAGCTGGCTCCAGGCCCCAAGCTGCATGACCCG
>JASKMD010000004.1:920393-928327 GCA_030144725.1 Haematococcus lacustris | reverse complement strand
CCGTTTGATGACGAAAGGTGACACTTTGGAGCGGGGGGCAAGGGAGCAGGCCGGGAGAGGATTTCGATGCAGCAGGTGAGCTTGGGAGTGGGTTTCGATGCGTGCTGAGACGTTGCAACACTAATGCGAGCTAACCTAAAAAGTTGACATGTCCACTCGAGATGCGCCATTCACGCCGCAATGTGTCCAGGCTGCCTATAGATGTTGCCAAACGTGTCTGCGAAGCTCCAGAAGACGGCGCTGGTTGGGGGCCAGCCACCCGGCAAACCGCTGGAGCTCTCTGCACTCTATTCGGGCCATCAGCAGCTCATCGCACAAATCGGCGGCCTCATCCGTGCAGAAATGAGTTAGAAAGTTATCTCTTGAGCCATGGGGGTGCAGCCAATGGCGGGGGTGACCATGTATGAAACATCTCAAATCATCAAGGGCCAGCCAACCAATGTCAATCACCAGATCACTTAGCGATGATGCAGTAATGATGCTTCGGACATCGTCGGCATACCCCTATTACTTTCTCAAACATGTGCCGCTATCCAGCATCCCCCGGTACACATCATGTGTCCGTGCTATTGCCCTTCTCCACGACTCCTGGGCAATTGATCAGACAAGCAGGTACAGGGCCTCTCCTCAATCTGAAGACATATGCTTCCATTGACCTGCAGAGTGGGTGGAGCAACAAGGCTGTCAGGGTGTGAGGAGGCCAGTTGCAGCAGTCGGCTGAGTCCTGCTGCTGCTGCTGCTGATGATGATGATGATGATGGAGGTGATGGGACGAGGAATACATCCCGCGTGCCTACAGCAGCCCACAGCAGCCCATCACCATTCTCCGACAATCATGTAGCACTCCTTCTACAGCTCTCTGTAGTAGAGCCGCCCTTCAGCCCAGCGCTGCACAGGGCGGCAAGGTTGCTATTGCCACCCACCAGCAGGCCCTTGTCAATTGGGGTTGTAGCGCAAGCTGCAGTGGCAAGTGGTGGCATGGGGGCTGCCAGCCGCTGCTCAGCACCACCTTCTCTCGCCACCACTACGGCCAGCCCCTGCTGCTGTGCTCCGGTAGCTGAGCCTGCTGGAAGGCAGTGTGATGGGGGCTGCCAGGTGCAGCACAATAGCCGCAGCAGCCTGCCACATGCCCTCAGGGCAACTACACTGCCCACACTCACCCCACCACTCCACAATCAGCTGCCAAACCTGGCCAAGACAATCGTCAAATGGCCACTCCGCTCTGACTGTACCCCCTCAGCAGCAGCAGCAGTGTCAGTGGGTGTCAGGTCAGGGTAGGTGTGGAATAGGTGGCTCAGCCCTGGGCCTGCTGCAGCCAGAACTTGCCTTAGTCAGCTGCAGTTGCACCACACAGCACTGCCCAGTAGCAGTAGTAGGGGCAGCAGAGGCCACCTGATCCCTGCTGTCCAGCCACCACACAGCAGCCCCCAACAACAAACATGCAAACCCATGGCAGCATCAGGTAACGATGCAGCCCCACACCACACCACCAGCGCCCACACGCTGCATCATGCCGCTGCAGGGGCCAGTGCAGGCACCCTTGCTGCAGGTGCTGTGTGGCAGCTATGTGCAGTCAGTGCGGGTGTCAGCCTGGCTGACTGGCAGCAACACTGACCAGGCTACCCCAGGGGCTGGTTGCTGGCAGCCGTGGACACCCTCCGCCAGCACTGCTGCTCTGCTCTGACACTGCCCTCTGGGGCGGCAGCCTGAGTCATACCCTCTGCTGCTCTGCAGGGCGACAGGGCGGCGGGCATGAAGGATAGGTTATACGTGTTTGTGAATGAGTTAGTGCTGCGTCAATGCAACCCGCCAGTTTGGGTTCATCTGGGTGCCAGCAGCCTGAGTCAGCTGCTCTGGTGATCAGCTGCTTGACAGGGACAGGAGGAGCTGTGAGATCCCATGTCAGGGCATGCGCAGCATTGGAGCTGTGAGCTCACTCCTGGCTGCAGCACCAGCTCCAGCACCCTTCAGCCTGGCCAGCTGTCCCCGCCTCCCTCCAGCCAGACCCCTCCAGCCACTAGAGCAGGAGCCTGCCAGGGTCCTGACGACCTCGTGATGCAGGCAGGCAGGCAGGCAGGCAGGCAGGCAAGCGCTGCCACAATGGCAGGATGGGCGAGCGAGGGCAGAGCTAGCCTAAAGACTGCCTGTCACTGCCTCCCACTGCCAGGCCATCCAGGTCACCTGGCAGGGTCAGGGCTGCAGCTGGCTCAGAAGGAGGGGTGGGTCAGGAGGTAGGGGGCAGCACCAGGGGCCGCCACCAGCAGCGGCGCAGGCAGAGCTGTCGGGCAGCAGCCGGCCACCAGGCAGCCCTGAAGCTGGCTGGCAGCAAGGCAGAGGACAACACAGTAGCACTGTAGCAGCTTTAGGGCTCACCTTACCCTAACCTCAGCTGTGCTGGTCACACATGGTGAAACGGAATGAGCACATGCCAGCACAGCATGTGGCATGGTGAAACGGAATGAAGAGCAACTGAACAGTCACCCCACCTCTCGTGTTGCCTCCTATTCACCACCCAGCAGACCCTCATGACAGCCATTGCTCCCTAGCAGCAGCAGCAGCAGGCTGTGGCGTTGCATGCGCTGTGGCCGAGCTATCGCGCCCTTGATGGAGCCATGTGCCTTCACAATGCGTCTCTCATTTCGTCCTAGTTTCTTCCCATGCAACCTCCCAGCCATTGTCACATCAACCTCAACACCTGAAAACTCAGTTTTAGCTACAACACCGACCTTGCCTGGCCACTATTGTCACGCATGGTGTCAGGGCAGGCCCAATGTTTGCTGTGAAAAAGCTGCTGTCATCAAGGACGATGCAAGCGCTGAAGCTGTCTAGTCTGGTCCAGCCACGCATGTCTTGTTGGTGTCATCGATCCTGGGTCTTCCAGCATGGCATCAATCAGTACTTTGGCATGTATGAAACATCTCAAATCATCAAGGGCCAGCCAACCAATGTCAATCACCAGATCACTTAGCGATGATGCAGTAATGATGCTGCGGACATCGTCGGCATACCCCTATTACTTTCTCAAACATGTGCCGCTATCCAGCATCCCCCGGTACACATCATGTGTCCGTGCTATTGCCCTTCTCCACGACTCCTGGGCAATTGATCAGACAAGCAGGTACAGGGCCTCTCCTCAATCTGAAGACATATGCTTCCATTGACCTGCAGAGTGGGTGGAGCAACAAGGCTGTCAGGGTGTGAGGAGGCCAGTTGCAGCAGTCGGCTGAGTCCTGCTGCTGCTGCTGCTGCTGCTGATGATGATGATGGAGGTGATGGGACGAGGAATACATCCCGCGTGCCTACAGCAGCCCACAGCAGCCCATCACCATTCTCCGACAATCATGTAGCACTCCTTCTACAGCTCTCTGTAGTAGAGCCGCCCTTCAGCCCAGCGCTGCACAGGGCGGCAAGGTTGCTATTGCCACCCACCAGCAGGCCCTTGTCAATTGGGGTTGTAGCGCAAGCTGCAGTGGCAAGTGGTGGCATGGGGGCTGCCAGCCGCTGCTCAGCACCACCTTCTCTCGCCACCACTACGGCCAGCCCTTGCTGCTGTGCTCCGGTAGCTGAGCCTGCTGGAAGGCAGTGTGGTGGGGGCTGCCAGGTGCAGCACAGCAGGCGCAGCAGCCTGCCACATGCCCTCAGGGCAACTACACTGCCCACACTCACCCCACCACTCCACAATCAGCTGCCAAACCTGGCCAAGACAATCGTCAAATGGCCACTCCGCTCTGACTGTACCCCCTCAGCAGCAGCAGCAGTGTCAGTGGGTGTCAGGTCAGGGTAGGTGTGGAATAGGTGGCTCAGCCCTGGGCCTGCTGCAGCCAGAACTTGCCTTAGTCAGCTGCAGTTGCACCACACAGCACTGCCCAGTAGCAGTAGTAGGGGCAGCAGAGGCCACCTGATCCCTGCTGTCCAGCCACCACACAGCAGCCCCCCACAACAAACATGCAAACCCATGGCAGCATCAGGTAACGATGCAGCCCCACACCACACCACCAGCGCCCACACGCTGCATCATGCCGCTGCAGGGGCCAGTGCAGGCACCCTTGCTGCAGGTGCTGTGTGGCAGCTATGTGCAGTCAGTGCGGGTGTCAGCCTGGCTGACTGGCAGCAACACTGACCAGGCTACCCCAGGGGCTGGTTGCTGGGAGCCGTGGACACCCTCCGCCAGCACTGCTGCTCTGCTCTGACACTGCCCTCTGGGGCGGCAGCCTGAGTCATACCCTCTGCTGCTCTGCAGGGCGACAGGGCGGCGGGCATGAAGGATAGGTTATACGTGTTTGTGAATGAGTTAGTGCTGCGTCAATGCAACCCGCCAGTTTGGGTTCATCTGGGTGCCAGCAGCCTGAGTCAGCTGCTCTGGTGATCAGCTGCTTGACAGGGACAGGAGGAGCTGTGAGATCCCATGTCAGGGCATGCGCAGCATTGGAGCAGTGAGCTCACTCCTGGCTGCAGCACCAGCTCCAGCACCCTTCAGCCTGGCCAGGTGTCCCCGCCTCCCTCCAGCCAGCCCCCTCCAGCCACTAGAGCAGCAGCCTGCAAGGGTCCTGACGACCTCGTGATGCAGGCAGGCAGGCAGGCAGGCAGGCAAGCGCTGCCACAATGGCAGGATGGGCGAGCGAGGGCAGAGCTAGCCTAAAGACTGCCTGTCACTGCCTCCCACTGCCTGGCCATCCAGGTCACCTGTCAGGGTCAGGGCTGCAGCTGGCTCAAGAGGAGGGGTGGGCCAGGAGGTAGGGGGCAGCACTAGGGGCCGCCACCAGCAGCGGCGCAGGCTGAGTTGCCAGGCAGCAGCCGGCCACCAGGCAGCCCTGAAGCTGGCTGGCAGCAAGGCAGAGGGCGACACACAGGGCTGAGGCAGAGAGCAGCAGCAGCTGGGCTAGAGCAGGCAGTGGGGAGGTGATGTCGTGATGCTGGCTGGTCACAAACTGTGGAACGGAATGGAAGGCAACTGAGCAGCCATCCCTCTCCTTGTCTACATCCTATTCACCGCCCATCAGACTATCATGACAGCCATTGCCCCCTAGCAGCAGCAGCAGCAGCAGCAGGTTGTGGCGTTGAGTGGCTGTGGCCGAGCTATCGCGCCCTTGATGGAGCCATGTGCCTTCACAAAGCGTTTCTCATGTTGTCTAGGGTTCTTTCCATGCAACCTCCCAGCCACTGTCACATCAGCCTCAACAGGTGTCATCGATCCTGGGTCTTCCAGCATGGTCAACACAATCGCATGCATGGGACATCACACAGCATTGAGGCCTTGCCAGCCACTGTCAGTCGCCAGATTAACGACCCACCACGGTCACTTTGAATATGCCAGCCTTTAACCAGCTGCCAGCCTGCCAACATGCAAGGGGCTGAGGGGCAGTGTAGTGATCTTGCATTGTGATGTCCAGCCACCGTGCCCAGGGCTGCTCAGCCATGAGTTGCAGCGACTCATGCATGGCTGCAAGAAGACATCCCTTTACACGGATAAAGTTGACCTTGTGCACTGCGGGCATGAGCTGCACCAGCTGGCGCCAGAACTCCAGTGAGGGCTCCATGCTGCAATCCCCCAGCACAAAGTGGGTGCAGTCTTGGCACAATGGAGCCAGTGCCAGGACATCAGCGGCTTTGATGTCATGCAGGTCATGGACCTTCACCTTGCCCACGCAGCAGCACTGCAGCGGTTGCAGCATAGCCACCAGCTGCGCCAAATCCACCCTCTGCTGGTGTAGGAGTGCTGGAGTCACTCCTACAAATTAATCCCTGCGTCCGTCCCTGCGTGTTGACCGACCTTGTCCGATCGGGCTGAATTTTGATAGATGGTACTTTGCAGAGTATAAAACATATTTTTCAGAAAAATTGTTTGAAAAAAATCAAAGGCGGCTGCGCTGTGGCCCTGTGGCTAGAGTGCAGGGATGAGTGTAGGGATAGGTTGCGGGCCACAGCGCTACAGCTGTTGATTTGTTTTTAAAATATTTTTCTTGCAAAATATGTTTTATTTTTTGCAAACTACTATCTATTAAAATTTCAGCCCGATCGGACAAGGTCGGTAGAACGCAGGGACGAACGCAGGGACTAAGTTGTAGGAGTGGTGATGCGGAGTGCAAGGCTTCGCTCAACGCTCCTCAATCTCAGCTGCAGCTCCTTGATCTGCACTGGCACCTTGCACGCTTCTGCCAGGCAGTGGAGTGCAGCTGCCACCTCAGAGTTTGGGATATCCTCCACACTCATTAAAAGTGTCCCCAACAATAGAGGCTGGGAGAGGGAGTGCAAGGGCAGGTAAGCGAGTTGCTTCCAAGGAACCCATCCAATCAGCTCCAGCCGCTGCCAGCTGCAAGGCCTATCAGCATATGAGGTGTCCAAGGCCTCAATTGTGGATGTCAAGTTTCCCCAACACTAGAGGCTGGGAGAGGGAGTGCAGGGGCAGGTGCGCAAAGGTGGTCCACTCCGTCACCCATGTGAGCTCCAGCCGCTGCCAGCTGCAGGGCATATCAGCATATGTGGTGTCTAATGCCTCAACTGAGCGCAGCTGGAGGCTTTTGAGCTGGCTGGCTGCCACGAGTGCGTCGAGCTGCTGCTGGCCCTTGATGCTAGTTCTTGGCAGCTGCAAGGTGTGGAGCTGAGGCAGTGCCTGCAGCAGCACCTCAGTCAGGCCATTCAGCCTGTAAAGGTTGGATAGAGTCAGGACCCGCAGCTGAGCCAGAGGTTGCAAGTACTCCCTAAAGAAGTTGAGGCCAGTGTCAAGATCGCACCCAACAACGAGGTGCAGCTGGGTCAGGTGTTGCGCCAGGGGCTGAAAGCTAGGCAGCCGTAGAGTGCCAGGCTGTTTGGGGTGTACGGTAGCTATGCTGAGCTGTTTCAACTGCAGACCTTGGAACACAGGGTCCACTGCTCCAGGCTTATCTGGGACACTGGTTTTGGCGATGTCTAGCTGCTGCAGCTGCAGGGCCAGCGGCGGGTGGGAGAGCAGGCTGGCTAAAGCATTGCTTGCGACACAGAGCCCCTCCAGGGTCAGGGCAGTCAGGCTGGGGAAGCTGTCCAACAGCTGCTGGGCAAGACCAGGTGAGCAGCGCAGATGACTGCGCTGATTGGGGTGATATGTTCCACTGCTGACCAACTTGCAGACCTCCACTGCTGCACACTTATCCAGCTTTGCCAGGGCATGGGCCAGCAGGTCGGTGAAATGTTTGGTGTCCTTTGTCTGCGGCAGCTGCAAGGTGGGAGCCAACTGCTCGTTGTAACACATGCTGTCCTCCGTCTCTGGCTGCCACAAGGTGAGGGACAGCTTTCTCTTCCTCGCTTGCAGGGCTGCGACAACTCGGGGCGTGAGCAGCTGGTCGCAGCACTGCCTGCCCAGCTGGATGCGCAAGGTTGGGACGTGCAGCAGGTGGGCCAGGGAGAAGGCACGGCAGGTTAGGGGCAGCAGGATCCTGCCCCCAAGCTGCATGACCCGGCAAGCAATGTCATCCAGCAGCGCTGGCGGAAGGTCCAGCAGCCGGGTGGCAGGAGGGGGCGCCACACCGGCTGGGCTGTACCTATCTGTTGCTGAGGCACTGCCATCCACTGTGACTTTATGGTGCATGGCATGCTGGGTCATAGCTGGGTGCTGTCTGCTGACCTGGGTGCTGTCTGCTGACCTGGGTGCAGAAAATAAAACATATTGTTCAGAAAAAATATTTAAAAAAAATCAAAGACGGCTGCGCTGTGGTTCTGGGGCGTTGGTGCAGGGATAAGTGCAGGGATAGGTTGCGGGCCACAGCGCAACAGCTTTTGGATTTTTCCAAATATTTTTTCTTGAAAAATATGTTTTATTTTCTGAAAACTGCCATCTATCAAAATTTCAGCCCGATCGGACAAGGTCGGTAGAACGCAGGGACAAACGCAGGGACTAAATTGTAGGAGTGAGGGTGTGAGGGCGCCAGCAGCAGCAGCAGCAGCGTATGATTGGCTGGATG
>JASKMD010000004.1:887893-912893 GCA_030144725.1 Haematococcus lacustris | reverse complement strand
GGTCAGGCCTGGGAAACAGCTCCTTAAGCGCTCAGCAAGGTCATGGCTGCAGCCCAGACGCTTGAGAGTGCCGAGGGAGGGGCCAGGGATGGTTGCTAGCTTGCAGGCATCCACAGCTGCACATTTGGCCAGGTTCTTCAGAACCTCGGTCAGCAGCCTGATGTACTGCCTGCTGCTTTGTGCCGGCTGCCGCTCCAGAGTCAGGGCCAGCTTGCACGTTCTGGCTTGCAGAACCTCGACGACGCGTGGTGTGAGCAGCTGGTCGCAGCCCTGGCTGTCCAGCTGGATGTGGAGAGCGGGGGCGTGCAACAGGTTGGTCTTGGAGAACGCGCTGCAGGTGAGCGAAAGCGCTCCACCCGCACCCAGCCGCGCTGCCCGTGAGACAATGTCCGCAATAAGCTCTTCAGGAAGGTCCAGGAGGGGGTTTCCAAGCTTTGCTGTAGGTGGCACGACGGGAACGACATTGATGAATGCATTGCTGCGCCTGCGACGCTTGAACATGGCTGGCGCAAACAAAGCTGCAGCGGACGAGCTCATTTGATACCACATTTTCAAGATACCGACTCTTCCGCAGCATTCACATGCGAACGATTGTATACTGCCAGACTGCTGGCAGTCGTAGGTCGAGGATTGCTGCACCCTCATCTACATTGCACCCTCATCTACATTGCACCCTCATCTACATCAACAGCATCTACATGGCCAGCCTTGCCCCTTCAGCCTTCAGCATCCGATCCACAACAGGTAGGGGCCCTCCCCCCTACGCTGATGAGTCGATGTTCAGACTGCCACACACAGTGAGGTCTTGCATGTGTATGGAGGCAATCAAATGTGAGCGAAGGCAATCACAGCACAGAACAAGCAAAGGCAAGCAAAGCAGGGGCGAGGCAAAGACAGCCATGACAAGTGTGCAGTCATCATTTAGCTTCTGGCCTGGGCTGGCTTTGCCGAGCTGGGCTAACCTCGTAAATGATCGGGCCGGCCTGGACTAGGCAGGGCAGGGGCATTGTGGGCCGGCGCATGGTGGGCAGGGGCAGGGGCAGGGCAAGCCCTATGTATGTGCGGGCAGTGGGCAAGGAGCAGGCAAGGTGGGATCAGGGCGGAGCAGGGGGTGATGACAGTGAGGAAGGGGCGGGGTGATGACAGTGTGTGCAGGGTTAGGGTTAGGGTTAGGGTTAGGGTTAGGGTTAGGGTTAGGGTTACCCTAACCCTACCCTAACCCTAACCCTACCTTACCCTAACCCTAACCCTAACCCTAACCCTAACCCTAACCCGTCACGACACACCTTGACCAGCCTCTGGCGGCCTCCAGGGCCTCAGCACCGCACCGCTGCCCTGGCCTCCCCCCAGCTTATCTGGCCGTGCCTGCCTGCCTGCCTACCTGCCATAATCATTTCGCCCCTCCCTGCCCCCCCCCCCTCCCTCACTCTCCCCTCACCTGATTCAGCGCAGCCCTGTCCACCTTGAGCCAGTGCACAGTGCCCTGCACCTCAGCAGCCGCCCTTGAACCCACCTAGACCCCTGGCACCACCCCACCCTCACCACCAGCAGTGGCCCCTGCCCCTACACAGCATCCACTGCCCCTATACACTGCCCCTACGCGGGCTCGCCTGCACACACCCGGCAGCTGCACCGCCTCTGCAGCAGCCACTCCTCCCTGACATCTTGCGCTTCCTACCTTTTTCCTTCCCCTCCCCCTGCTGCCTTTGCTGCTGCTTCTGGCCCCCCTCTCCCCACCCTCTTGCCATCGGCCTTGGCTCTGGCCCTGGCTGCCTTCCTGCCGGCCCGCTGCTGCGCTGCCACTGCCCCGCCCCCCCTGCACTGCCTTCCCCCTCCTGCCGCCAGGCTGTTCAGGGCCACCTGCTGCTCCATGCTGACAGCTGGCTGCCTGCCCTGCTGCTGGCCCCCCAGCTGCTGCCCTACCTGGCCCTGCTGCCCCCCCTTCTTTCCGTTTAAGGTGGTGCGGCTGCCCTGCCCCTGACCCCCAGCGGCCTGCACCGCGGTGCTCCTCCCCAGCCCCGTCAGGCCCCGGCGCTTGTGAGCGTGAGCCTGCAGTTCAGGGGGAGGGGGAAGGGAGGAAGGGAGGGAGGGAAGGGGGCAGGGGGGTCCCCAGGGAGGAGCTAGGGAGGTGTAGGGAAGGGCAAGCAAGACCAGCCCTTGCAGCCCGGCATGAGGCCACACTTTACCCCCAGCCCTTCTACCCCTTCACGTAGCTCTAGCAGCAGCAGGGGCAGCAGCAGCAGCAGCCCTGCCCTGCCCTGCCCCCCTGACACATGGCAATGACCGCCACTCTACACCCCTGGTACCGCTACCTGCTGGCCACCGCCATGGTCCCTGCTGCTCCTACTGCCCCGTAGCCAGCTGGGCCCAGCATAGGCCAGGCACCTCACACACATACACAGGCTCTCTGCCTGCAGCCGCTCTGCCTTCGCCCCCACCCCCACCTTTCCCTGCCTTTGCTCCTACCCCCGCCCCTGCCCCTAAGGCTATGCCCCTGCCCCCGCGGCCTTGCCCCTAGCCCCTGACCTGCATGTACAGCGCTGCCTGGTCGTCCTCATAGAAGGTCTGGCGGCTGCGTCTGCTGCTCCTGCCCCTCCAGGGGCCTGGCGGTGACCCAGTAGCTGGCGCCCCACCAGCCTGTGCGGGGGGTGGCCACAAGGGCCCGGCGCTGCAGTACAGGCCAGCAGGTAGGGCATGAGGTAGGGGGGGCAGCAGCGGAGGGGGAAGGGTAGGAGAGGGAGGGCAGCCGCCCTTAACCCTTGGCCATGCCTAGCCTTCCCATTGATGAAAACTGTTGAGCACCCTACGCTGTGGTAAGGGAAGGAATGGCAGCAGTGCAGCGCAGCGCGGGGCAGGGCAGGGCAGGAGAGCTGAGGGAGGGGCAGCAGGGCAAGGCAGGGTGGGGTGAGGGCCCCAACCCAGGTCTAGCCCTGACCCATGGACGGACTGAGAACAGGGCAATGTCAGGCAGCTGTGACCGCCTCCACTGTGCCCACCCCGCCAGCCACACCACCCAGCTGCCCCCTCCCGGTCCCAATAAGCCCCCCAGCCTGGCTACCATCCCCCGCTCCACCCTGGCATGTCCTGTCAGCCAGTGTCGCCCACCCCCTGTTGGCCTGACCCTCCCTCCCCCTCCCTTCCCCTCCCCTGCACCTTGCTGCGCTGCACCTGGTCCTCAGCTAGGTCCAGGCTCACCTCCAGGCGGGGACCACGCACACACCCCTGACACCCCAGGGGCAGGACAGGAGGCAGGCGCCGCTGCCCTCCAGTTGCACAGCACCCTTCACTGATAACATGGCACCGCCTGATACCTGGTCACTGGTGTGCTCACCTCACAATGCAGCAGCAGCTCCCCTCTTCAACATGGAGCTAGCTGTTGCCTGTGGGTGACCTTCCACCACATGGTGCAGTCGTGGCAAATGCCATGCCCAACCACTCCTGGCGACCCTGACCTAGGTAAGTGCAGCCTGCATCACACTGTTTCGGTTTCGTCACACTTCAACTACAGGCCTGCAGAGCGCCCTGTCAGCCTGCCCAGGCAACCAACAGAGCTTACAATGCCTCACCATGCCAGCAACAGTAGTCCTCACGTCACTAGAGTCATGCACAGGAGCAACATGTCTGAACCAGCTTGCAGGCGCACCTGAGAAGCCTGCAGCCTCGCTCGCTTGCCCACCTCTTCATTGTCGACCTGATCTGATGATTGACTGGGACATATGTGTGTGGTACTGCAGCAGCAGGGCCTGAGCCAGACGGTGGGCGGGTGGGCTGTGGAGCTACCCCCTCCACCATCAGGGATCCTGCGGCCTAGAGTGTTGTCCCCCTGCAGCCTCATGCGGCCACATACCCCCTCACCGCTGATTAGACGGCCACATGCGGTGGTAAACAACGCTGCAGGACAGACCCTGACAAAGCAGCGGCTGCATACAGCAGGCAGGTGCTTCATAGATCGGCAGCCTGACTGCGGTCCTTGAGCTGAGCTGGTGGGCAACCGCGTGCTGACCTCGTTGGGCTGCAGGGCTGAGGTCAGCGTCATTGTGCTGCATAGGTATACACACTGCCTCCACCAGCTGCCTTGCGTCAGTTGCATGATGGGTAGGGGGAGCGGTTGCAGAGGCGCCTGTGGCCCTGGCTGCCGCTAGCCCGCTGGCCCCCCTGAGCTGTTTCCGTTTGCTGCTGCCGGGTCACTGTCTGCCATGTCATTGTGTGCCATGCTGTGTGTCAGCAGTTGCTGACCCTGGCTGCTGGAGCCGAGTGGCAGCACTGGGTACATCACCACTATGTGGCTGCCAGGTTCCCGAGGCAGGGCCAATAGGCCTCCCACGGTGAGCTGTGCAGGGACGTTCCCACCGTACCCACCGTACCCACCGTACCCACCGTGACGTTCACTATGGTCGCCATCAACGCAGTGCCCAGGCAAGGCACGACGAGCAAGAGAGAGAGAGAGAGCACAGAACTGCGACGCATCAGCGCCTATCCCGCAGCCGTATGGGAGACGGTGCATAGGGAGCAGACACTTGGCAATACCGTTAGGGTAAGGGGGTACAGGAGGATCCAGCCCACAAGGCGTAGAGCTATACATGATAAGTACAGGTAGACGCTGAAAAGTAGCAGCACAAGGATAGAAATACCGAAAGATAAGGCTGGGCGTGCCGACATGTCCGCAGCATGTGACTGCGAGCTTCGCATGAAAACGATCGCGGCTCGACCACCGATGGTGCTAGTGTCTCCTAAGCGCACCCCCTCAACTTCGTGCCAAGCTAGCATGACCCTGATCGGTTGTTTGCGTAGTTGGGCTGGACTTGGGCTGTAACGCCGGGTCGCAGAAGCTGAAGCTCTTTGCCGCTCGCACGTCATCAGAGCAGCCTGTGGGCCGAGCAGCTAGGTACAAGCAGGTGCGTCCTTACACCACCCAAACTACGCAGTACTGCTACTCCGTGGTTACCGCCCGCTATGATCCACTGGCTCATGTCCGAGGTCGACGCTGCTGTTCTCTACATGGCTCTGCAGGGCTACTACGAGGCATCGTAGAGAGAACAGCCAGCAGCAGCCAGGTGCGTTTCCACACCAATTCCCAGCTGCTGCTGCTACTGGCGCCCTTACACCATGACAGCATTGTTGCTCCACCCACAATGCAGATCAACAGACAGTTCCAGCTATGGGCAAGCGTCATAAACAACCTCAAGCCGCAGTGGATGGCGGTGCCTCAGCAACAGATGGGTACAGCCCAGCCGGCGAGGCGCCCCCTCCTGCCACTAGGCTGCTGGACCTCCCGCCAGCGCTGCTGGATGACATTGCTTGCCGGGTCATGCAGCTTCAGGCCAGGAGCCAGCTGCCCCTGACCTGCCGCGCCTTCTCCCTGGCCCGCCTGCTGCACGTCCCAGCCTTGCGCATCCAGCTGAGCAGGCAGCGCTGCAACCAGTGGCTCACGCCTCGAGTTGCCGAAGCCCTGCAGGCAAGGACGAAAACGCTGGAGCTCACCCTGCACACATGGGCGAAAGATGACTGGTACACTGGCCTGCTGGCCACCTGCATGGCCGTGGACGTCTGCAGGCTGAGAGCATGTGCAGACAGGGATCTGCCACCTGACCTCGCCCAGCGCCTGATGGACAGCTTCCCGGGACTGACTTCCCTGGAGCTTTATGACTTCTCCTTCACCAGCAGCGGGCTGGCCAGCCTGCTCGCCCACCCGCGCCTTTTTTTGCAGCTGCAGCAGCTGCAGCTCAGCTGTGCCACTTTCCAGCAGGCTCAGCAGCCTGGGGTGGTGACCCTGGGCCCGTTCCAAGGTGCCAGGCTTAAGCACCTGGGTTACCATGAAAAGTATAGCCACCCTTGGGCCAGCAGGCCACCGCTGCCTGACTTGCAGCCTCTGGCACAGCACCTGACCCAGCTTCACCTCATGTATGAACTGAAAAAGAATGAGGGTCCAGACTTCCTGGTGCAGCGCTTGCGACCGCTGGCTCAGCTGAAGGTGCTCACTCTACACCGCCAATACCCTCTGGAGGGCCTGATTGAGCTGCTGCAGGTGCTGCCTCAGCTCCACACCCTGCAGCTGCCAGCGGTCAGAATCTTGGGCCAGCAGCAGTTCGACACACTGCTGGCAGCCACCCAGATTACAAGCCTCCAGCTGCGCAAAGTTGAGGCATTGGACACCTCATATGCTGATGCGCCTTGCAGCTGGCAGCGGCTGGAGTTGACAGAGGGCATCAGTTGGAAGGTACTCGCGAGTCTGCCCCTGCACTCCCTCTCCCAGCCTCTAGTGCTACATCGTCTGGACATCTGTGAGAAGGACATCTCCAACCCTGAGGTGGCAGCGGCACTACACAACTTGGCATATGCGCGCAAGGTGCCAGTGAAGGTCAAGCGCATGTTTACTGCGCTCAGCATGAAGCGGGGTAAAGGTGTTGGTTCAGCAGCGTCAGACATTGGCGTCACTCCAGCATCCCTACAACAGCAGAGGGTGGACCTGGCGCAGCTGGTAGCTATGCTGCAACCGCTGCAGTGCTGTGACGAGGTGGAGGTTCGTGGCCTGCATAGAGCCACAGCCGCTGATGTTGCAGCACTGGCTCCATTGTGCCGGGACTGCACCCACTTTGCGCTGGAGGACTGCAGCATGGAGCCCTCACTGGAGTTCTGGCGCCAGCTGGTGCAGCTCATGCCCACTGTACACAGGGTCACCTTTTTGAGCTTAAAGAAGTCTTCTTTTGCAGCCATGTGTGAGTCACTGCAGCTCATGGCTGAGCAGCCCTGGGCACGGTGGCTGGACATCACAATCTGCACATCACTACGCTGCGAGGGCAATCGGCTGCCTACATGTAGGCATGCTGATAGCTGGTTTATGAAAGGCATCTTTAGTGTGGAGATGGAAGGTGAGTATTGAGTAATGTACACATGGTGGGGTGTGTGCATGTGCTATGCTTACATCGCTCATACAGTTCAGGTCCTTGTCAGGACGTTCCTGAATTGCGACTGGGGTGCTGAGTTGTGTGCGGCCAGTGCGGGAGTGACCATTACACACGGGTGGTTTGCTTTCCAGAAATCCACACAAGGGGAGCGCCATTGCCTACTTGCCCTTGCATTCCCTATCTTCGGGTGACTGGTCATCAGTGGGGAGGATATCTCTGACCCTGAGGTTGTGGCAGCACTACACCGCCTTGCGTGAGGACAAACGAGCGGCTTAAGCGTTGCCATCTTCTTCTTCACAGCCTGCTTAGGTGCTGTCAGGCTGGGCTTGCTGGGCAGTCTACCAAGAAGAAAATGTGGCAAGTGGAGCAGTATGTTTAACTGCTGCTGTGCTTCTCTCTAGGTTTGCAGTATGCAGCTGGCTCGGCTACTAGGGCTGGTCCATTGCTCAGCTCCTCCAAGCTTTAATCAAAGTGGCTATCCAGTGCGGTCAGTGCTACACAACATCTCCCATGGCCAGTATCATACGACTGTCTAAAGCTCAGGGAGTTGACATGTTGTGAGAGTGGAACCAACAGCAACATGAGAACCTGGCTGCATGTAGCGCCCACCAACTGTCATGTCTTGCCGCCTCCCTCGCCTCATGGTGCGAGCATTGTGGCCGGTGCCTTACAGGGGCTACAGGACAGCAGGTCAGGCGTTCCCAACATGGGGTTGGTAATCTTCATGCAACTGCGGCCCATCTACTCCATCATTTGATGTAACATTTGCTGCGTCTGCTGCAATGCGATAGTGCGCGTTTAATGTTCGACTGGAATTGCCATCGGAGTCTTTCGAAGCGGGCAGCCACATGTGACCCCGGATGTGTCCCAATCAAAGACCGTGATTAGCTACACTGGTAAGCTACGTCCTTGGCTATCCGTTAGCGATGCACGACATGTCGGTGGCGCACACCACTGAAGTCCGGCAAAACATGGCTGCGCGAGCATCTTGATGGTGCAGGCCGCTTGGCGAGGATGTGAGGAATCCCTTAAGTGTTGACGGCAGCGCTACATCGCTATAATGGTGGGCGCCTGGCTTGCAAACCCCCCCACCCCTCAACACCTTTGCTGCTTTTTGCCACCGCCGCTGAGCACCAGCCAAACTCCCTACACTATTGTCCAAGATGACTCTTACATGCATCACCAGGAAAAAGAAACATAGATATTTGATTTACGCACAATGATTAAGACCACTTCAAAGGCACATCAATCGTTGGCTGCAGGTGTATGATGAGTTGGCACCCCCTTCCACCACCCCCTTCCAGTCCACCTAGCCCTACTCCCCGCCCATCCCCGCCCATACCAGCTCTCCAGCCCTCCCCTCCTCCCACCCACTCCCACTCTCTCCCACCCCCTGCAAGCCATGGGCAAGAGGCCTAGCAAAGCTCTCCGTGCCCATCTGACGGCGTTAAACAGCTCTCCCCAGGCAGGCCACCGCCACTGCCCTAGTGGTATGAAGGTTGCGGTGGGCAGGGCACAGGCTGAGGTGCAGCGGCTGCGGGGTGTGGAGCAGTCCCTAATGGGCACCGTGGATGGGTTGCAGGGCGACCTAGACGACCTGCAGGCAGCACACCAACGCCTGCAAGATGAGCATACGGCTTTGCAGCAGGTGGCATGCAAAACAGCAGCTACCAATCACTCCCTACGGGCCGCTCGACGCAGCCTCCTGTGTCAGGTGCATAACTACCGGCACAAACGCCGCCCCCACCACTCCCCACTCACCTTCAAGCAGAGGCAGCAGCTGCTGGTTTTGGAGCAGCACCCCGTCTCAGTGGAGGTGTTGAGGCGGTGTGCAGAGGCTGGCTACGGAAGGCTGGATAGCCATGGCCGGCCAATGGGCAGCATGGCAGAGCAGCTCAGCCCAGCCGGCCTCGCACTCTCACCAACAGACATCTTCATTCCAGGGGAGGTCAGCAGCCAGGACTGCACCCTACAATGCTCACCACTGCTTGAGCACCGTCAGGTTGCATCTAGAGACCGGTGTCAGCACTAGCCGGTAATGCACTAGCGCCAGCAGCAGCTCCAAAAGCTCATAGTGGTATCCAGTCGTCACGACTGCCGTCGTCGCGTCCACATGCCAAAAGCAAAACATGTTCCGACTGCTGCTGCGTGTTGCAGGTGCCACTCACAACAGCGTGGCGAAGCGTGCTAGTGCGGCGCGTCTCGCATGTGGCGAAATCGCATGAATTCAAATGTGTATCTTTGGACAGGCACTGAGCACCGCTGAGAGCGAGATAGTTTTTGCTGCGTCGGCCATTTCGTAGATATGACTCTCCTCTGTTCAAAGCACTGTTTACATATATTTTTGACTGAGTGGCTGCGGAGATACGGGCTTCGTATCACAGGGGGGTGGTTTTCAGGTAGTTGGGAACGCCTGACAGCAGGGCAGCAGCAGTCAGCAGAGCCCGACTGACTCTTCAGCGGCTGCCTCCTGCTGCCTGGGTCAATGGGGCTGCTGCCTGGCTGACGGGGCCACTGGCAGCAAGTGGAAGATGCTGCAGGATGGTGTGGGTGCTGTGTATGAAGCTGGCCATGTCTTGGTCTGGGTAGACTGGCAACAGTTAGTGCCAGGTCAAGGAGAGGGGCTGGGAAGGTGCCAAAGCTGGGGAGCTGTTGATGCAGCTGGCACACCTTGTGGGGTGCAGACGTCATGACGTCCCGACATCAGCTGCCTGGCGCCCACCATAAACTACCCTGCTGGGAGCCACATAGAAACGATGGTGCATGGCCTGGAGGCGCACGCTGCACTTGGCTGCCGCTACCAGGGCCTGGCATAGCGGGTGGCCGGCTGCTGCCTGGCAGCTCCGTCTGGGCCGCTGCCGGCGCCGCCCCCTGGTGCTGCCCCCTACCTCCTGACCCACCCCTCTCCTGAGCTTGTGGCAGTATTGACCCTGCCAGGTGTCCTGACTGGCCAGGCAGTGGCAGTGGGGTCTGCTTGCCTCAGCCTGACCTCACTGCCTCACCACTGCCTGCTCTGGCCCAGCTGCCACTGCTCTCAGCCTCAGCCCTGTGTGTTGCCCTCTGCCTCCACAAACACCTATGACTCATCCTTAAAGCCCACCGCCCTGCAGAGCAGCAGAGGGTCTGACTCAGGCTGCTGCATTACAGGGCAGTGTCAGAGCAGAGCAGCAGGTGCTGGAGGAGGGTGTCCGCTGCTGCCAGCAACCAGGGTAGCCTGGTCAGTGCTGCTGCCAGTCAGCAAGGCTGACACCCTGCACATAGCTGCCAGGTTGTAGCAACACAGCACCTGCAGATGGGGTACCTGCCTGCAGTGTGTGGCACTGGCTGCTGGGGCTCCACCTGCGCAGTCGAGCTGCCTTTCTGGCCTGGTGGGTGGTGGTGGTGGTGGGTTCAGGTAACAGCTGGGGCTGCAGGGGAGTAGGGCAATGGCAAACTGACCCTGGCTGCTCCAGGGAGTGCGCCACACAACCCAGCCACCCAGGCAGCCCAGCCTGGCCCCTCACAGCAGTGATGGAGAGGAGGCTCCTATTGGGGTAGCGGCAGCGGTATATGGAAAAGGGGTTTGCAAAAAACGAACAGATCAGGCTGGGTGTGCCAACGTGTCGCCTAGCCGCATCGCTCCCGGCTTCGTGCCAAGCCAGGGTTGCGTAGCACAGCTGGCTTTAATCATCGGGCAGGCGCACAGGCACGTCCGACCAACCGCTTGTAATTTATCGAGAGCGCCTGTGGGAGTAGCCAGCGAGTAGTGTTTCTCGCCAGCTGTGATCCACTGGCTTATATACGAGGTCCACGCTGCTGACCTCTATCTGCTCTGCAGGTTGATTCAAAGGTATCACCGAGGCATCGCTGACGGAAATGAGCTGAGAGCAGCCAGGAGCAGCCAGGTGCGTAGGCGCACCCACACCCAGCCAATCATACGCTGCTGCTGCTACTGGCGCCCCTCACACCCTGACAGCCTTCTAGCTTCACCCACTCTGCAGGCCAACAGATAGTTCCAGCTATGAGCCAGCGTGACATGCAATATCAAGCCGCAGTGGATGGCGGTGCCTCAGCAACAGATAGGTACAGCCCAGCCAGCGAGGCGCCCCCTCCTGCCACTAGGCTGCTTGACCTCCCGCCAGCGCTGCTGGATGACATCGCTTGCCGGGTCATGCAGCTTCAGGCCAGGAGCCTGCTGCCCCTGACCTGCCGCGCCTTCTCCCATGCAATGCTGTAATCAGCCGCTCACGCCGCGAGTTGTTGCAGCCGTGCAAGGGAGGACAAACAAGCTGGCCCTCACCTTGTGGCAGCCAGAGACAGTGGACAGCATGTATTACAACAAGTAGTTGGCTCCCACGTTGCAGTTGCCGCAGACAGAGTACACCCAACAGTACACCGACCTGCTGGCCCATGCCCTGGCAAAGTTGGACAAGTGTGCAGCAGTGGAGGTCTGCAAGTTGGTCAGCAGTGGGACATACAACTCCGACAATTGCAGACACCTACACTGCTCACCTGGCCTTGCACAGCACCTGCTGGACAGCTTCCCCAGCCTTACTGCCCTGACCCTGGACGGGCTCGTTGTCTCAAGCGATGCGCTAGCCAGCCTGCTCTCCCACCCGCCCCTGGCCCTGCAGCTGCAGCAGCTAGACATCACAGATATCATAAGCCAGGAAGGTGATGAGCCTGGAGCAGTGGGCCCTGTGTTTCAAGGTCTGCAGTTGAGGCAGCTCAGCATAGCTGTCGTAGATGCCCAACAACTGCTGCTTGGCACACCACCGCTGCCTATCTTCCAGCCCCTGGCGCACCACCTGACCCAATTAAACTTCTACCTGTACTATCCGCAGTATGATGATGATCCGCTTTCAAACAATCTGGTGCAGTTCAAATACCTGGTGGAGTATTTGCAACCTCTGACTCAGCTGCAAGTGCTCACTCTACCTTGCCAAGACCAGCTGGAGGGCCTGACTGAGCTGCTGCAAGCGCTGCCTCAACTCCACACCCTGCAGGTGCCTGCGGTCACAGTCTCGGGCCATCAGCAGCTTGACACACTGCTGGCAGCCACTCAGATCACAAGCCTCCAATTGGACACAATTGAGGGATTGGGCACCTCATATGCTGATGCACCTTGCAGCTGGCAGCGGCTGGAGCTGACTGGGGGGATTGATTGGAAGGTAATCACGTACCTCCCCCTGCACTCCCTCTCCCAGCCTCTGTTGCTGGGGCATCTGGAAGTCAGTGTGGGGGATACTCCAGACCCTGAGATGGCAGCCGCACTCCAACTCCTGGCATATGCGTGCAAGGTGCCAGTGCAGATCAAGAGCATGCTGCTGACTATGCTGAGCCCAAAGCATCAATCTAATTCAGATGACGGGTGGTCTGCAAAAGAGGAGGAGGATGATGAGGCAAAAGAGGGACCAGGCCTCGTCGTCATCACTCCAGCGTTCCTACAGCAGCAGAGGGTGGAACTTGCGCAGCTGGTAGCTTTGCTGCAACCGCTGCAGTGTTGCGGCAAGGTGGTGGTCCATGACCTGCATGGAGTAATTGTGCATTGTGCCGGGACTGCACCTCTTTTGCGCTGTGTTACGGCAGCGTGGAGCCCTCGCTGATGTTCTGGCGCCAGCTGGTGCACCTCATGCCCGCAGTGCAGAAAGTCGTGTTTATCCATGCAGAGGGATGTGACTCTGCAGCCATGCATGAGTCGCTGCAGCTCATGGCTGAGCAGCCCTGGGCACGGTGGCTGCATGTCACAGTTCGCGACAGGTCAACTTCCTCTGAACTGCCTGCATATTGGCAGGCTGGTAGCTGGGTGAAAGCTGGCATATTCAAAGTGAGCATGTTCATCTGGTCTAAGTGATGTCGCGAGTGACAGTGGTGACTGTTGCCATGTTGGGAGACCCAGGAGCGATGACATCAACAAGACATGCATGGCTGGACCAGGCTAGACAGCTTCAGCGCTTGCACCATCCTTGATGACAACAGCTGTGTCACCACACACGTTAAGCTTGCCCCGGCACCGTTTGTGACGGTAGTGGCCAGGCAAGGTCGGTGTCGTAGCTAAGACTAAGTTTTCAGGTGTTGAGGCTGATGTGGCAATGGTTGGGAGGTTGCATGGGGCGAACCCTAGACAAGATGAGGAACGCATTGTGAAGCACATGGCTCCATGAAGGTTGGAATAGGTCGGCCACAGCGCATCCAACACCACAGCCTGCTGCTGCTTCTACGGAGTAATGGCTGTCATGATGGTCTGCTGGGCGGTGTATAGGAGGTAAGACGAGGGGTTGGCTGTCTGCCCAGTCGCTCTTCATTCCGTTTTAAAGTTTGTGGCCAGCCCCTATGCTGCTACAGTCCCTTTGTGTCTTGCTCTCTGCCTTGCTGCCAGCCAGCTACAGGGCTGTCCCTTCCTGGTCACCCCTCCCATTGAACCACCAACCCCCGATTGAAGCGTCGGAATGCGGCCGCGCTGAGGCACGCGCCGAGCTGGTCGGGCATGTTGCCGGGTATACGGCCCTACCGAGCCTGCGGACCTGATGTACGTTGACCCAGTAACAGTAAGTCCCTGATTAACGCGATGGATAGTGCGCGATGTGCGAGGAGCCCGACCCCATGTCCAACATCGTGACCAACATGCGCTGGTCCAGGGGCTCTGAAACTTGGAGGAGACCACAGTAGGAGCACAGCAGTGGCAGCTGCATCAACCCCTTGTTGATTAGGCTCCAAAAGGTTAGCAAACACTCCTCCATGCTGCCCAACCTGCTGATGCCCGTATGACGACCATCGAACTCAATCGGATTCTCCAGCCCTGCGTCACTGGCTAGGGAACTTAGCTGTGGACCCCCTGCCAAGTTCTCAACTATTGCTGTGTATTGCCAATAGGCTTTTTACCTACGTGTGTACGTGCTTGCAGGATGCCTGCATCCAAGTATCACCCCTACAAGAGGAAGGGAGGGCATGCTGCCCGCTGTGCTGTGTGTGTGACGTGTACACCAACTGGCCATGCTGGCTGGGTGGAGATCCATGTGGAGGGGGAGGCAGCTTTCTACAGATCCGGATGCAGTCAGCCTGTTTGAGCCCATTCCACCTAGCACCCTGGTGGCAACACCACTCGTCACACTCCCGTGTGTGGTGTCATGCAGACACACCACTGAGGAGCAGGACGAGCAGACCACGCCCCCAAGCATGCCCAAGCAACAGCAGGACTGGGCCACCGCAAGGTGCGCCTTTCACTCCTCAGCCCTGACCTGCACCAGCCCTGCCTTGCACCAGCCTTGCCCTGGCTATGGCCATAGCCTGACCTTCGCTGAACTGCCCTGCCCTTCTTTGCTCCTTTGGTCCTTTGGCTGCAGGTCAATTGCTGCTGCAGTTCTCCAGCAGATACGGCAAGTACCCGCACTGTTGCGCCTTCTGCGGTCACAGGCTGATAGCAAGGTGACGCTACAGTTGTCAACACTGCAAGATGCTGAGGTACAGCTTGGCCGACTGGAGTTTGCGCTGCAACACATCATGCAACCCAGGTAACAAGGGAGGGAGCAGCGGGGCGAAGGGCAGGGGCGTGGGGTGGGGCTGGGAGTGGGGACAATGGATGAGGCACTTGTGAAGCTGAAGGTACAGCTGAAGGTACCGCTACCTGCATGCTACCTGCCCTGCCCTGATGTGTTGCAGGCCCTTCTCGTCATCCCCGTTGGCACCATTACCTGAGGAGCAGGGTCCCAGCACCCCCGCACCCTTGCAGCAGGGGGTCAATACGCAGCAGGGTTACAGCAGGGTTGCAGCAGGGGGTCAATACGCAGCAGGGGGTCAATACG
Source organism: Haematococcus lacustris (assembly GCA_030144725.1). Taxonomy (NCBI): domain Eukaryota; kingdom Viridiplantae; phylum Chlorophyta; class Chlorophyceae; order Chlamydomonadales; family Haematococcaceae; genus Haematococcus; species Haematococcus lacustris. The sequence goes on along the minus strand of JASKMD010000004.1, from coordinate 898,207 downwards.
CCGGGCTGGGAGTGGGGACAAGGGATCCACGCTGAGTGGTCAGAGACTGCATGTGCATGTGCCCAATGCATGACCCCCGCACCAAGGGGTGTGTGCATGAGGCCCACCATCACAAAGCCCTTTGTGGCCATGCCCATGTTCGATCAGAAGAGGGATGACAAGCACTGGGACGATGAGTGCCTCACCCTTCTGTGCTCATTTGCACCAGACAGCGTGAAGCAGCTGTGCACCTTGGGCAAGAAGCTGAGCGTGAAAATGTTAAACGAGTATTGCAAGGCAGTGGGGTTATATGTGCCAGCCAACACCTTGCGTGCTGACCTACGGTATATGGTACTGGAGCATCTCAATGGGAAGGCAGAGTGGGATTGAGCTGGCTGTGAAAATTGGGCTCCATGCGTAAAGTGTACCGCAGTGTACCGCAGCGGAGAACTCTGCACCCCGCGTTGTGGGTGCTGTTAGGCAGCACTTGAAAGGCCCATCGCGCAGAGCGGAACCGTTCGCGTGCCTGGCAGGTCCGTGGGTGCCAGCAGCTCGGGCGCGCAGGCGCAAGCGCGACGCAAAGATAACGCGTTCCGCGTTAAAATGTCAACTCAACTCTCACCAGGCACGCCGCAAAGTCAAATGTCCCTTACGTGGTGGTTCAATGGGAGGGGTGACCTCCTATCCTTGGGGTAGTAAGTGACATCCCTCTCAACACAGTGACATTCCCGATCCTGATGATGACGAAGGCCTAATGATGAGGGTATTACAATTATACTACACAAGAATTGCAGCACAGGCATGACCCGGTTTGTTAACCCAAAGCTAACATGGGTTAACCAAGGGAGAAAAGTAAACAAATTGTTAACACGACCGCCAGGTCGCGCTCCGCGATGGAAGGCGTAGCAACCGCGACCTCAATCTTCGACACGCAAGGCACCTTTCCGCAAAGCAAAGCTATACGCAGAAGTACAGTGCTCGGCTGCTGTTTTGCTATGATGGAACTCTGCTTGGAGCAGGCCATGGTTGGTCGCCTGTAGCTATGGGGGGCAGGCTAGATAAGATAGGCTAGCCGTGGCTTTGGGAGGCAAAATTTTCAGATATGGTGACGAACAAGGACGCTATTGTTCCGTTAGCTTGGCGGGGATGATGGCGGCAGGCATCGCACGCGCAAATGCACATTCAATTGCACGTCATGCAAGTCAGTCGTGCAATCAGGCGGCCCCAACATTCAAAAAATGACAGGAAACCGACCCCTGGTAGTAGGACGGCTGTAACTCTGCACTCACTACGCCAAATATTATGCTAGTTGGCTCACAATGTAGGCAACCCAGCCAGCTACCTTTCACCCATCCAGAATAGTTATCCAGTCAGTAGGCCGTGCACAGCAAAGCTTCAAAGTTACTAATTCAAATTTGAGCCACAGCGAGGCATGCAGTCATCGCTTCGACCGCCCGCGCCGCTTAGGCTGCTCTACATGAGCATGCGCGTCGGAAGCAGCAGTCGGATCGGAAAGCGGATGCGGGAATGTGGCACTGAGCCCACCTCCTACCCATACCTGGAGGGCAATGCCACAGCTCGACCATTTGGACTTACAACGTGCTACTTACTAGGTTAAGCTCCTCTAAGACAGTGTTACAAACGCTCATACTCAGATAAGCCAAAAGCACACTTTGGACTGTGACCCCCAATTCCCTTAGCCGATCTCAGGACCGGGGCCATGCAGTCAGACACACAACTCCACACCATGACCGAATCAGGACTCGGCTCCTCTGAGAGTTACACTCCCCTACATGCCATCCACCTGCGTGCAAAGTTTCATAGCTCAACTGCAACCCCACAGGCCCGTGGCCCTGATTCTGCTTGGAGAACATGATGTCACTTTGAAGATGTCAAACTGAACGAGGCCTGGGCTGTTTGATGTGCGGTTTGTTTCAATAGATGCGCCAATGGGTCAAGAACAAACATTACGTATCGCTTTTTCTATGGGTGCAGCTGGTGCAACACGGTGGAGGACACAGTGGAGGAGGGGGGGGTGTAAGCCGGTGAAACCTTAGTGTGCGCCGACCCAGATGGTGTATTTGGCGAAAGCGAATACGCCCAGATGTTTCAATCACCCCGTCAAGGTGCCCTGCACGCCCGGCAGACATCGCGTTGGGTGTCAGCCGGACATTCCATTTGTGCACAACCAGCTCACTGCGCTAGGTAGATGGGGCCACAGCGATGCGGCTCACCGTGCCAAGGAGACCAGCCTCGCCGCTGTGAATTGTTCGCGGGCACATGTGGCAGTACGCGAGCAAAGACTCCAATGGCTAGCGCTGATGGTCAGATTACGCGGACTAAACCGTGGCTGCCAGTGTGACAAACGCTATTGAAAACGATGCGGTATTCAGAGAGTAGTTGCATGAACATTACTAACCCCATGTTGGGGCCGCCTGACGTGCAAGTCTGGATCTGGCTGCAAGTCAGGATTAACTAGTCAAGCAATCTCCGCACTAGCGGGACGAGCTGAACTCCGGGGAGCTACAGCTCTCTACGGCGCTACGGGAGGCACATTACAACATCAGCATTATAAAGGTTGTGTGCTTGCTATGCTAGGCGCCATTGGCCGTATCGAACATCACGCAGCAACAAAAGGACCACAATGGCTGCGCGGCTCAGCGGCTTGCTTAGCGGCTCAGAGGTTTGCACGCCGGCTCACCACTACCCCTCAGCTCATACTAGCCCACGGTTCTCAACGAAGCCCATTGCCTGGCTCTGAAGATGTCGGGAGCGTTCTTTGTTGGCCTAAACATCAGGATGTTAACGTTAACAGTCGTGCCCTACCAGCCTGTAAGTCTCTGCGCAGTATGATACATGCTGCATCATCACCTCCACATTGGCATCGCTTGACCTGGTGCAGCTTGATGCACGGCCTCAACTGCCGGCGGCACGAGTCTCCAAGCTGCCCGGCCACACCTTTCCACTGTGGGTGTGCAGCTAAGAGGTGCCTTGTCTACTTTGCGGGGTGCCTGGTCTGCTCACTTCCCTCATGCAGGCCATGCCTGGAGCAGGAGGGTGGGGCAGGAGGTGTGGGAGGGGATTGCTCTGCAGCCTGCCCACCTGCACCCTTCCAGCCCTACGCCCTAGACACAGTCCAGGTCCTGCTCATGGCTTGCTTGACTTGCAGGACAACCCATTGTGGGCTGTCTCCACACGCATCCCACACCAGCCCATTGACCCAGTCAAACTTGCTGGTAGCCTCTTCTCAGCTGCTGTTGGGTCGGGTCGGGTCAGGTCAGGTCAGGTCAGGTCAGGTCAGGTCAGGTCAGGTCAGGTCAGGTCAGGTCAGGTCAGGTCAGGTCAGGTCAGGTCAGGTCAGGTCAGGTCGGGTCGGGTCGGGTCGGGTCGGGTCGGGTCGGGTCGGGTCGGGTCGGGTCGGGTCGGGTCGGGTCGGGTCGGGTCGGGTCGGGTCGGGTCGGGTCGGGTCGGGTCGGGTCGGGTCGGGTCGGGTCGGGTCGGGTCGGGTCGGGTCGGGTCGGGTCGGGTCGGGTCGGGTCGGGTCGGGTCGGGTCGGGTCGGGTCGGGTCGGGTCGGGTCGGGTCGGGTCGGGTCGGGTCGGGTCGGGTCGGGTCGGGTCGGGTCGGGTCGGGTCGGGTCGGGTCGGGTCGGGTCGGGTCGGGTCGGGTCGGGTCGGGTCGGGTCGGGTCGGGTCGGGTCGGGTCGGGTCGGGTCGGGTCGGGTCGGGTCGGGTCGGGTCGGGTCGGGTCGGGTCGGGTCGGGTCGGGTCGGGTCGGGTCGGGTCGGGTCGGGTCGGGTCGGGTCGGGTCGGGTCGGGTCGGGTCGGGTCGGGTCGGGTCGGGTCGGGTCGGGTCGGGTCGGGTCGGGTCGGGTCGGGTCGGGTCGGGTCGGGTCGGGTCGGGTCGGGTCGGGTCGGGTCGGGTCGGGTCGGGTCGGGTCGGGTCGGGTCGGGTCGGGTCGGGTCGGGTCGGGTCGGGTCGGGTCGGGTCGGGTCGGGTCGGGTCGGGTCGGGTCGGGTCGGGTCGGGTCGGGTCGGGTCGGGTCGGGTCGGGTCGGGTCGGGTCGGGTCGGGTCGGGTCGGGTCGGGTCGGGTCGGGTCGGGTCGGGTCGGGTCGGGTCGGTCGGTCGGGTCGGGTCGGGTCGGGTCGGGTCGGGTCGGGTCGGGTCGGGTCGGGTCGGGTCGGGTCGGGTCGGGTCGGGTCGGGTCGGGTCGGGTCGGGTCGGGTCGGGTCGGGTCGGGTCGGGTCGGTCGGGTCGGGTCGGGTCGGGTCGGGTCGGGTCGGGTCGGGTCGGGTCGGGTCGGGTCGGGTCGGGTCGGGTCGGGTCGGGTCGGGTCGGGTCGGGTCGGGTCGGGTCGGGTCGGGTCGGGTCGGGTCGGGTCGGGTCGGGTCGGGTCGGGTCGGGTCGGGTCGGGTCGGGTCGGGTCGGGTCGGGTCGGGTCGGGTCGGGTCGGGTCGGGTCGGGTCGGGTCGGGTCGGGTCGGGTCGGGTCGGGTCGGGTCGGGTCGGTCGGGTCGGGTCGGGTCGGGTCGGGTCGGGTCGGGTCGGGTCGGGTCGGGTCGGGTCGGGTCGGGTCGGGTCGGGTCGGGTCGGGTCGGGTCGGGTCGGGTCGGGTCGGGTCGGGTCGGGTCGGGTCGGGTCGGGTCGGGTCGGGTCGGGTCGGGTCGGGTCGGGTCGGGTCGGGTCGGGTCGGGTCGGGTCGGGTCGGGTCGGGTCGGGTCGGGTCGGGTCGGGTCGGGTCGGGTCGGGTCGGGTCGGGTCGGGTCGGGTCGGGTCGGGTCGGGTCGGGTCGGGTCGGGTCGGGTCGGGTCGGGTCGGGTCGGGTCGGGTCGGGTCGGGTCGGGTCGGGTCGGGTCGGGTCGGGTCGGGTCGGGTCGGGTCGGGTCGGGTCGGGTCGGGTCGGGTCGGGTCGGGTCGGGTCGGGTCGGGTCGGGTCGGGTCGGGTCGGGTCGGGTCGGGTCGGGTCGGGTCGGGTCGGGTCGGGTCGGGTCGGGTCGGGTCGGGTCGGGTCGGGTCGGGTCGGGTCGGGTCGGGTCGGGTCGGGTCGGGTCGGGTCGGGTCGGGTCGGGTCGGGTCGGGTCGGGTCGGGTCGGGTCGGGTCGGGTCGGGTCGGGTCGGGTCGGGTCGGGTCGGGTCGGGTCGGGTCGGGTCGGGTCGGGTCGGGTCGGGTCGGGTCGGTCGGGTCGGGTCGGGTCGGGTCGGGTCGGGTCGGGTCGGGTCGGGTCGGGTCGGGTCGGGTCGGGTCGGGTCGGGTCGGGTCGGGTCGGGTCGGGTCGGGTCGGGTCGGGTCGGGTCGGGTCGGGTCGGGTCGGGTCGGGTCGGGTCGGGTCGGGTCGGGTCGGGTCGGGTCGGGTCGGGTCGGGTCGGGTCGGGTCGGGTCGGGTCGGGTCGGGTCGGGTCGGGTCGGGTCGGGTCGGGTCGGGTCGGGTCGGGTCGGGTCGGGTCGGGTCGGGTCGGGTCGGGTCGGGTCGGGTCGGGTCGGGTCGGGTCGGGTCGGGTCGGGTCGGGTCGGGTCGGGTCGGGTCGGGTCGGGTCGGGTCGGGTCGGTCGGGTCGGGTCGGGTCGGGTCGGGTCGGGTCGGGTCGGGTCGGGTCGGGTCGGGTCGGTCGGGTCGGGTCGGGTCGGGTCGGGTCGGGTCGGGTCGGGTCGGGTCGGGTCGGGTCGGGTCGGGTCGGGTCGGGTCGGGTCGGGTCGGGTCGGGTCGGGTCGGGTCGGGTCGGGTCGGGTCGGGTCGGGTCGGGTCGGGTCGGGTCGGGTCGGGTCGGGTCGGGTCGGGTCGGGTCGGGTCGGGTCGGGTCGGGTCGGGTCGGGTCGGGTCGGGTCGGGTCGGGTCGGGTCGGGTCGGGTCGGGTCGGGTCGGGTCGGGTCGGGTCGGGTCGGGTCGGGTCGGGTCGGGTCGGGTCGGGTCGGGTCGGGTCGGGTCGGGTCGGGTCGGGTCGGGTCGGGTCGGGTCGGGTCGGGTCGGGTCGGGTCGGGTCGGGTCGGGTCGGGTCGGGTCGGGTCGGGTCGGGTCGGGTCGGGTCGGGTCGGGTCGGGTCGGGTCGGGTCGGGTCGGGTCGGGTCGGGTCGGGTCGGGTCGGGTCGGGTCGGGTCGGGTCGGGTCGGGTCGGGTCGGGTCGGGTCGGGTCGGGTCGGTCGGGTCGGGTCGGGTCGGGTCGGGTCGGGTCGGGTCGGGTCGGGTCGGGTCGGGTCGGGTCGGGTCGGGTCGGGTCGGGTCGGGTCGGGTCGGGTCGGGTCGGGTCGGGTCGGGTCGGGTCGGGTCGGGTCGGGTCGGGTCGGGTCGGGTCGGGTCGGGTCGGGTCGGGTCGGGTCGGGTCGGGTCGGGTCGGGTCGGGTCGGGTCGGGTCGGGTCGGGTCGGGTCGGGTCGGGTCGGGTCGGGTCGGGTCGGGTCGGGTCGGGTCGGGTCGGGTCGGGTCGGGTCGGGTCGGGTCGGGTCGGGTCGGGTCGGGTCGGGTCGGGTCGGGTCGGGTCGGGTCGGGTCGGGTCGGGTCGGGTCGGGTCGGGTCGGGTCGGGTCGGGTCGGGTCGGGTCGGGTCGGGTCGGGTCGGGTCGGGTCGGGTCGGGTCGGGTCGGGTCGGGTCGGGTCGGGTCGGGTCGGGTCGGGTCGGGTCGGGTCGGGTCGGGTCGGGTCGGGTCGGGTCGGGTCGGGTCGGGTCGGGTCGGGTCGGGTCGGGTCGGGTCGGGTCGGGTCGGGTCGGGTCGGGTCGGGTCGGGTCGGGTCGGGTCGGGTCGGGTCGGGTCGGGTCGGGTCGGGTCGGGTCGGGTCGGGTCGGGTCGGGTCGGGTCGGGTCGGGTCGGGTCGGGTCGGGTCGGGTCGGGTCGGGTCGGGTCGGGTCGGGTCGGGTCGGGTCGGGTCGGGTCGGGTCGGGTCGGGTCGGGTCGGGTCGGGTCGGGTCGGGTCGGGTCGGGTCGGGTCGGGTCGGGTCGGGTCGGGTCGGGTCGGGTCGGGTCGGGTCGGGTCGGGTCGGGTCGGGTCGGGTCGGGTCGGGTCGGGTCGGGTCGGGTCGGGTCGGGTCGGGTCGGGTCGGGTCGGGTCGGGTCGGGTCGGGTCGGGTCGGGTCGGGTCGGGTCGGGTCGGGTCGGGTCGGGTCGGGTCGGGTCGGGTCGGGTCGGGTCGGGTCGGGTCGGGTCGGGTCGGGTCGGGTCGGGTCGGGTCGGGTCGGGTCGGGTCGGGTCGGGTCGGGTCGGGTCGGGTCGGGTCGGGTCGGGTCGGGTCGGGTCGGGTCGGGTCGGGTCGGGTCGGGTCGGGTCGGGTCGGGTCGGGTCGGGTCGGGTCGGGTCGGGTCGGGTCGGGTCGGGTCGGGTCGGGTCGGGTCGGGTCGGGTCGGGTCGGGTCGGGTGGGTCGGGTCGGGTCGGGTCGGGTCGGGTCGGGTCGGGTCGGGTCGGGTCGGGTCGGGTCGGGTCGGGTCGGGTCGGGTCGGGTCGGGTCGGGTCGGGTCGGGTCGGGTCGGGTCGGGTCGGGTCGGGTCGGGTCGGGTCGGGTCGGGTCGGGTCGGGTCGGGTCGGGTCGGGTCGGGTCGGGTCGGGTCGGGTCGGGTCGGGTCGGGTCGGGTCGGGTCGGGTCGGGTCGGGTCGGGTCGGGTCGGGTCGGGTCGGGTCGGGTCGGGTCGGGTCGGGTCGGGTCGGGTCGGGTCGGGTCGGGTCGGGTCGGGTCGGGTCGGGTCGGGTCGGGTCGGGTCGGGTCGGGTCGGGTCGGGTCGGGTCGGGTCGGGTCGGGTCGGGTCGGGTCGGGTCGGGTCGGGTCGGGTCGGGTCGGGTCGGGTCGGGTCGGGTCGGGTCGGGTCGGGTCGGGTCGGGTCGGGTCGGGTCGGGTCGGGTCGGGTCGGGTCGGGTCGGGTCGGGTCGGGTCGGGTCGGGTCGGGTCGGGTCGGGTCGGGTCGGGTCGGGTCGGGTCGGGTCGGGTCGGGTCGGGTCGGGTCGGGTCGGGTCGGGTCGGGTCGGGTCGGGTCGGGTCGGGTCGGGTCGGGTCGGGTCGGGTCGGGTCGGGTCGGGTCGGGTCGGGTCGGGTCGGGTCGGGTCGGGTCGGGTCGGGTCGGGTCGGGTCGGGTCGGGTCGGGTCGGGTCGGGTCGGGTCGGGTCGGGTCGGGTCGGGTCGGGTCGGGTCGGGTCGGGTCGGGTCGGGTCGGGTCGGGTCGGTCGGGTCGGGTCGGGTCGGGTCGGGTCGGGTCGGGTCGGGTCGGGTCGGGTCGGGTCGGGTCGGGTCGGGTCGGGTCGGGTCGGGTCGGGTCGGGTCGGGTCGGGTCGGGTCGGGTCGGGTCGGGTCGGGTCGGGTCGGGTCGGGTCGGGTCGGGTCGGGTCGGGTCGGGTCGGGTCGGGTCGGGTCGGGTCGGGTCGGGTCGGGTCGGGTCGGGTCGGGTCGGGTCGGGTCGGGTCGGGTCGGGTCGGGTCGGGTCGGGTCGGGTCGGGTCGGGTCGGGTCGGGTCGGGTCGGGTCGGGTCGGGTCGGGTCGGGTCGGGTCGGGTCGGGTCGGGTCGGGTCGGGTCGGGTCGGGTCGGGTCGGGTCGGGTCGGGTCGGGTCGGGTCGGGTCGGGTCGGGTCGGGTCGGGTCGGGTCGGGTCGGGTCGGGTCGGGTCGGGTCGGGTCGGGTCGGGTCGGGTCGGGTCGGGTCGGGTCGGGTCGGGTCGGGTCGGGTCGGGTCGGGTCGGGTCGGGTCGGGTCGGGTCGGGTCGGGTCGGGTCGGGTCGGGTCGGGTCGGGTCGGGTCGGGTCGGGTCGGGTCGGGTCGGGTCGGGTCGGGTCGGGTCGGGTCGGGTCGGGTCGGGTCGGGTCGGGTCGGGTCGGGTCGGGTCGGGTCGGGTCGGGTCGGGTCGGGTCGGGTCGGGTCGGGTCGGGTGGGTCGGGTCGGGTCGGGTCGGGTCGGGTCGGGTCGGGTCGGGTCGGGTCGGGTCGGGTCGGGTCGGGTCGGGTCGGGTCGGGTCGGGTCGGGTCGGGTCGGGTCGGGTCGGGTCGGGTCGGGTCGGGTCGGGTCGGGTCGGGTCGGGTCGGGTCGGGTCGGGTCGGGTCGGGTCGGGTCGGGTCGGGTCGGGTCGGGTCGGGTCGGGTCGGGTCGGGTCGGGTCGGGTCGGGTCGGGTCGGGTCGGGTCGGGTCGGGTCGGGTCGGGTCGGGTCGGGTCGGGTCGGGTCGGGTCGGGTCGGGTCGGGTCGGGTCGGGTCGGGTCGGGTCGGGTCGGGTCGGGTCGGGTCGGGTCGGGTCGGGTCGGGTCGGGTCGGGTCGGGTCGGGTCGGGTCGGGTCGGGTCGGGTCGGGTCGGGTCGGGTCGGGTCGGGTCGGGTCGGGTCGGGTCGGGTCGGGTCGGGTCGGGTCGGGTCGGGTCGGGTCGGGTCGGGTCGGGTCGGGTCGGGTCGGGTCGGGTCGGGTCGGGTCGGGTCGGGTCGGGTCGGGTCGGGTCGGGTCGGGTCGGGTCGGGTCGGGTCGGGTCGGGTCGGGTCGGGTCGGGTCGGGTCGGGTCGGGTCGGGTCGGGTCGGGTCGGGTCGGGTCGGGTCGGGTCGGGTCGGGTCGGGTCGGGTCGGGTCGGGTCGGGTCGGGTCGGGTCGGGTCGGGTCGGGTCGGGTCGGGTCGGGTCGGGTCGGGTCGGGTCGGGTCGGGTCGGGTCGGGTCGGGTCGGGTCGGGTCGGGTCGGGTCGGGTCGGGTCGGGTCGGGTCGGGTCGGGTCGGGTCGGGTCGGGTCGGGTCGGGTCGGGTCGGGTCGGGTCGGGTCGGGTCGGGTCGGGTCGGGTCGGGTCGGGTCGGGTCGGGTCGGGTCGGGTCGGGTCGGGTCGGGTCGGGTCGGGTCGGGTCGGGTCGGGTCGGGTCGGGTCGGGTCGGGTCGGGTCGGGTCGGGTCGGGTCGGGTCGGGTCGGGTCGGGTCGGGTCGGGTCGGGTCGGGTCGGGTCGGGTCGGGTCGGGTCGGGTCGGGTCGGGTCGGGTCGGGTCGGGTCGGGTCGGGTCGGGTCGGGTCGGGTCGGGTCGGGTCGGGTCGGGTCGGGTCGGGTCGGGTCGGGTCGGGTCGGGTCGGGTCGGGTCGGGTCGGGTCGGGTCGGGTCGGGTCGGGTCGGGTCGGGTCGGGTCGGGTCGGGTCGGGTCGGGTCGGGTCGGGTCGGGTCGGGTCGGGTCGGGTCGGGTCGGGTCGGGTCGGGTCGGGTCGGGTCGGGTCGGGTCGGGTCGGGTCGGGTCGGGTCGGGTCGGGTCGGGTCGGGTCGGGTCGGGTCGGGTCGGGTCGGGTCGGGTCGGGTCGGGTCGGGTCGGGTCGGGTCGGGTCGGGTCGGGTCGGGTCGGGTCGGGTCGGGTCGGGTCGGGTCGGGTCGGGTCGGGTCGGGTCGGGTCGGGTCGGGTCGGGTCGGGTCGGGTCGGGTCGG
>JASKMD010000004.1:813485-887393 GCA_030144725.1 Haematococcus lacustris | reverse complement strand
ACCTCACTGCCTCAGCCTGACCTCACTGCCTCACCACTGCCTGCTCTGACTCAGCCTGACCTCACTGCCTCAGCCTGACCTCACTGCCTCACCACTGCCTGCTCTGACTCAGCTGCCACTGCTCTCAGCCTCAGCCCTGTGTGTTGCCCTCTGCCTCCACAAACACCTATGACTCGTCCTTAAAGCCCACCGCCCTGCAGAGCAGCACAGGGTTTGCCTCAGGCTGCTGCCTGGCAGCTCCGTCTGGGCCGCTGCTGGCGCCACCCCCTGGTGCTGCCCCCTACCTCCTGACCCACACCTCCTCCTGAGCCAGCTGCAGCCCTGACCCTGCCGGTGACCTGGATGGCCAGGCAGTGGCAGGCAGTGGCAGGCAGTCTCTAGGCTGACGCTGCCCCCGCTTCCCTATCCTGCCATTGTGTCAGCGCCTGCCTGCCTGCATCAACAGACCGTCAGGGACCCTTGCAGGCTCCTGCTCTAGAGGCTGAATGGGGCTGGCTGGAGGGAGGCAAGGACAGCTGGCCAGACTGAAGGTTGCTGGAGCTGGTGTTGGGCTGCAGCCAGGGGTGAGCTCACTGCTCCAATGCTGCGCATGCCCTGGCTGGAGGGTTCTACGACCGAAGAACACAAGGCATGTAGAAAAAGAAGGAGAAAGAATGGAATGATAGAGCAAGGGCAGAAGCGCTGTCTGAGGAAACATTTGCCCCCTCTCACACATTCCCACTCTGGTGGGGGAGGTGGGGGGGGGGCGAACAGGGTTGCATGGGACGAACCCTGTGCGCATCGCCCTCGGTTTTGTCCGTAGCTGACGCAGTTCTTCTCGGCGACTTGCCTCGTCCAGCTGCACTCGCGCTATAACATCGGGCCGCGAAAGACGAAACTGATATCGGCTGTAACATCGGGCCGCACAAGTCGAATCGCTCGTAAGTCATCGGAAGCGCCTGTGGGAGGAGCCAGGGAGTAGTGTTTCTCTCCAGCTGTGATCTACTGGCTCATGTCCGAGGTCCACGCTGCTGCCCTCTTTCTGCTCTGCAGGCTTGTTGGGAAGCATCGCCGACAGAAGTGAGCTGAGAGCAGCCAGGCACAACCAGGTGTGTACCCGCACCCCCTCATCCAGCCAATCATACGCTGCTGCTGTTACTGGTGCCCCTCACACCCTGACAGCCTTGTTGCTCCACCCACTCTGCAGGTCAACAGACAGTCCCAGCTATGACCGAGCGTAACATGCAACATCAAGCCGCAGTGCATGGCGGTGCCTCAGCAACATATGGGTACAGCCCAGCCAGTGAGGCGCCCCCTCCTGCCACTAGGCTGCTGGACCTCCCGCCAGCGCTGCTGGATGACATCGCTTGCCGGGTCATGCAGCTTCAGGCTAGGGGAGGAACCCTATCGCTCACCTGCCGCGCCTTCTCGAAGGCCAACCTGTTGCACGCCCCCGCTCTCCACATCCAGCTGGAGAGCCAGCGCCGCGACCGGCTTCTCACACCACGCGTCGTCGCAGCCCTGAAAGCCAGGACGTGCAAGCTGGCCCTAACTCTGGAGCAACAGCAATTTCAGGACAGCAGGCAGTACATCAGGCTGCTGACCGAGGTTCTGAAGAAGCTGGCAAGCTGTTCAGCCGTTGTAGTCTGCAAGCTATGCACCAGGAAGGGGCCCTCCCTCTATAGGGATGAGCGCTGTAAGCGTCTAAGCTGCAGCCCCGACCTTGCTCAGCACTTGATGGACAGCTTCCCATCCCTGACCTCCCTGTCACTCCACAACTATGCCATCCCCTGCAGTGACCTGGCCAGCCTGCTCTCCCACCCGCCGCTTGCCCTGCAGCTGCAGCAGCTGGACCTCAGCAGCACCACCATCCTTCAGCCTGAGCAGCCTGAGCCAGCTGTCCCTGCAATTGCACAGCTGTCCCCACAGCTGTCCCTGCAATTGCAGCAGCTGGACCTCAGCAGCACCATTATCACCCACGCTGAGCAGCCTGAGCCAGGGGCAGCCACCCTGTCCAACCTGTTCCATGCATCCAGGCTCAAACAGCTGAGCTTGTTGATCAGCGGCATGGCCCCCCTGCCCAACCTGCAGCCATTGTCCCAGCACCTGACACAGCTATGCCTCATGCTGCAGAGTGGTGTGGGCCTTGACGAGTTCACTGCACCACTGCAGCCCTTGGCTCAGCTGCAGGTGCTGACGATTTCCGACATTTACCGCGTGGAGGGGCTGCCTGGGCTGCTGCAGGTACTGCCTCGGCTGCACACCCTGCAGCTGCCTGACGCAAACGTCAGGAAGCAGGAGCAGCTGGACATTCTGCTGGCAGCTACTCAGCTTACCAGCATCCAGCTTGGTTGTTTGGATGGGCTGACCAGCTCACGTGCAGATGTGCCCTGCAGCTGGCAGCGGCTGGAGCTGATTGAGAGGGTTGGCTGGAAGGCAATCACGTACCTGCCCCTGCACTCCCTCTCCCAACCTCTAGTGTTGGGGAAACTGGACATCAGTGTGCGGGATATCCCAGACCCTGAGATGGCAGCGGCACTCCACCTACTGGCAGAAGCGATCACGGTGCCAGTGCATATCTGGCAGCTGGTACTGAAGATGAGGAGCGACGATAGCGTTAGGGTCACCACTCCAGCACTTCTACAACAGCAGAGGGTGGACCTGGCGCAGCTAGTAGCTCTGCTGCAACCGCTGCAGTGCTGCGGCAAGGTGGAGGTCAGTGGCCTGCATGAAGTCACAGCCGCTGATGTCCTGGCACTAGCTCCGTTGTGCCGGGACTGCGCCCACTTTGTTCTGTCGGGTGGCAGCGTGAAGCCCTCACTAGAGTTTTGGCACCAGCTGGTGCAGCTCATGCCCGCTGTGCAGGAGGTCGAGTTTACTCATGTAGAGGGGTGTGTTTCTGCAGCCATGCATGAGTCGCTGCAGCTCATGGCTCAGCAGCCCTGGGCACGGTGGCTGGACATCACACTACAGGATCACCGCACTGCCCCTAAGCCCCCTGCATATTGGCGGTCTGTCAGCTGGGTGAAGGCTAATGTATTCAAAGTGACTGTGTTGGGTATGTGAGCCGGCAATGGACAGTGGCTGGCGGGGCCTGCATGCTTTGTGATGTTTCATGCATGCCACAGGACTGACTGCTATCATGCTAGATAACCCAGGAGCGATGACACCAACAAGACATGCGTGGCTGGACCAGACTAGACAGCTTCGACGCCTGCATCATCCTTGATGACAACAGCTTTGTCACCACACACGTTGAGCCTGCCCTGACACCATGCGTGACAGTAGTGGCCAGGCAAGGTCGTTGTTGGAGCTAAAATTGAGTTTCCAGGTGTTGAGGTTGATGTGACAGTGGCTGGGAGGTTGCATGGGATGAACCCTAGGCAACATAAAACACGCATTGTGAAGGCACATGGCCCCATGAAGGCTGCGATAGGTCGGCCACAGCGCATGCAACGCCACAGCCTGCTGCTGCTAGGGAGCCATGGCTGTCATGACAGTCTGCTGGGCGGTGGATAGGAGGTAACACAAGAGGTGGGATGACTGTTCAGTTGCTCTTCATTCCGTACAACATTGTGTGACCAGCCAGCACAGCTTGGGGTAGGGTAGTAGTAGTAGCACAGCTTGGGGTAGGGTAGGGTAAGGCCAGCACAGCTGCTCTGATGCCACAGTGCTGTCCCTTCAGGTTTCCCGACCCTTGTAAATGCAAGGCCTGGACTCAACGTTCACAATTGCAGCTCACAATCACCTCCCAGTCCGTGCTGTGACCACCTTCACATTGTGATTGTAATATATCTTGCCTTATCACCTTCAGATTGGCATGGCCTGACCTGCCGCAGCCTGATGCAGGGCCTCACCTGCCTGCCGCACAAGTCTCCAAGCTGCCCGGCCACACCTTCCCACTGTGGGTGTGCTGCAGGGTGGTGCCTTGTCTACTCTCGGGCCTGCACTGCAGCCTGTTCACCTGCACCCTACCTGCCCTGCCTTGCCGACCTGCTGACCTGGGGCGGGGCGGGGCGGGGCGGGGCGGGGCGGGGCGGGGCGGGGCGGGGCGGGGCGGGGCGGGGCGGGGCGGGGCGGGGCGGGGCGGGGCGGGGCGGGGCGGGGCGGGGCGGGGCGGGGCGGGGCGGGGCGGGGCGGGGCGGGGCGGGGCGGGGCGGGGCGGGGCGGGGCGGGGCGGGGCGGGGCGGGGCGGGGCGGGGCGGGGCGGGGCGGGGCGGGGCGGGGCGGGGCGGGGCGGGGCGGGGCGGGGCGGGGCGGGGCGGGGCGGGGCGGGGCGGGGCGGGGCGGGGCGGGGCGGGGCGGGGCGGGGCGGGGCGGGGCGGGGCGGGGCGGGGCGGGGCGGGGCGGGGCGGGGCGGGGCGGGGCGGGGCGGGGCGGGGCGGGGCGGGGCGGGGCGGGGCGGGGCGGGGCGGGGCGGGGCGGGGCGGGGCGGGGCGGGGCGGGGCGGGGCGGGGCGGGGCGGGGCGGGGCGCTGCAGTGCTGCTGCAACGTGGAGATCGATAGCCTGCATGAAGTCACAGCCGCTGATGTCCTGGCACTGGCCCCATTGTGCCGGGACTGCACCCACCTTACGTTGTATGGCGGCAGCGTGGAGCCCTCACTGGAGTTCTGGCGCCAGCTGGTGCAGCTCATGCCCGCAGTGCACAAGGTCACTTTCATGCGTGTAGGGGGATGTGTTTCTGCAGCCATGCATGAGTCGCTGCAGCTCATGGCTGAGCAGCCCTGGGCACGGTGGCTAGACATCACAACTAGCTACCATATCACTGCATCTGAGCCCCCTGCATGTTGGCAGGCTGGCAGCTGGGTGAAGACTGGTGTTTTCAAAATGAGCATGTTCGAGGAGTGTTGATTGCTGATTGATGTGTTGAGGCTGCTGTGACAATGGCTGGGAGGTTGCATGGGAGGAAACCTAGACTAGATGAGAAACGCACCGTGAAGGCACATGGCTTCATGGAGGGCACATTAGGGAGGGCACATCATGAAGGGAACAATAGCTCGGCCACAGCGCATGCAACGCCACAGCCTGATGCTGCTGCTACTAGGGAGCAATGGCTGTCATTATAGTCTGCTTGCATTGAATAGGATGTAATACGAGGGGTTGGTTGACTGTTCAGTTGCTCTTTATTCCGTTTCACATGTCTTTCAGTGTTTTGCTGTATGCTGCCTCTTTACCTTAATAATGGCATGGCCCCGACCTGGTGCAGCCTGATGCAGGGCCTCACCTCACCTGCCTGCCGCACAAGTCTCCAAGCTGCCCGGCCACACCTTTCCACTGTGGGTGTGCTGCAGGGAGGTGCCTTGTCTACTTTGCGGGGTGCCTGGTCTGCTCTCTGCCCTCATGCGGGCCATGCCTGGACCAGCAGGGTGGGGTAGGGGTGTGGGAGGGGCTTGCACTTTAACCTGCCCACATGCACCCTACCAGCCCTACGCCCTGTACCAAGTTGGGCTGTCCACCTGGGCTTCTGCTAATTCTAGCGCCCTCACACCCTGACAGCCTTGCACTCACGCCGATTAAGGCCGGAAGTGGGATATTCAACCGGGAGGCGATGTTACAACGATTCAAAAATTGCACAAATCATGTAAGGGGGTCCTGCCGACCCTGCGCAGGGTCCTGTTTGGGATCCTACCGACCCTGTATGGGATCCTACCGACCCTGGGGCGTCCATGCAGCCCGGCAGCGGTGATATCTTTACATATCATGCCGGTTTACATATCTTCTGTTTTCTGCATGGGACTTTCTAGATATGTGAGACGGTGTGAGCTACCTTGTTATAAGCTCATAACACTTATATGTGGACATTCCATGTAAGACTCAAGTGCGTGTCACCGCACTCCCGCATTCCTGTGGCTTCTCCCCGTTACATCCGACCTCTTACTGACAGTGTGGCATTCCCATGTGCGCTATGTCGTTGCAGGCTGCTGCGCAAATAGACAGGGTACAATAAAGTGTGCAGCGGCAGTCAGACACCGTGGCTGACTTGCGCCTTTTCTTGCTTGTGTGCTGTTGCACCGCAACTGAGCTGCACCATCTTGAGGACTGTAGCAAACGGCCACCAAGCCCAACCGCACCAAAATCACACACACGCAGTAGCAACGACCATACTTCATACCTTCGCCTTGTCAACCTTGCAGCTGACACTGCTTGTGGACAAACATGCACAACCAGGCCATTGCTGACATCCTGCCACCTGCTTACATAGTACAAGCCCACCTAAAACACCCCAATGCATACAGTCAGCCAAGGGGGGACACATGTGCACCCCAGGCAGGCTCCCCAGATGCAGGTGAGGCAGTGGTCCTGCCCCTTCAGCCCCAGCAGGCTGCGAACCCTCCACAGGCACCCCTGAGGGCCAGGCTGCACATGGCCGGCTGGCATTCCCAGCCACAGCCCTGCGCCTCAGCCAGGCCCTCATCAGCATCAATGCACTCACCACCCTCTCACCACCCAAATGGTTCTGACCCCTGCCAGCCATTGCCGTCCTCGTCACTGATGTCGAGAGGCTACACCACCTGCTGCTGCACCTGGGGCTGCTTGTCCCATGTGGTGCAAGCCACTGCAGCCTCCTTGCACCACAGCAGCCTGCTCGCGAGGAAGCTGCCAGGTTGGCTGGCGCTGGTGGTGAGGGCCCTGCTCCCCATGCCCCGACTGCTGCTCCTAACCATCCCAGCTGGCCGCAGCAGAGGCAGCACACTCAGACGGTGCAGGGCAGCGCTGTTGGGACAACAAGAGCTGCAGCCTTTGCCTGTAGCTCGACACAGCTGGCTGCCCGGTGGCCTGGATTGATGGCGACAAGCTTGCAGGCGTCATAGCCGCCTGCCCCTCCCCTGCTTCCTCCTGCTCCTCTTCTATTGCTCTCATATGATGCCTGCTCGTTGCACGCCCAGCCACACCTGCTTCACCCCACCTTGGTCCCCATTCGCTGCTGTCAGCGCACCAGGCAGTGCTGCCAGCATCCGGGAGCAGCCTGCAGACCTGGTTGTCTTCCTGGGCTTCACTGTCTTGCTCAGCTGTGTGGTGGCTGCTGCTGGGCAGCATGGCCTCACCATCGCCACCTCCTCCCTCATAAACCTGCTCAGCCTGCTCCCAGAGCGCGTCTGCCTCCACCCAACCCCTGCCTGCTGGTCTGGCCCTGCCTTTGTACACTCCAAGCCTGACAACAGACGAGTCTTTCAGCTGGACTGCTGCGAGTGGTGTCAGCTCTACTGTAGTCGTGTTGCCAGCTGTGGTGTCAGCACAGCCAGCTGCAGCTGAGGGGCAGCGCCCAGTGGACGTCCCTTGCGCACTGCTGCCAAGAGGGGCACTATCAACAAAGGCCATGGCAGAGCGTCTGAGGCGCTTGCCTGGAGGCAGGGAGGCAGCTGCGTCGGACCCAGTTGCGTGACACGGCCAGCCAATCGCCTCAACGGAGCAATCGGTCTCGCCACGAGCAGCAGCAGAGGCCGGTGCCAGTGGCTGACCTGCCTGGCGTGAGAGTGTGGTGGCATTTGGGGAGGCGGCATCTGACCAGTCTGGGTGCATGGCAGGGTCAGGAGCTGCCAGGGAGGCCTCCCGGATGGTACTCCCTTGCTGCCTGCCTGCCTTAGCCAGCAGCTTCTTTTTGTTGCGGGCAAAGGCCCGGAAGAACTGGATCAGCAGCGGCTGCAGGCAGCAGCCCACTCAACAGACGTTACATTGCAGTGTTACATGGCAGGGTATGGCAGGGGAATGCAGTAGCTTACTTGGTCCACTTGTGCCAACAGCTTATACATGCCATTGTAAGTTTCTGGCACAAAGTTCAAGGGACTGTACATGCCACGGAGCTTGATGGCCATCAGGTCATGGACCTGCACCTCACATGCCGCACCACACCCTTTGCCTGCATGGGCTGCCATAGGACAAGCAAGCTATGTGCCATAGTGTGACCAAGACTGCAGTCACCTTTGCAGCATGCTCTTCCTCCTTGAAGGTACCAAGGAATATTCTGCGACCTTGATGTGTTATGTGAGCCTGCACGGCGAGAGCAGTGCTGGTACATCAGGCCGGTTCTAAAAGCCGCAACGAAGCGAACTTGCCGCTTGTTAAGCAAGAGGAGGCGTGGTGGCATTTACGCAACCCACCTCCCAATACTGTCTGTCCTTTTGCCACTTTCGACCGCAAAGAGCTGCAGCGCCATAGTGCTCCCTCAGTGCTGCCGTCTGCCTACTTCCTCCGTTCAAAGAACGCACTGAGTTGTGGTGCAGCAGTGCTTCTAAAGCAGAGTCAAACATTGCTGCCACCTCATTGCTGTCATCTCCACAGTCTGTGCCCTTGCTTAGGCCAGATGCTTGAAGGGCAGCCTCCCAAACCAGGCGCTTGTTCCCTGTGCAGCTGAAGTCCTTCAGCAGCTCAATCAGCAGCGCCTGATGGCAATAGCACTCAAACGTCAACACAGCATGTCAGACTGACTAAGCCATTGTAAGCCACCGACTCTCGATGTAAGACAGCAAAACCTCAGTGCATTGGTGTGTGGCCTACATGCCACATGCAACATGGCAAGACCTGCCAGCTAGCCAGTTGCTAGACAGAACAGTACAAGAGTCATGGAATAGCTTACCTGGTCCACTTGTACCAACAGCTTGTACATGCCGTTGTAAGTTTCTGGCACAAAGTTCAAGGGAGTGTGCATGCCACGGAGCTTGATGGCCATCAGGTCATGGACCTGCACCTCACATGCCGCACCACACCCTTTGCCTGCATGGGCTGCCATAGGACAAGCAAGCTATGTGCCATAGTGTGACCAAGACTGCAGTCACCTTGGCAGCATGCTCTTCATGCTCGAAGCCACCGAGGTATATTCTGCGACCATGGTGTCTTACATCAGCCTGCACGGCGAGAGCGGTAAGGCCTTTGCAATCCAATCGTCAGCTGCCCAGCAGCCGTCGCAGTAGCCCAGCAGTAGCAGCCTGTCACAGCACAGTCCAGTTGCCTGTCACAGCACAGTTGCCTGTCGCAGCACAGTTGCAAGGACGTATGCTGGTACATCAGGCTGGCTCTGGCAGCCGCAACCAAGCTGACTTAACACGTCTTGAGCAAGAGGAGGCGTGGTGGCTTTAACGCAGCCCACCTCCCAGAGCTGTCCGCGCTTATGCCACGATGCACCACAAAGAGCTGCAGCGCCATTGTGCTCCCTCTGTGCTGCCGTCTGCCTGCTTCCTCCATTTGAAGTACGCACTGAGTCATGGTGCAGCAGTGCCTCTAAAGCAGAGTGAAACATTGCCGGCACCTGCCGTCAAGCAGACGGCATATGATGGGCTGGGAATGGTTGGGGCCTAGGGCTAATGTTGTGTTCACAACCATGCAGCCAGCTGCCTACCATGCTTTGAACCTAGCTGCGCGAGGGAAGCTTGTTCGTGCTCCGCTGTTCCTGCTCCGTGACTTTGCTTTGACGAGGCGACACCTTCGACCACCCAGCTGACTGTGACTTTGACGCTCCAGTTCCGCCTGGCCGATTACCACAAGCGTGACTGAGAGAAGTGTCCCCAACATGGGGTTGGTAATCTTCATGCAAAGTTCGCACCTTCTGTTCCGTTTTCAATAGCGTTTACCACACCGGCAGCTGCGAATCAATGCACGTCTCCTGGCCAGCGGCGCGTTAACTTTTGCATATGAGGCCATGCCGGCGCAAGCAATCGCGGACACACCTCAGCTGCTCACAACCTACTGTTCTAGTGGTATGTAGCAGCGTCAGTGATTAAACTGCGCTATCGAGCCAGAAGTCACTTGCCACCTCTTCCTACCCCCTCCACCGGCGGGGCGGGGCGGGGCGGGGCGGGGCGGGGCGGGGCGGGGCGGGGCGGGGCGGGGCGGGGCGGGGCGGGGCGGGGCGGGGCGGGGCGGGGCGGGGCGGGGCGGGGCGGGGCGGGGCGGGGCGGGGCGGGGCGGGGCGGGGCGGGGCGGGGCGGGGCGGGGCGGGGCGGGGCGGGGCGGGGCGGGGCGGGGCGGGGCGGGGCGGGGCGGGGCGGGGCGGGGCGGGGCGGGGCGGGGCGGGGCGGGGCGGGGCGGGGCGGGGCGGGGCGGGGCGGGGCGGGGCGGGGCGGGGCGGGGCGGGGCGGGGCGGGGCGGGGCGGGGCGGGGCGGGGCGGGGCGGGGCGGGGCGGGGCGGGGCGGGGCGGGGCGGGGCGGGGCGGGGCGGGGCGGGGCGGGGCGGGGCGGGGCGGGGCGGGGCGGGGCGGGGCGGGGCGGGGCGGGGCGGGGCGGGGCGGGGCGGGGCGGGGCGGGGCGGGGCGGGGCGGGGCGGGGCGGGGCGGGGCGGGGCGGGGCGGGGCGGGGCGGGGCGGGGCGGGGCGGGGCGGGGCGGGGCGGGGCGGGGCGGGGCGGGGCGGGGCGGGGCGGGGCGGGGCGGGGCGGGGCGGGGCGGGGCGGGGCGGGGCGGGGCGGGGCGGGGCGGGGCGGGGCGGGGCGGGGCGGGGCGGGGCGGGGCGGGGCGGGGCGGGGCGGGGCGGGGCGGGGCGGGGCGGGGCGGGGCGGGGCGGGGCGGGGCGGGGCGGGGCGGGGCGGGGCGGGGCGGGGCGGGGCGGGGCGGGGCGGGGCGGGGCGGGGCGGGGCGGGGCGGGGCGGGGCGGGGCGGGGCGGGGCGGGGCGGGGCGGGGCGGGGCGGGGCGGGGCGGGGCGGGGCGGGGCGGGGCGGGGCGGGGCGGGGCGGGGCGGGGCGGGGCGGGGCGGGGCGGGGCGGGGCGGGGCGGGGCGGGGCGGGGCGGGGCGGGGCGGGGCGGGGCGGGGCGGGGCGGGGCGGGGCGGGGCGGGGCGGGGCGGGGCGGGGCGGGGCGGGGCGGGGCGGGGCGGGGCGGGGCGGGGCGGGGCGGGGCGGGGCGGGGCGGGGCGGGGCGGGGCGGGGCGGGGCGGGGCGGGGCGGGGCGGGGCGGGGCGGGGCGGGGCGGGGCGGGGCGGGGCGGGGCGGGGCGGGGCGGGGCGGGGCGGGGCGGGGCGGGGCGGGGCGGGGCGGGGCGGGGCGGGGCGGGGCGGGGCGGGGCGGGGCGGGGCGGGGCGGGGCGGGGCGGGGCGGGGCGGGGCGGGGCGGGGCGGGGCGGGGCGGGGCGGGGCGGGGCGGGGCGGGGCGGGGCGGGGCGGGGCGGGGCGGGGCGGGGCGGGGCGGGGCGGGGCGGGGCGGGGCGGGGCGGGGCGGGGCGGGGCGGGGCGGGGCGGGGCGGGGCGGGGCGGGGCGGGGCGGGGCGGGGCGGGGCGGGGCGGGGCGGGGCGGGGCGGGGCGGGGCGGGGCGGGGCGGGGCGGGGCGGGGCGGGGCGGGGCGGGGCGGGGCGGGGCGGGGCGGGGCGGGGCGGGGCGGGGCGGGGCGGGGCGGGGCGGGGCGGGGCGGGGCGGGGCGGGGCGGGGCGGGGCGGGGCGGGGCGGGGCGGGGCGGGGCGGGGCGGGGCGGGGCGGGGCGGGGCGGGGCGGGGCGGGGCGGGGCGGGGCGGGGCGGGGCGGGGCGGGGCGGGGCGGGGCGGGGCGGGGCGGGGCGGGGCGGGGCGGGGCGGGGCGGGGCGGGGCGGGGCGGGGCGGGGCGGGGCGGGGCGGGGCGGGGCGGGGCGGGGCGGGGCGGGGCGGGGCGGGGCGGGGCGGGGCGGGGCGGGGCGGGGCGGGGCGGGGCGGGGCGGGGCGGGGCGGGGCGGGGCGGGGCGGGGCGGGGCGGGGCGGGGCGGGGCGGGGCGGGGCGGGGCGGGGCGGGGCGGGGCGGGGCGGGGCGGGGCGGGGCGGGGCGGGGCGGGGCGGGGCGGGGCGGGGCGGGGCGGGGCGGGGCGGGGCGGGGCGGGGCGGGGTCCTGGGGATGATCGACAGGCCGATGCAAAGGAAGGCGGTAGTTCTCGCCCGTAGTAAGCAGCGTGAGCTCGCCGTGCAAGAGCTGGGTCGTGACCAGCCAGGTCATGACAGCCAGGGCATGGTCACCACAGCCGAGGTGATGGCAGCAACTTTGAGCTTACCAATAACCCTAACCCCGCATCCTCCTTGATGACAGCAGCTTTGTCACCACACACGTTGAGCCTGCCCTAAGACCATACTTGGCAGTAGTGGCAAGGCAAGGTCGGTGTTGCAGCTAAGTATGAGTCATCAGGTATTGAGGCTGATGTGGCAATGGCTGGGAGGTTGCATGTAGGGCGCGACCTTTAATATCAACAGCCTGACAACAACATGTTATCATGATGTTATGTCCGTGACAAAACCTTCTCAAACACCTTAAGAAACCTTAACAACTAAAGGTGTTTGAAAAGGCTGCTGCTCAAACACCTTCAGGTGTTTGAGCAGCAGGTGGCTGAGCAGCAGCACAAGCTGCAGCAGCAGCAGACGGACCTGCAGCAGAGGGAGCAGCAGGTGGCTCAGCAGCTGCACCTGTTGCCGTTGCAGCAGCAGCTGAACAGGCTGCATCAACATCCGAGGGTGGGGTGTCCAAGAGGGAGTGGAGGGAGCAGATGCTAGTGCATCCTGAACTCGTTGGAAAAGTGTGTGGGGCTGCTTTGCTGACTGATTGGGCTAACAAGCATTGTGCTGTGCCATGCCATGCACAAGACACCAGTGCCAGCCACAGGCAACGAGGCCACATCATGTTTCGGCGCTACCTGGTGCTAGACCTTGCTAGGCAAGCAGCTGTATGCAGTATGCCTGAGGCTGATGTGGAGCGCATGCATGATAATGTGGAGGGGTCCAGGGCGATGCACCACATGGTGTTCACACCTGACAGGGAGCAGCCTCAATGGGCCATGGCTGCTTGTGCATGCGGCACGTGCATGAGTGTGCCATGCCTGCCGTGCATGAAGCCTGACACCACCACCTGACCGCTGATGTCCTGGCATTGGCTCCATTGTGCCGGGACTGCACTGACCTTAAGCTGGAGGGCGGAAGCATGGAGCCCTCACTGGAGTTCTGGCGCCAGCTGGTGCAGCTCATGCCCACAGTGCACAAGGTCACCTTCATGCGTGTAGGGGGATGTATTTCTGCAGCCATGCACGAGTCGCTGCAGCTCATGGCTGAGCAGCCCTGGGCACGGTGGTTGGACATCACAATTTATGATTTCCAAGCATCTCCGCCGCTTGCATGTTGGCAGGCTGGAAGCTGGTTGAGGGCTGGCATATTCAAAGTGAGCATGTACGATGATTGGTGATTGCTAATTGATGTGGCGACTGACTGTGGCGACCCACGGTGGTTGGCGGGGCCTCGACGCTTTGTGATGTTTCATGCATGCCATAGAACTGGCTGTTGCCATGATGGTAGACCCAGGAGCGATGACGCCAACAAGACATGTGTGGCTGGACGAGACTAGACAACATCAACGCTTGCATCATCCTTGATGACAACAGCTTTGTCACCACACACGTTGAGCCTGCCCTGACATCATGCATGACAGTAGCGAGCAGGCAAGGTCGGTGTTGTAGCTAAGACTGAGTTTTCAGGTGTTGAGGCTGATGTGACAATGGCTGGGAGGTTGCATGGGAAGAAACCTAGACAAAATGAGAAGTAGTAGATAATTGGCGGTCCGAGAGCATTATGCGAAAATAATGGCCGAGGCCGAGGTGGCGCGGACATACATCCCGAGGCGCAGCCGAGGGATGTATGGTAGCAGAGCCGAGGACGAGACCATTAGTTCGCATAATGCGCGAGGTCAAGGCGGTTATCTAGTATATTTGAGGTTCCCCAATCCCGTAACCGCCCCCATCCCCCGTTGACCAACACCGTATATCCCGTTGACCAACGCTTTCACCAACCCTTCTCAACACAGCCGCTCTATAAAGGCTTCCCGACACTGATTGCGAGAATCGTACTTTGCCGCTCGACCATTATCGATTGCCGCTCGACCATTATCAAAAAGTGCACTTTGCCGCTCGACTATTATGCGTTGCCGCTCGACCATTATGCTTTGCCGCTCGACCATTATGCGTTGCCGGTCGATACATATCGACTGCCTCAACTAGCCTATAACCTCATCCCTCTCCTCAGTGGCTTACTCCGACCTGAAAAACGACGAAAGACGTAGCTTCTAGTCAACATGCCAGCCTGGCACTTATAAGTAGACATGCCAGCCTGGCAATATGTTCGATAAGCTATCGCGTAGCGTCGCATGGCTGCGTTGAGGTTGCATCAGTAGCGGTAGGAAGTTGTTTTTGAATAACTCGCGACTTGCAAGTTGCGACGTGCAAGCCATGCTCACTTGCGGAACACGCGGATCTGGCTGCTAGCACTTTGCGGCCTTGGTAAACTGACCTGAGTTATGGAAAAATATTGACGCCTATATTTTTCCCTACACCTCAAATATACGCCATATAAAGGCCCTGTTCGCACTCGATTCGTTTTTCGATATTCGTTTTTCGATGTCGTTGACGGTTGACCGGTGAACTGCCGCGCTTTCGTTGGCTGTCTTCGCTGATGGGCGCGTGTAAGGAGTGTAGGGAGCAGGCTGGATGGGGACACAGAAGCCGTTGTGCTTGCGCAATGGCGCCCCCCAGTGCGGTAGGATGCTGCAGCCACATGTCCAACACGTTGGCTTCGCTTACACGTTCTCACCTTCGCCGCATCACTTCATTGCTTAACGCAGAAGGCGTTGGACTGTCAGGCCACGGTCCTTGCCATATTACAGCACCGTGCTCATGGCTGATGACTCCGACGGCGAGCGTCTTGTGGATGACGAAGAGTACTTGTGGATGACGAAGAGCCTGATGGGTCTGCACCATCTAAAGCATCGGGTTGACCTGCTGCATTTGTCGCTACCCTGCTCGAAAGATTCCTACACCTGAAACCGGATTCAACTGACCCGTCATTCTTCATCATTCTAGCCCCGGTTCAAACGCGGCGAAAAGGAGGCTAGAATGATGAAGAATGACGGGCGGGTACTGTCGTTAAAGTGCACGAACCGACGAAACCGACCGCCCCTCGCTGTCTCCTTTGGGGCTGCTGAGCAGCTCCCCTGACTGCTGTGAATGCGGAGTCTGATCGTGCTGGGTCACAACGAACAGCTACGCAGCCAGTGGCTTGGAACGGGAAAAAGTGCGTCGGTTGGCCGCGAATAATTCAAAAATACAAATTTGCGAGTGCGAACAGGGCCAAAGGCACATGGCTTTATGAAGGGCGCGAAGTCTAGGCCACAGCGCAAGCAACGCCACAACCTGCTGCTGCTGCAATGGTTGTCATGGCTGTCATGACAACCTTCTAGGTGGTGAGTAGGAGGTAACACGAGGGGTGGGATGACTGCTCAGATGCTCATCATTCCGTTTTACTATACTACGTACACACTTCCCTCAGCAGCCCTGTCATCCAGCAGCCGCAGCTGCTCAGGGCCTGGGGCATGGTTGCAGTCAGCAGGCTGGTTGCTGACAGCGCAGCCAACATCACGGCACTGGCTATACGGTGTCAGACCTGCGTTCGCCTCAAGTTTCACGGGGCAGCGCACACGCCTAGCTGGACTTCTGGCAGCAGCTGGTGCAGTTCATGGCAGCAGCTGGTCAGTGGCCAAGGCCATGTGGTCACCCCCGCCACTGGCCCAACCCCCGCCACTGGTCTTTACGAATCTCACAACGATTCCTGCGCAGGGCGGTGCAGCTCATCAAAGCGAAGCTAGCGGGCTGCTCGGGCTGATGTGCACCTATGCCAGGTGGGCGGGGTGCTAGAAAATCGGGTCGGGTCGCGTTGGGCTGTGCCGGGCCGGGAATGACCTGCTTAGTGGGGCTGTGATCAGCGAACAGCTACCACGCTCAGCGGCCCAGCGGCAGTTACGGGCGCGATTTATTTAGTTTTTGTCGGGCGCAGGATCCGCCCCGACATGTGTGCATGACATGTTTAAGAGTGGTGGTATCCATTCCCCCAGACGTGCTTCACCCAGAAAGCCCCTTACAACGCGGCGGTGTTTGCCTTCTGTTGGGACCTGCTAGCATGTATCCAGGCTACACAGCAGGCAGGCTGGTCTGCACCTACTCACGCATGAAGGCTGCCCACTCACCATTCACTCAGTCATAGAGCAACAGGGTGGGGCAACATGGTGGGGCAGGGGTCAGATCCTAACCCTCACCCCTTTTAACGCGGCGGTGTTCGCTTTACTAGGGATGTTTTGCCTTCTGTTGGGACTTGCTGATATGTATCCAGGCCACATCAGCACTGTTACATGTCCCCCTTCGCTAGTTGTATTCGACTGCCAAGCTGCTGCTGCATGGGCGCCGTAGCTGGTAATAAAGGTGAACATGTGATTAGTAAAGACAACAGCATAGTCTTGCCACCCCACATCCCCAAGTGTATTTAACACCAAACGTACAGAATGAAGGATCCATCTATATGCTTGCATGTGCGCACTGCAACCACAAGCTAGTGAGACCTACCTCTAGAAAGCAAGCACCACACTGAATCACACAGCCCTTCCTAACCAACTACATATAAAGAAATCCAGTCACATCAACCAGCCAGGCTGCATAGCGCCACGCAAACACAGGTCAGAAGGTGTGTAGCATTCTGTAAGACGAGCAGAGGTGTGTATAGCATTCCGTGAGAAGAGCAGAACCACATGCATCAGGCAGCAGGTATGCTTCACCGCCTACTGCGCCTCCTTCTTGTCCTCCCCAGCATTGTGCAGCTCCACCTTCAAGGCTACACTCGGGTCCCTCACACTCTTGTCAGTGACCTCGGGGAATGTCCAAGTGCACAGGCCCCTGCAGCATGCACAACCACATGGTAAGTCAGACACTGCGTCGCATCATGCCCCTGCTTGGTGCTTGCATCAAGTTGCACTGCCATTGCCACCGATGCCTCTATTGCTCCAATGCCTGCCTGTGATGACATGCATCACCTTAGCCTGCTGCTGCCCCACCCCCTCGCTGGTTACTGCCAGCTGCCTTGTTGCTGCTGCTGACGCTACTCTGTGCAAGCGACCTGCATCACCTTTGCCTGCTGCACTACTCCTGTCAGTCAGGTGGCCCCGTGGCAAGCCCGTGCCCCCCGCTGGCTGTAGCCACTCACTTGGTGACCGCCCACATGCCCTCTCGCGCCTCCCACAGTGGCAGCAGGATGCACACAAGGGACGCCAGCAGGCCCCACACGATGGCCAGGATGACCCAGAAGGTCCAGTAGCCGCGGCTGAACACCTTGGCAGGCAGCGCTAGCAGCGGCCAGGCGATGAACAGGATCACGCTGAGGATGCCGCCAGTCCAGTATGTCCACTTCAGCACTTTGTCCAGCGTGGCCTTGTCGTCAGCATTGATCACTGCACTGGAGTCCTTCTCCACAGTGGGGATGGCCTGCAGCGCAACATGTAGGAGGGAGGCTGATCTCACTCCCCTCCCTGTCCTCTAGTCTGACTCCCACTCCTAGCCCTGTCTCCACAGAACCGACAGGTGGCAGCTGCATCCATCCTGCTTCACTCGCACCCTCATCACCTCACATGCAGCAATTGCATGTGCCTCATGCCTAGCAGCAGGTGGCAGCATGTCCACCGGGTCACCACCCACCAGCAGCTGGCTCCATTCGAAATCTTTCTGAGGGTAGATGATTGACAGGCCGATGCAGAGGAAGGCGGAGAAGAAAAGCGCCACCAGATTCCCCGCAAGCATAGGGTAGTCCTCGCCCGTGGTGAGCAGCGTGAGCTCGCCGTGCAGGAGCTGGGTCGTGACCAGCCAGGTCATGACGGCCAGGGGCATGGTCACCACAGCCGAGGTGATGGCAGCCACTGCTGAGCAGCGCTTCCAGCACAACGCTGAGGCAATGGGGAACACGGCAGAGCCGATGATGATGCCCATGAACAGGTACACCCAGCCTAGGGACAGCTTGAGCTTGAGCAGGATGATGGCAAACACGCCGCTAAGCACGGCATACACGATGACCATGATGCGGGAGGTGAGCACCAGCTGGCGCCCGGTGGCCTGAGGGTTGAAGTACTCGCGGTACACATCATAGGAGAAGAGTGATGACACCGCGATCTGCTCAGCAGAGCCCGAGGCTGTCACCGCCATGAACAGCTGCAGCACCATAAGGAAGGCACCGCCCTTGCCCATCAGGTGGACGGCCACAGCGGGTGGGGTCAGGCCGGCGTTGGACTCGGCGATGGTGATGGGCAGGTCCAGGGCGCGGCCAGCCAGACCGATGGAGGTGGCCATGGTGAAGGGGATGGCAAACCAGCACAGACCACCCTGCAGGGGCAGCAGGGTCAGAAAGAAGGGTTGGGCTAGGAGCAGCAGGGCCCAAGGCAGCGGGGTGAGAGGCAGGGGGGTCACAAGGGTCAGGTGCAGGGGGACAGGGGTCAGGGAAAGAGGGGTGAGGAGCGGAGGTGTCAGGGGAAGCAGGCTGTGGGGCTGGCTCACCAGGATATAGCCCTTGTAAGTAGCGGAGGGGCGGGCGGCAATGGCGCTCTGCCAGTAGGCCTGCAATGAAGTGGGCCAGGCAGCAGGCATGAGCCCCTTGGGCATGGGCATGAGACGCCCAAGGGTGAGAAGTGTACATGAAGGGCAGCATTGGCAGTGCAGAGCGCACCCTCACCTGGTCCACAAACACTGTGCCAAAGTTGCCAATGATGTTGATGATGCCAAAGACCTGCAGGAGCAGGGTGGCAGGAAACAGCAGCTGCAGCAACCAAGTCGGCGGCATGTGCAGCGCTGGGGTGGGTGTGCTGGAGTGCGCTGACACCACCCTGGCTGCTAGGCAAGGTCCGCAGCATGCGCTACGCTGAGGTCAGTGTGCTGAGAGGAGGGCGCTGCCGTCAGCACCAGCCTTCCTTGCAAGCAGATCGTGCGGTGTGCAGCCGCAGCTGCCTGCCTCTCACCAGACTAACCCTAACCCTAACCCTAACCCTAACCCTAACCCTAACCCTAACCCTGTCTCTCACCAGTCCAGACTTGCTGAACATGGTGAGGTGGCTGCCGCCCATGTTGTCCTTCACAGGGTGCCTGCAAGGCAAGGAAGCAGAGTCTGGCCACTTGGGCAGATGACAGCAGGTCACTTACTCCCCTTGAGCCTTATTAACATAATCATTGTGGTCAGGTAGCAGCAGCTAGGATAACTGAACTGATGCAACATCCATGCGGAAGCCAAGAGTAGGCCCAGGAGGTCAGTGGTGAGGTGGAGGACCATGAGCTAGATTACCACCCCAAGCCCAGCCTGACTTGGCCCTTCCACCCGCTCACTTGATGTCCATGAGCACCAGGTGGTCGTACACGATGCCTGGTGAGCCCAGGTCAGGGCTGGTGCCGTAGATCCTGCACAGGGCAGCCAGGCATGCACAGCATCAGCCTGCTTCATGGCGGCACCAGGCTACACCCTGCTTGCTTGAGGCTGCTGCACCGCCCCTCACCATGAGGCATCATCGCACCATGCAGAATTCAAAGCAACCAGTGACTGTGCCAGAACACAGGCGACACACTGAGCACCATGACCTGTGCCTGCAGCCCCTGCAGCCTTAACCAAGGCTCTGCAGCCCAGCACCTCACATGAACATGAAGATGCAGAGCGCGATGTAGATGATGGCCACGTGCGCCCAGGCTGCCAGGAATGTGGCGCGAAGGCCGCCATGTGCGGTGTAGAAGGAGACACCCACTGGGATGAGGAAGGCAGCAGCGTAGATGTCCACGCCTACAAGCCAGGAATGCAGGCAAGCAAGCCGGGCCAAGGGGGGCAGGTCAGGAAGGCAGGTTGGTGAGGAACGTGCAGATTAGCCAGTGCAGGGCTGAGGGTAGGCAGGAAAGCAGATAGAGCGAGTGATCTGGTGATTTGGGGTGCAGAATGTCAGTCAGAGACCTCTAGATCTACTATTACTACTCTAGTCTTTCATTTTGGTGGCAGCTAGGAGAAGGAGGTCTAATAGACCGAGTAGTGTAGCAGTGTAGCAGGTAAGGAGATGAGTTAGGGGCCACCTACCACTGAGGGCGTTGATGACTGCAGCCCCACCCAGGATGAGCATGGCCGTGACGATGACGTTGGTGGCCAGGGTGAAGAACAGAAACACCTTGTGCGCTGTCATGCCCCTGCGAGACCAGGTGACCTAACACTGTGTCGGAGGGACCCCAGGTTGACCGGCGACATCATCCATGCCTGACATTGCCTAGGCAGGCCACCATGGGCGGGCAGCTGCACCGGAGGGTTGACTATAGAGCAAAGCTTCAAAAGAGGGTACAGCGGCAGGCTTCGCTGGCTGCACAGTACCCTGGCCTGTGGGGCTCACCATCGCGCCTTGATGATCTCCAGTACCGTGTGCACCGTGGGCGCCTTGCGCTTCACCTCCACAGCCAGCACCGCGAACAGCAGCACCTGCACCGTGGCGCCTGAGGCGTACCAGAAGGGGCCGGACACTCCAAATTTGAAGGCCACACTGCACAGGAGGTTGGGGCAGCAGGCACGGTCTGTCAGTGGGAGACAGGCAAGGGTGCAGGTAGCAGGGGTGCAGGCAGCTATAAGGGAAATGTTAGGCAGGCTTAGGTCTACACTCACTTGGAACTTTGCAGCAGTGTGGCAGCCCAGGTCCACTTGCTGACAATGTCGCAAGCAGTGAGGCCCACGTTGATTGAGCGGCCAGCTGTTGCAAAATGCTCAGAAGACTCTTTGCTGTGACCTGCAAAGCATGAGCTCCAGAACAGGTTGCAACATGCCTTGTTGGTGGGGTTGGGCCGATGTGTCAACGTACCGGAGAAGCGCTGGTCTAGCCACACTAAGCCAGAAGTCAAAACCGAAAAGATGCCTCCCAAGCCAACAACTGCGGAGAAAAAGTGCAGTGACACGTGAGCGAACAGTCGAAACGGAGGTCCCCTAAGCAATCCAACGCGCCAAAGGGTGACCAGAGGATGTTGTGCTGTTACAGTGCTTGAGCGCGCACCGATGAACCAGCCCAGGCCTTGCGGCAGGGCCGGATCGTCGCCGAAAAAGCTGCGCAGGGGCAAAGGAGGCGGCGGTTGTGGTGAATTGTGCAGGATAAAAAGATAAACTTGCTCGCTGTCCCGTGTCCGCCATCCCCGTGCCCCGTGCCGCGCAATCCCACTCACTGACCTGCACCTGCCATCATACTGCGTGTGGCCTGCAGAGAGGGGGGGATAAATGGCAGTGTAAGTTGCGGATCGGGCGGCGGATAAATGACAGAATTGTGCACGTTTGTGCTGCGACAAGTGCAGTTGCCAGCCTACCGAACGAGTTCACAAAGTCGCAGGTGCCAGTCATGATGCCCTCGAAGTGCAACGCAGCCAAATTGAGAGAGTTCTAGGACTGTAGAACGTTGTTCGTGGAGAGCTGACAAGCCTTTTTATAGCTGTGCTAGCTCCACTACAAAACAGTTGTCGGTTGTCACGTGCCCCCAGTTCGTGCTATTCCCCAAGCCCTTGCTTCGTGCCGCAGCTGGCGCTAGGCCGCGCACCTGCAAGGGGCGAGTGGTTGGGTCCCACGTGCGTGATTTAAAGTTATAGGATATTTCCTGGAGTGCGGCGCTCAGGCGCCCCCAACATTCAAAAAATGGCAGTAAACCGACCCCTGGTAGTAGGACGGCTGTAACTCTGCACTCGCTGCGCCAAATTTAATGCTAGCTGGCTTAGTATGTAGCCAACCCAGCCAGCTACCTTTCACCCATCCAGAATAAACATACACCGAGTAGGCCGTGCACAACAAAGCGTCAAAATTAGTGATTCAAATTTGAGCCGTAGCGGAGCATGCAGTCATCGCTGCGACCGCCCGCGTCGCTCAGGCTGCTCTACATGGGCATGCGCGTCGGTATCAGCAGTCGGATCGGAGAGCGGTTGCGGGAATGTGGCACTGAGCCCACCTCCTCCCCATACCTTGAGGGCAATGCCACAGCTCGACCAATTTGACTAACAGCATGCTACTTACTAGGTTAAGCTCCTCTCAGACATTGTTACAAACGCTCATACTCAGCTTAGCCAAAAGCTCACTTTGGTCGGTGACCCCCAATTCCCTTAGCCGATCTCAGGGCCAGGCCATGCAGTCAGTCGCACAACTCCACACCATGATCGAGTTTGGAGTCAGCTCCTCTGAGAGTTATACTCCCCTACATGCCATCCACCTGCGTGCAAAGTTTCATAGCTCAACTGCCACCCCACAGCCCCGTGGCCCTGATTCTGCTTGGAGAACATGATGTCACTTGGAAGATGTCAAACTTATAGAGGCCTGGGCTGTTTAACGTGCGGTTTGTTTCAAGAGATGCGCCAATGAGTCAAGAACAAACAAAGTGTGTGGCTTTTCCTGTGAGTGCAGCGGCTGCAACGCAGTGGAGGACAGAGTGGAGGAGGGGGGGGTGTAACCCGGTGCTACCTTAGTGTGCGCCGACCCAAATGATGTATTCGGCGAGAAGCGAACACAGTTTTATGTTTCAATCACCCCGTCTAGGTGCCCTGCACGCCCGGCAGGCATCGCGTTGGGTGTTGGCCGGACATTCCATTTGTGCACAACCAGCTCATTACGCTAGGTAGATGGGGTCACAGCGATGTGGCTCACCGTGCCAAGGAGAGCCGTCACGCCGACGTGATTTGTTCGCGGGCACATGTGGCAGTACGCGAGCAAAGACTCCAATGGCTAGCGCTGATGGTCAGATGACGCGCATTGACTTGCGGCTACCAATGTGATAAACGCTATCGAAAACGGTGCACTATTAAGAGAGTACTTGCATGCATATTACCAACCCCATGTTGGGGGCGCCTGAGCGGCGCCAGCGGAATAAAAAAAACATCAGATTGCCCCTTACAAAGGGGATGTGTGTGCGCGAGAGTCATGCATAGGGTAGGGCTCTTGCGACTCCTAGGTTTGGGCGCAGTCCCAGCCTAGGTTAGGGACACACACCGGTCTCTCTTGCTGTGGAGAAGTGTAGGGGGTGGAGAAGTGTAGGGGAGAAGTGTAGGATAGGGATACAGGAAACTGGAGTGCGGTAGTTCCTGGAGTGCGGTGGAAACCCTTTGTCATTCAGCGACCACTTCGTACAAGCATTGCAAGTGCTACATGTCAGGTAGCCTCGGGTAGGGCTAGGCGGCAGAATTCGTACCTGTTCTCATGCGGCTGTATTCGAGGGTGCGCCATAGCATGCCTTCAAGTTGTACTGGCCTGGCGCGGTGGGTTCCTTGGTTTTGGCTGCAACCCTGAGCGCGGAGCTGGGCTGTGGCCCCCATGTAGTCAAGACGTGGAGGTGTTGGGGCACTAGTCGTGACCACTCCCACCCTGTTGCTGCATGGCCAACGTCATCCACACCAAGCACTATGAAAGACTTCATGCATGCTCACGACCCCAACCACGTTGCAAGTGGCCAGAGCCAGGAGGAGACGCCAAGATTCAGGGTCACAGCCCCACACCTGGTCAAGCAACTCGACACCGAGTGAGAATTACACTTTGGCCCAAGAGACTTTTGTCATCCCCTAGGTGCCAACAACCATCATACCAAGTTTCAGGCCGTAACCTTCAAGTAGTTTTAGCCAGTCCGCCCTTAATTTGCACGAGTGCTTAGGCCACATAGATTTCATGTGATGTGCGAGAATCTTAATGTCACATAACACGTCTTGTGTATACTTCAGGTATGCGAGCTTGTTCTGCTGCCACATGACACGTGCGACACAAAAGGAGGTGTGGGTGAGCAGGGATAGCGAGGGCGGCCCAAAGGTACACGCCTTGCCAGTCGGGTGTGGGGTGCTAGACAGGGTGGCATACTAGATAGCTGTAACAGATGGCAGCTGGTCATGAGCCAGGTGCTGGCATGACGGTGGCTTGACGCAGGTCCACTGCAACACCCAGCTGCGGAATGACAGCATCACGTTCCAGCTGCAACACCTGGGTAGTATCCAGCTCAGCATGCACACCCCTGGTGGCCACCTAGGTGCTAGCTAGGGCGCTAGCTAGCTAGCTAGCGGCACATAGCCACCACCATAGCTACATGAGAGGTGGGAAACGAATACCTGGATATACGCAGATAAAGCAAATCTTAATGGTGGGTGTGCAAATGGCATGGGGCAAGGGGTACGGCAACCATTGAGCAGCTCACTTGCTGCTGCCCTCCATGTTTCCTATGGGTGCCATTGACCAGGAGGTTTTGCACAGTAATGTGTGCCATGCAGGTGGAGAAGGAGGCTGTTTGGAACATGCAAGCAGTTGGTTGTGTTCCTTGGCAATGTTGGCATTGCCACACAGGGCGGGTGGAGTGCTAAGGTTATGCTGCGAGGCTGCAGCAAGGGGCATTACAACATCAAGCCAACTGACAGGACGCCAAAGCGAGGCGGTGACAGTGACTCAATACTACACCAGCTGAGCCCCCAGCCCTGTGAGAGGCGGATGAACCACAGCAAGCCCGCCCGCCCTGCAGGCTGGTAGCGCCAGCAGCTTGTTACAGTCAGCCTTAAGCTAGCGCCTCATGGCGCCAGTGCGGGGCCTCATGTGGTGGCCCTGGGTGCACACCTCCCTGAGCTGCTTGGTTCTCTCCGCCCCAACCCAGGAGAGGCCCTGCGGCGCCCTGTGGAGCTATGCTCGTGGCCCGGCCTATCAGCGCCCCCTGCCCTAGGCAGTGATCAACCCTAGCATGAGCAATAAGCGGGTTCGAGTCTGAGTACCTAAGGCCCAGGCTTCGCACCCGCGTTGCACACCCGCTGTCTTCAGCGACCAGCACCAGCGTGTGGGGCCGGCGCTACTCTGACCGCGGGAAGGGGGCGGAGGATTTGCTTTCCTTTTCCGTTTCATCACGTGCTACGCCCGGCATTACTGGTCGCTCAAAGCTACACAGCTGCTGGACCTTCCAAACATCGCCGCAAACCAATACACTTCGTCCTGTAAATGTGTCCTGGACGAATCGTGTGAACTGTGTTAGGGCAGTGCCCATTCGTTGTCGCAGCGCAGTAGATAGCGTCCTTCAGCAACAGAGCCGTGTTGCACTTCACACACGTGCTAGCAGCGAGCACACTAGTTGTACACACAAAGCAGAGCCAAAGACAACAAGATGTTGGTCGATGCAGGTGCGCTGCGCGAATTGTGTGCATCGCGAGTGGCATAGTGTACACATGGAACCACTGGCTTGCTGTGTCCAGGCTGCGAAGGCGATGCCCTGCTGTCCAAGATGAACGCGGCAGCGATCAAGACACAGCTTGACGGGCCTGTCTTGGTGCGAGGTGTCTCCTGCGCCTGGTGTCACGTGCCCAGCCACCGTTCCGCTGCCATTGGCCTGCTGACCTGACGAGCTCCGTCGGTGCTGCCAGTGCCAGCCAACGACATTTAGGCTAAACGGTTTAAGACGTGAATTGCTGTTGCTTCGCTCCTGCCTGACTTCAGACATGGCCCGCATTGCTGCAACGAGGCACTCTGTGCAGCTCACCACCGCAGCTGACCCCGCTCCCCCCTTATTTGACTGGTTGCGCAGGCTACTGCAGGAAGCCAGGGCGAGGTGGCGTCCCCCTCCACCTGCACCCCTGACTCTACGCTGCATGGTCAGTGGCTCCTACTCGTTCTGGTGCTGCTTCTGTCACCGCCTGCTGGTGCCTGGTGCTGCTGCTACGGTTGCTGCATGCTACCCTACATCACGCCACAGGCTGGGTGGTTAGGGTAGCACCGGGTGGTGAGGGGTACACCGCTGAAGCCACATAACTCGCCTCAGCTGCCGCCCCACGATGATATTCAGGAGAGAGCAGTCCTCAGGCTGGGGCGGCAGGAGTGAGTGAGGGGTGTGATGCGTGTGTGCAAGCCTGCTGCTGGTTCCGAGTCATTGGTTAGCGCAGTGGGGGCTGCTGATGTTGCCGGGCTTGGCTGCAGGGTCGGAGGCTCTGGCGCCCGCCTCGGACCTGGTCATGGTGGCCAACAGGGGGGAGATAGCCTGCCGCGTGCTGCGCACTTGCGCCCGGCTGGGTCTGCGGACGCTTGCAGTGTTCACCTCCACTGACGCCCTAGCCCCGCATGTCAGGTGGGCCAGGGCCGGGGGCAGGGGCTGGGCATGCATTGTGCAGGGTTAGGGGGAGGGGCAGTGGCAGGGCGGCACAGGACGGGCTGGAGAGTGTGGGATCCAGGTCAGGCCTTGCCGCCGCTCCCTACCATGCCAGGGTTTGGATTCGAGCCGTGGACCTGCTGTGTGAGGGACAGGTGCCTGGTGTTGTCGTCATCACCAGCATCACCAGCCCACTGCAACAAACATTCCCATAGCCGCTTGATGGGTGTGACAGCAACCTGGCCCCCCTTACCCCTCACCCTGCCGTCCCCCCCTACCTCCCTCCTGCCCCTGCTGCCTGCCCTCCCCGACCGCCCCCTGCTGCCTGGCCCTTGCTGCCCAGGGCTGCCAGCACTGCCGTAGCGCTGGGGCCCAACCCGCGTGAGTACACCAACCAGGCAAGGCTGCTGGCCATAGCGCGTGAGTACGGCGTGACAGCGCTGCACCCGGGATATGGCTTTTTGTCAGAGAACGAGGAGTTCTGCGCTGCCGTCACTCAGGTCTGGCCTGGCAGCAAGGGGCAGGCAGCCAGGGGCAGGCAGCAGGCAAGGCCAGAGGAGGGTGGGGTGGGGCGGCGCCGTAACTCAGGTCTGGCCAGGGTGGGGCAGGCAAGCCAGAGCAGGGCGGGGTGGGCCGTGACAGGGCACAGGATAGGGCAGGTCAGCGTGAGTCAAGGTGGCGTTAGGCACGGTGGGGTGGGTTAGGTAGGGTCAGGGCAGCGCGGTTGGGTGTGGTGGGGTGATATCTTGCCCCCTGGAGGTCCTTGCCACAGTGAGGGGCTGCAGCAATGGCGTTGCAGTAGGCAGTAGCCTGCCCTACAGTGCCACAGTGCTGCTGCTGGTGACACAGGCTCTGGGCATGGGAGCGCTGGGCAGGCAGAGGTGGTCTGATGTGGGCCATGGGCTGCCACTGAGCTGCTGCTGCTGCTGCTGCTGCTGCCTGCTTCAGGCCGGCATTGCGTGGCTGGGGCCGCGAGCCCAGACCATGCACGACTTTGCCTTGAAGCATGTGGCGCGTGAGCTGGCTGCCAATGCCGGGGTCAGTGCCAGGGCTAGCTGGGGGCCAGGGTCAGGGCCTGCGACCCAGGAGGAGCGGTAGCAGCAGGGCTGCACACAGCAGGCTCAGTGGCACAATTGGCTGGCGACAGGGTCAGGGCTGACGACAGGGTTAGGGTTAGGGTTAAGGGTTAGCGCAGTGAGGGGGGCAGGAGGGGCGATGGAATGAAGCAGCAGGTGAGCAACAGAGGTGTGGACTGCCCCCTCCCGCTCGGACCCTTACACCCCCGCACCCATGACCTGGTCCAGCAGCAGCAGCAGTACCACCCAGCCGGCTCCCCTCCTCCATAACCCCCGCTGGCCTCGCTGACCCCTGCATCAGCAGCTGCAGGGCCCACCAGGCGGTTGCCGCTTGCTTGCAGGTGCCTGTGCTGCTGGGCAGTGGGCTGCTGACGAGTGCTGAGGAGGCAGTGGCCGCTGCCACCAAGGTGGGCTACCCAGTGCTGCTCAAGGCGACAGGCGGCGGAGGCGGCATGGGCATCTACACCTGCCGCAGGTCAGTGGGCGGCTGGCTGTGACGGCAAAGGCAGTGGGGGGGGGACTGCTGCGGGCTGGGTCGGCACAGGGTTGGTCAGGCAGGGGTGGTGTGAAGGTGTGTAGTAATGGATGGTGACAGCGCCGGCCTTGCTGGGCTGTGCAGCCTTGATGGGTCCCGGGGGGGGGGTCTGCCCCCCACCCCCTGTGCCTGGGTGACAGGGCCACCCCAACCCCCAGTGCTGCTCCTAGTGCTGGTCCTGTAGCCCTCCATACAGCCCATTACCTAAACTCACCTCAGCCGGCGCACCTCACCCCCCACCTCAACCGCTGCAGTCAGCACCTGGTGTACTGGGCCCCTGCACCCCCCCCTGACCCCACCTCTCATCACCTGACCATGAGAGGTATCAACAGTCAGCACCTGGTGTACTGCGCCGCTGAACCCCCCCTG
This sequence comes from Haematococcus lacustris, assembly GCA_030144725.1. Classification (NCBI taxonomy): domain Eukaryota; kingdom Viridiplantae; phylum Chlorophyta; class Chlorophyceae; order Chlamydomonadales; family Haematococcaceae; genus Haematococcus; species Haematococcus lacustris. Next base: position 859,580 of record JASKMD010000004.1, on the reverse strand, counting down.
ATCTCACCTCACATCACCTGACCTCTCCTGACCTGACCTGACCTCTCATCACCTGACCTGGTCTGTTGCCCTGGCCTGTTCAGTGACGCGGACGTGCTGCGCCAATTCGAGGCCAGCCAGCACCAGGGCAAGGCTTTCTTCGGCAATGACGGAGTGAGTCTCAGCCTCCCCGCCCCCCACTTTCCTCTGACCACCTGACGTGCATGCTGACGCTCCATGTGCCTTTGCTGTTGGGGGTGAGGGAGGGAGGGGGCAAGGGTTCTGCCCCACTGCCCTGCTGGGCCATCCTGCTGCGTGTCAGTTATTGGTGGGCGGCCAGGACTCCACGGTGGTGTGGTGTGGTGTGGTGTGTTGCGGCGTGCAGGTGTTTTGCGAGAAGCTAGTGGAGGAGGCGCACCATGTGGAGGTGCAGATCTTTGGGGACGGGCAGGGCGGCTGCATCGCGCTGGGCGAGCGGGAGTGCTCCATTCAGCGCCGCCACCAGAAGGTCAGTGGCAGCAGGGCAGCAGCAGGGCAGCAGCAGGGCAGGAGAAGGGCAGCAGCAGGGCAGCGGCAGGGCAGCAGGATAAGAGGAGGGCAGCAGCAGCAGCAGTGAGGCACAGCAGGAGGGAGGGGGTGAGGGAGAGTCCCTGGCGAGGGGGGGGGGGGGAAGGGACGGGGGGACTCAGCCTCTGTGCTGCCCCCACCCTGTGTCTTGGTCAGCAGCAGCATGGTGGGCCTGGGCCTGCATGCCCTCCCCCCCCCCTCTCGTCCTCCCGCCCCCCCTGCTGGCCCCCCCTGCTGAGCCCCCTGCTGACCTCTCCCCCCTGCTGCCCTGCTGCCCCAGGTGCTTGAGGAGAGCCCCTCCCCCCTGGTCGACCCTGAGCTGCGCAGTGCCCTGACCTCCGCCGCCACCGCCCTGGGTGCCGCCAGCCGCTACCGCAGCGCCGGCACCGTGGAGTTCCTGGTGGACGGCCGCAGCCGCGCCTTCTTCTTCCTGGAGGTCAACGGACGCCTGCAGGTCAGGCAGCGGAGGGGGGTGGGGGGCAGGGGGGCAGGTCAGGGAGCAGAGGGGGGTGGGGGGGTAGGGGGGCAGGTCAGGCAGCAGAGGGGGGTAAGGGGCAGGTCAGGCGGCAGAGGGGGGCCCTAAGCCCCTAACAGCGCCTTGTGAGAGGTTGGCCTGCCCTGCCTGCCGCTGCCGCCTGGGCTTTGTGCAGGTGGAGCACGGCATCACTGAGATGGTGCACGGCAACATCGACATCGTGGAGGCGCAGCTGAGGTAAAGCCAGGGGCAGGGCAGGGGCAGCAGCAGTGAGGGGCAGGGTGAGGGGCAGGGTCAGGGTCAGGGGGTACCGGGACAGCAGGGTGAAGGGAGCGACAACTGCCCCCAGCAGTCCAGTCAGGGGGTGAGGGCCAGGCAGGGCGGCCTGGTGGCGCAGCCTGACTCACCGCCCCCTCCCCCCCTCCCCCCCTCCCCCCCCTGTGACCTTGCAGGCTGCAGGTGCCCTCCCTGATCCCCCCTGAGGGGCCGGCGGCAGTCCTCACCGCCCTGGCTGCAGCGCCACGCTCGGGCCATGCCATTGAGGTGGGGGGCGGCCAGGGAGGGGGGCAGGGGGGGGTGGGGGTTGGCAGCGGGTTATGGGGGGGGGTGCGGCAGCTCTCTGTGCATGTGGTGTGACTGGCAGTGAGGAGCAGGTTGTTGGGTCAGTGCTAGTTAGTCCGGCTGCCGTGACTTGGCAGCAGCTGCTCAGCACCAGCCTGGGCAGCTAGCGTGCAGCGGCCACACAGCCTGCCCCCCCCCCCCCCCCCCTGGTGATTGAGCCGGGTACGCTGCCGGCCTTGGCTGCGGGTGCAGGTGCGCATCAACGGGGAGGACGCAGCCAAGGGGTTCCAGCCCTGCCCCGGCACCCTGGGCTGCGTGGCCTGGCCCCAGGCTGAGGCGGGGGTCAGAGTCGACACCTGGGTGGAGACGGGCACAGAGGTGAGGTGGGGGGCGGGGTGTCTGGGGGTTGAGGGGGAGCAGCAGCAGCGCCTAGCCAAGCTGTGTGGTGAGGGGGGGGGGCGGTGCAGGATGGGGTAGGGGAGAAGGGGTGGTGGTTGTGCCTGTCAAGGGGTCAGGGGCAGGCCTGTCAACAGGTCTGGGCGGTGCAGGGTTCAGGGGGGCTGGGCACTGAGTAGTCAGGGCAGGTGGGCGGTGAAGAGGGTGGTGGGAGTGGCCTGGGGGAAGGGGCTGGTCAGGTGGTCTGGGTCAAGGGGTGGGGTCAGTGGGCAGGGCAATTCATGGGCCCATGCAGGGAGGTAGGAGGGAGGTGCAATGGAGGAGGGAAGGAGGGGGAGGAAAGGGGGAGAGTGGGCGGAGGGTTAACCTGAGCCCCCTGCCTGGCCGTCTGGCCCTGCTGCTGCTGCAGGTGTCCCCCCATTATGACAGCCTGCTGGGTAAGCTGATGGTGTGGGCGCCCAGCCGGGAGGAGGCCGTGGTGAAGATGCAGCGCGCGCTGGGAGCCACCCGGCTGCAGGGCACGCCCAACAACACCGAGTTCCTGCGGGTGAGCAGCAGGGGGGGCGGGGCCAGGCAGCAGGGGGGGCGGGGCCAAGGCAGCAGGGGGGCTGTGGTCAGGTGAGGTGCATCAAAGGTTTCCACCCTACCCTTTGCAGCCATGCTGTCAGGGCCTTGCCCCTGACACCTTGCAGCCCTCCACACCTTGCCCTCTCATGTGTGCAGGCACTGGTGGCTGACCCGCGCTTCATGGCGGGCGACACCACCACTCGCTTCCTGGACACCTTCACCTTCACACCCTCACTCATGGAGGTCATCACGCCCGGTGCGCTGCAGCCTGGACCCCCCCCCCCCCCCCCCCCCCCCTAAGGCTCACTCAGCCCCTGTGCCTCATACTACCAGCCCCCCCCCCCCCCCCCCACCCCCCACCGCCCCCCCCCATCGCCCCCTTGAACCCCCTGCTACCCTGACTCAACCTTGCCCCTCCCACCTGCTGCTTCAGGACGGTGCTCCACCTCCTCCTCACCCCCTGCCTGCCCTCTTGCCCTCCTCCCCCCACCTACTGCCCCCCCACTGCCCTGCTGCGGCCTTCCTCCCCCCCCTCCCCCCCCTGCCTGTCCCCCTGCCCCTGCAGGCATGCAGGCCAGCGTGCAGGACTGGCCTGGGCGCACGCGGCGCTGGGCAGTGGGCGTGCCCCCCTCCGGGCCCATGGACGCTGCGGCTCACCGCCTGGCCAACGCCCTGGTGGGCAATGAGGAGGAGGCGGCGGCACTGGAGTTCTCCCTGCAGGTCAGGAGGCGGGGGGGCGGCAGCTGGGGGGGGGGCAGCAGAGGGGGCAGAAGGGAGGTGTGCAGGCCTTAGGGATGTCCAGGCAGGGTCAGAGCCAGGGGCCGGAGCCAGCCCGCTTGCAGAGTCCCCAGACTCGGTAGTTTTACCCAGACTCGGTCACACTCACACTCACACTCAGACTGAGTCATCGGGTATAAGTGCTTTACACAGGGTTGGGGATAGGACCAGGGGTGCGCCCTCCTGCCTGCCTGCTGCTGCCAGCCTGCCCCCCCCCCCCCCTGCTGGCTGCTGCTCCAGGGGCCCAGCCTGCGGTTCTGCACGCCCCGCCTGGTTGCCCTGACGGGGGCAGCCTTCAGCGTGACCCTGGACGGCGTCACCCTGGACTCCCCCTGCTGGCGCAGCTTCATGGTAGGCCCCTCACAGGACACTGGCACTGACACGGCCCGCACTCACCCGCTGCCACCACCTGCTCCTGCACCGCACTTCCACCCCCACCCCCACCCCCACCCCCACCCCCACCCCCACCCCCACCCCCACCCCCACCCCCACCCCCACCCCCACCCCCACCTTGGTCATGACGGGGCGCAGCCAGCCCCTGCCCCTGCTCCTGCACCGCACCCCCACCCCCCTCTACCTGCAGCCAGCACCACCCGCCCTGCTGGCACTGAGCCAGCAGCGCTCTGCTGGCCCTGTCATGACCAAGGTGGGGGTGTGTAGCCTGACAACCAGCGGGGGTGTGGTGGCGTGCAGGTGGGGGCGGGCCAGGTGCTGGCCATTGGGGCGGTGGAGCCGGCCAGCGGGGTGCGCGGCTACCTGGCTGTGCAGGTCAGTGCCAGGGGGGGCCAGGCGGGGTGGGGCAGGCAGGGGGGGGGTAGGCAGGGAGTCCGGACAGGGGGGCCAAGCCACCTGAATCCAAGCCGCCACCCCTGCTGCTTCCCCCCTATGTGTTAGTAGCTGCTGCTGCTGCCCACTCCCCCTCCTCATACTGCTGCTGCTGCTGCTGGCCTGTTGCGCAGGGGGGCATAGACGTGCCCCACTACCTTGGCTCCCGCGCCACCTTCCCCTCAGCCAAGTTTGGCGGCTACCAGGGGCGCTACCTGCGCGCTGGTGACAGCCTGGCCCTCAGCGCCCTGGGGGCCCAGCACTCCGCCCACCTGCCGCTGGCGCTGCCGCCTGAGCTGCAGCCTAGCCGCGACTGTAAGCTGCACCTGGGGCTGGGCGGGGCAGCGGGTGGAAGCTGGGTAGAAGCTGGGCAGAAGCTGGGTAGAAGCTGTGTGGAAGCTGTGTGGAGGCTGGGTGGAGTTGTGTGGAAGCTGGGTGGAAGCTGTGTGTGAGCTGGGCTGTATGGAGGAGGGGCAGGGGCTGTGAGGGTGTTGCAGTCAGGGTGTGCCCCCCCCCCCCCCTGGGTCTTGCTGCTGCAGGCACCCCCCAGGCTGACGGCAGCGCCCTGTGGGAGGTGGGGGCACTGCCTGGACCCCACGCTGACCCTGACTACATCACCTCGGCCTTCATGGACCAGGTGCGCTGCATGGGGGGGAGGGGCAGGGGCCTCGGGGGGGAGGGGCCTCGGGGGGGAGGGGCAGGGGCCGCTGCCTGCCTGCCTGCCTGCCCCCTCCCTCCCCCCCCCAGCCTTTCCTGGCCCTTGTCGTTCATATCCCATTCTTACTGGTGCCTGGGGGTCAGCTGGACCCTAGCCACCCAGGACCCTCCCTGCCTGCCAGGGCATCTGGGCGCTGGGCCTTTGACCAGCCTGCGTGTTGCACTCTGTCACCGAGCAAGAGGTGGCAGGGGGCAGGGGTGGCAGTGGCTGCCTGGGTGGAGGGAGTGAGGGAGAAGAGGGTGTGGACCCCCCTGAAGGCTCTCGCCTGCCGTCGTGGGCAGTCCTCCCTGCCTGCCTGCGTGCCTGTCCACCCCCCTGGCTGCCGCCTGGTGCTGCCCCTCCAGGTGTTCTACCGCGAGCCTTACTCCGTCCACTACAACAGCAACAGGCTGGGGGTGCGGCTTGTGGGGCCAAAGCCTGACTGGGTGCGGGCGGATGGGGGGGAGGGCGGCACCCACCCCTCCAACGTGCATGACCATGTGTACGCCCTGGGTGAGTGGAAGCTGGCCAGCAGCTGGGGCGAGGGGGGGTGAGGGGTGGTTGGCAGAGCGAGGTAGAGCTGCCCCTCACTACGTCGCACCCATGATTGAGGGAGGCAGGGGCTGAAGGGGATTGAAGGTGGTTAGGGTCCCTACTAAACCATGATGGAGGAGGGCTGGTGTTGAAGCCAGGGCGAGGGAGAAGGGGGGAGGGGGGAGATCCTGCTGCTGAGGCCCCCTGCAGCTGTGCGCCCAGCTGATCGGTCCCCCCCCTCCCCCTTTGAGCTGGTGGCTCCTAGGCCCTGACCCATTGACAAGATGCCTTAGGCGAAGCCACCCTAGCCTGACTCTGCCACCTCCCCCCCTGACCCTGACCCTGACCCTGACCCTGACCCTAACCCTACTCCTGCTGCACCCCTCTGGTGGTGGTGGTTGTGGTGTGCAGGCACCGTCAACTTCACCGGGGACCACCCTGTGGTGCTCACGGTGGACGGGCCCTCCCTGGGCGGCTTCGTGTGCCCCGCCACCATCACCAGCACCGAGGTCTGGAAGGTTGGCCAGGTGGGCGCGGGCTGCGGCCTGGGATGGGGGGGGGGCAGGGGGGCAAACAGCAGCAGCAGCAGCAGTGGTCGGGGTCCAGCGGGAGAGCAGCAGGTGTGGTGGCACCGGGACTTTCCCCTCCCACCTCCCTTCCTCTCCCACCTTCCTTCCACACCCCACCAACCACAGCTGAGCTTCAACACCTACCCACCCTCAACTCAGCCTTCCTGGCATCCTAGCCCCAGGCCCTGCCTGGCTGCCGCCACCCCTCACCCCTTGCGCAGACATCCTGGCAACCCCCACCCCTCCACCCCTCCACCCCCTTGCGCTGCCTGCTGCTGCTGCAGGTCCGCCCAGGCGACCGTGTGCTGTTCCGGCGCCTGACCCTGGCTGAGGCTCATGCCGCCCTGCTGGTCAGCGACGCCACGGTGGCCGCGGTGTGTGCGGTGGCCCGCAGCAACGAGCCGCAGGGGCTGGTCAAGGCGGTGCAGGAGGCGCAGGAGGCGGCCAGGGGGGTGGCGGCGGGGGCGGCAGCAGCCATGCCTGAGACCAGGCCGCTGCTGGCCAAGGTGGAGGCAAGCGCTAGTCACCCAGGGGCTGAGTACAGGTGAGGGCAGGGGGAGGCAGGGGGGGGCGGCAGGGGGAAGCAGGAGGGGGCGCAATGAGGTGAGGCAGCGCTTTGCTCGGGGGAGGGGAGGGGTCTGGTCAGGGTTAGGGCTGGAGATGCGAGGGGTGGGTGGGGGGTGGGGGTAGGGGCAGGCAGTTGCAGTGTTAGTGACAGCGGTGTCAGGGTGGTGTGTGTGTGTATGTGTGTGCAGGCTTGCGGGGGACCGGTACATGCAGGTGGACTTTGGCCCCATGGAGCTGGACCTGGCCTTGAGGGTGCGGGTGGACCTGCTGCAGCAGGCGCTGGCGGCAGCGCAGGTCCGTGGGGGGGCCAGGGGGGGGTCAGGAGGGGTCAGGAGGGGTTAGCTGCAGGAGGGGTTAGCTGACCAAGGTGGGGGGGCCATGGGGGGGTCAGGGGGTTCAGGGGCCCAGGAGGGGTTAGCTGCGACTGCCACCAGGGGTTGCCCAGGGGATTCCTACCAAATCAGTCTTCTTCTAGCTTCAGTCCGGTCCCCTCTGCTGCTGATGAGCCCCCCTTCCCCCCTCGATGTCTTTGCTGCCACGCGGCCTGCCCCCCCCTCCCCTCCCCTCCCCCCCCCCTGTGGTGCAGGTTGATGGGCTGGTGGAGTGCAGCCCGGGGGTGAGGTCCCTGATGGTAGAGTACGACATGCGGCGCCTGGCCCCCGCTGCGCTGCTGGACCTGCTGCAGGCCACAGATGCGGGTGAGCCTTAGCCAACACAAGCAGCCAGGCGGGAGGGCAGGGGGAGGGGATGGGGGGGGGAAAGGGGATGGGGGGGGGAAAGGGGATGGGGGGGGGGGGAAGGGGGAGGGATGGGGATGGGTAGGCTGGGCTGGGCTGGTGTCTGATGGTGAACTGGGACCTTGTCTGTTCAGTCTGCCCAGTCTGGCCAGTCTGCCCTGCTGCCCTGCTGTACCCCTCCCCCTGCACCTCAGCCTGCCCCCCTGCCCCCCCTACCCCCCTGACCCCCCTACCCCCCTGACCCCCCTACCCCCCTGACCCCCCTGACCCCCCGCTCCCCTGCCCCAGGTCTGCCTGACCCCAGTTCCCTGGTGCTGCCCTCACGCATCCTACACCTGCCCATGGCATACAACGACAGCACCACATGCGCCGCCATTGACAAGTACATGAAGAGGTGCGCGCTGCAGGGCGCAGCCAGACTGCAGCTCAGACAGGCTCCCCTCACCGCCCCGCTGGCCACTGTCCACAAACCCGCTGGCCCCTCAGACCTCCCCCCCTGAGGTCAACTCCTCAAGCTCCTCCACCCCCTTTGCCCCTCCCCCCCACTGAAGCTGCTCAGTGGGCTCCCACGGCACTCCCCCCCTCCCTCCCTCCCTCCCCCCCTCCCTCCCCCCCTCCCTCCCCCCCTCTTCTTCCTCTTCTTGTCTTCCCCCTCCTCCCTCCCCCCTCCTCCACTAGAGCTCCACACTGCGCTCCCGCTGCACTGCCAACCCTTGCGCTCTCAACTCCTTTGATCAACAACAGCGGGAAGCACGACACTGATGTTGAATGGAACAGCACTGCAGCCCGACCTCCCATCCCCTCCCATCCCCTCCCTCCCCAGCACCCCAGCTGGCCTTCGCTTTACCCCCCCCCCCCCTCCCCCTGCTGCTCCACGTGCGCAGCATCCGGCCCGAGGCCCCGTACCTGCCCAGCAACATCGACTACATCGCCGCCAACAACGGCCTGGCAGGGGGTGCTGACGAGGTGCAGCGCACGCTGTTTAGCGCCAGCTACCTGGTGCTGGGGCTGGGGGACGTGTACCTGGGCGCGCCCTGCGCAGTACCACTGGACCCGCGCCACCGCCTGGTCACCTCAAAGTGAGGGGGGAGGGGGGAGGGGGAAGAATGGGGTAGGATGGGGTACGAGGGAGGACGAAGCATGGGGGAAACCGGGGAGGAGGAGGAGGTGGCGAGGGAGGCGTGGTGTGTGTGCAGCAGTGCTGCCCTGCCTGGCTGCTATCCCCTTCCACACCAGCACCACCATCACGCACAATGGCTGCTGGCCTGCTGCTCTGGCCTAAGGCACTGAATGCCGTGTCTGCAGTCACTGAATGCCCTGCCCCCCCGCTGCCCCCCCCGCAGTCACTGAATGCCCTGCTCTCCCGCTGCCCCCCCCGCAGTCACTGAATGCCCTGCCGAAGTCTCTGAATGCCCTGCCCCCCCCCCCCCCTTCCCTCCCCTGGCCTGCTGCTGTCCAGGTACAACCCCGCCCGCACCTTCACCGAGGAGGGCACGGTGGGCATTGGCGGCTGCTACATGTGCATCTACCCCATGGACAGCCCGGGGGGGTACCAGCTGGTGGGGCGCACGCTGCCCATATGGAACACCTTCGGCAGGGCAGGGCCATTCACGCCTGACAGGCCCTGGCTGCTGAGATACTTTGACCAGGTGGGGGCAGCTGGGGGCAGGGCAGGGGGACGGCTGGGGGCTGGGCTAGGGAGAGCGGGCAGGGGCAGGGGCAGGGGCAGGGGCAGGGGCAGGGGCAGGGGCAGGGGCAGGGGCAGGGGCAGGGGCAGGGGCAGGGGCAGGGGCTGGGCTGGGGCCATCTGTCTTCACAGGGTCAGGGCCAGGCTCAGTGTCGGGGACGTGTCGAGGTCAGGGGTGGGGTCATCAATTGGTCTACCCAGCTGGAGCCGTGGGTGGGGGAGCAGGGGAGGGGCAGTGGGGGTCCCTGCAGGTGCTGGGGGCTAAGGGCTGGGAGGGCAGGGCGGGGCAGGGGTGTGAGGGTCAGGGGGAGGGGGGCTAAGGTCAGTCGGGTGTGCCGACCTTGTCCCTGAACCCCCTCCCCCTGCCCCTGCCGCCGCCTGTGTGCCCCCCCAGGTGCGGTTCTTTGAAGTGAGCGAGGCCGAGCTGCTGACTGCCCGCGAGGCGTTTGCTGCGGGTCGCTGGGAGCTGCGTGTGGAGGACAGCGTGTTCGACATGGCGGCCTACAGGGCTCACTGCCAGAGCCTGCAGCCGGAGGTGGCGGCGCTCAACGTGGGTGCTGGGAGGGCAGGGGGAGGCAGGGGGGGTCAGGGGGTTGGCTAGGCGGCAGGGGCACAGGGGGCAGAGGAGGGGAGGGGAGGAGGAGTGGAGGCAGGGAAGAGTGAGGGGGAGGTGACAGGAGGGGAGGGGCAGGCGAGGAGGGGAAGAGGGAGGGAGGGTCAGGGGTACACCTGCGGGAGTTGGCTGAGGGGGGCTGAGGGGAGGTGAAGGGGGCTGAGGGGACGACATCGCGCAGTGGAAGGGTGGTGGGAGGGTTGGAGCAGAGGGTGGGGAGGAAGGTGGGAGGCAGGTGGTGGTTGAGTGAGCTGTTTGCCAGGTGGCTGGCTTGGCCGCGCCCCTGCTCACTGCCGCTGGCCGCCTCCCTGCCGCTCCCCCTGTGGCGCTGCAGGCTCAGCAGCGTGAGGCTCAGGAGCTGCAGCTGCAGCTGGAGGCCGCCTCCCTGGCCAGGCTGGAGGCCGCGCGGGGGCAGGGCGGTGCGCTGGCTGCCCCTGAGGGCGGGGAGGAGGATGACAGTGCCTGGCAGCGCCCGGGCTGTGTATGCCTCATGGCACCCTTCACGGCCAACGTGTGGGACGTCAAGGTCAAGGTAGGGGCGGCAGCAGGAGGGGCTGACTGGTGGGGGGGCGGGCCGAGCGGGCGGGGGGGCAGCAAGGGCCAGGGAGGCAGGTGGGGGGCAGTGGGTAGGGGGTGGGGTCACGGGGTCAAGGTACCAGGGGGGCTGGGCGTGTGGGGAAGGGGGGCCGGAGGGATGCAGGGTGGCGTCAGGGCGCCAGAGGCAGTGGTTGCCGTCCTAGCCGCGTGGCCCAGCCTCCCAGGCGTCGCCGCCCTGCCCGTGTGCACAGGTTGGCAGCAGTGTGGCTGCGGGGGAGGTGTGTGTGGTGCTGGAGGCGATGAAGATGGAGACGCCAGTGGTGGCACCGTGTGCAGGTGGGCTGGCGCGGGATAGGGCAGGGGCAGGGGCAGGGGCAGAGCAGGTCAGGTGCTGAGAGTGGGGGTGCTGGTGTCCATGGTGGCAGTGTGGGGGAAGGTGGAGGGCGTGTGTGCAGGTGGGGGTGTGGGGGGTGGCAGGTGGCGTGCAGCCGCCCCAGCTGTGCCCCTTCATGCGCCACATGGTGCGCCTGGCTGCAGGCGTGGTGTGTGCCGTGCGGGCGGTGACGTCACAGCTGAGCTCTGCAGGCAACCTGCTGCTGGTCATCCGCACGCAAGAGGAGGGGACGGAGGCAGCAGCTGCCGAGTGAGGCAGGGCATGTCAGGGTGTGCTGGGGTGAGGGTGGCAGGGGGTTAGCCTAGGTGCTGCCCGCCAGGCAGGGCTGCGGTGAGGGCTAGGAATAGGTGCATGGCACCTGCCCCGCCTTGCTTTGTTGCAGGCAGGCGGGGGGCCACAACACCACAGGGTCAGCAGGGGGGAGGGTAGAAGTTGAGATGGCCTCACCCACACCCTCCACCCCTGCTCCCCCTGATGAGAAATGAGGGAGCTTCACCCGCCCCCCCAAGGGTGGGGGCTGGGGGAGGCTGGTCAAGGGAGTGGGGGGTGTTGTAGAGTGAGGCAGGCATCAGGTTCAGGCAATGCATACTTGGTCAAAGCAAGGTGGTACAGGGGCAGCAGGGGCAGCCTTTGGCTTTAAGCTGGAGGTTTGCACCGCAGCCTGACATGTGAATTGGCCAAGAGGTTGCCTCAATCCGTGACATTGGACGCTGTGGGTGAGGTTTAGGGTTGTGGGCCTTTGCTGGCTCACTAGGGAATGAACATTGGGAGGCGTCTGTGTGTTGTTGGTAGTGTGCATTCTGCTGCGGATTGCATGTGGGGCTTGTGACCAGTAATGGTCTGCTTGCAGCTGGGGTGGAGAAGGGGGTGGGGTGGGTCGTGAGGGTAGAGCAGGCGCTAGGTTATGTCGATCAAGCAGCTACTCGTGGAATACCTCGACGAACCTGTGGCTGCCGGGGCTGAGTGGGGATGGCTCCGGTGTAGGGTATGTATGCGTATGGTATGAGCTTGCATGTCTTGTTTTGTATTGAATCCGTACTCTGGGCGGGGCAGCTGTTGTTGCTCTGGCTGCAACGCCAAGCTGGTATGGAAGAGACAGTGCGGCTGTATTAAGCCTTTACAGGACTGCGAGCTTGCAACACAGCCTTACTGTAACGTGATAGGTGGTACGGTCGCGATGTGTGGTGCTGTATGGTGACACGCTGTGCTGCAGACGAAGGTCACACCGTCCTTGTGACATTGCCGAATGTAGGTATGTTCAAGGTAGGTTTAAAAGTCAGTCGCGTTGAGGATTGTGCTCAGGCGAGCACCAGCCAGCATACCGGTGTGGGTATGTCTTAACTGGTCTGAGCAATCCAAGTCCCGTGACGTAAGCACCCCTCATGGGCTAAAGGGGGGTGGCTTGCCCTAACGCTGAATCAGGAAGGAGCATTGACCTAGTTGAATATGACGACCCACTACAGCCAGAATCTAATCAGGTGTCGCACACTGACCAAGAAGCCTGCTCTGCCAGAAATGAGATAAGAAGATGAGACGAGAAGGGGCAGCCTCGGCTTGGCAGGCTGGCCTTCGCTGGGGTGATCCTCACCCGGCAAATCCGTGACCAGGCTGATGGCCTGTCTAGGCTCCTCCTCGCCCAGTGCCTCTGCTGCCGCCTCCAGCAGGGGGGTGTAGGTGTCAACTCCGGGCTTGCAGCCAGCGGCGCGCATGTCTTGAAGCACCTGCACCCCACATGGACACTGCCATTGACACCCCATGCAGCGCTAAGGCAGCCGGCAGCCGCAGCAGGCTCTGCCAGCCAAGCTCTGCACATCCCTGGCATTTCATAGCCAGTGTGCCGTCACACAGACCCACACACATCTACCCCTGTCTCCTCCCCCTCCCCTCCCTGCCAACCTGCTGCACCCATCCCCGTCATAAGTCGCCCCTTGCCAGCCCCTTCCCCCTTCCCCACACCCCCAATGTCAGCAGGGCAGCCGCCATGCCCACCTGCATGGCCCGCGCCTGTCCCCACATGCCCAGCTTGCAGTATCCCCTGATGAGGGTGTTGAACACCACGGCATTGGGGGGCAGCCCCGCCTCCAGGCTCAGCCGCTGTGCAGCACGCTCGGCTGCCGGCACGTTGCCAGCACGCATGTAGCCGTCCACCAGGGCGGCATAGGCATGGGCAGACACCAGGGGGGCGGTGGCGGAAGCAGGCAGGGGGTCTCCAGGTCCAGTGCTGCTGCTGGCCCTGCTGCTGCTGCTGCTAGCATTGTCTGCAGTACTACTGCTTGCTTTGTGACCACTGCCGTCATCACCACTGTTGGCTGGAGGGCTGGCGCCTGCCACGGTGGAGGTGGTGGTAATGGTTGGGTCAGAGGCACTTGTGGGGGGGGGAGGACAGCACGCCTGCCACCTGCCCTGCTTCCTGACCCCTGTCCCCTGATGCCCTCGCTCCTGCTGCCGCTCCCCCTCCTGCTGGGGCCAGCGGGGGTGGGGCAGCAGGCTGCTTGGCGTGCTGGAGGTAGAGCAGGTCGGCCAGTGCATGCTCAGCAAAGGCCATGTCACCGACCTTGGCACAAGCCTGCAAGACGAAGACAGGTGGGGGGCAGTGAGGGGCCACAGCCTGGTGCCATGGAAGTGTCGTTGCTGCTGCTGCTGCTGCTGCTGTGCCATGCCCTTCCATTGGCATGCTCTGGCATGGCCTGGCCATGGCAACAGGACATAAAGCACGCTTTGAGCATGCTAAAGCTGTGGACTGCACTTCCGTCTTTGTCAGCACCTCCAATATCTAAGCAAGACACTACCCGCTGCTGGCATTTCAGTTGCCGCTGACGCTGCTGTTGGTGCTGCTGCTACTGATCCTGCCAACGTTGTTTGCAGAGTTCTTTCTTGGCTTCAAGCCACTGTTGTTGTTGGCACTGCTGACTGAGCGGCTGGGGCCTTCACATACTGGTGACTGGCATGGGGCGATAGAGGTAGGCAGCGTGCCTGCTACCGGCCTCTGCTGCCCACGCTCCTTGTCCTTTGAATCCTTTCACCGCTTGTGCATACGGGCGATGAGCCGTGCTGAGCCGACGTTAACCACGTGCCTGCAGCGTTGGTTCGCCTCGCCATCCCATAATTGTCTGGCTAATCAACAGTAGCCGAAACGAGACGATGGCACCAAGTCATGGGAACAAGTCAACCGTACGGGTGGTTGGGGTGGGGTGTGTGGCTAAGCTGTCGTCACAGCGGCACTGGCCGCGTGATGCTGGCTGCTGGAACCAGAGTTATTCAAGCGCAAACGTCACCGTGGCTGCGGGCAACGTGTTGCAAGCGGAATAAGCCAAGCTGTGCCGCGCAAACAAGTAGCCGCTTAGACATTGCAGCAGCACAGAGCGCCCCTCTTGACGCTTTGACGTATGTTGAGCTGTGGCACGCTGCCATCAGGGTAAGATTTTGTAACCCCTGACTTGCATCACAGCCCAGTACCATCCTCAGGACCCTTGCCCGCCACTGCGCCCTTTGCTGCAACTTCAGGCTGGCAGGATTGAGCAGGCGGGCGAGCTGTTCCACCAGCAAGCCTCCCTGTGGGGCACGCCCAGCCAGCATGTGTACACATGCATTATCAGCCAGCTGCTGAAAGTGCGACCCAAACGGGGCGTGCCTCAGCGCCGCCTGGCCTATCAGCTATGGAGGGAGCTGCATAGCTGCCACGGCACCAGACTGGACGTAGCCTCTGTGCGTGCAGGTGTGCAGCGCTGCTAGGCCCTTCCCCCTCCTGGCTGCTGCACACTGCTGAGCAGCAAGGCTGGACCCAAACAGCGCGAGTTGCAGCCCTGTTCTTGCCTTGATGTCACTACAGGGGCAGGCGGGCTGGTGGGGTATGACCCAGTGCTGTCTCAGTACGTCAGCAGGCCAGGCCAGCCCAGGCCAGAGGGATGGCTAGAGCCAGGGCCAGGCCAGGTCAGCAGGGCAGGGCAGGCCAGGTGATGGTCAGCGGTGGGTGGGCCAGGCCAAGTCAGGCCTAGCGTCTCTGCAGTGTTAATGCAGATAGCTGCAGGCAGGATAGGATGCGGGTGAGGCAGTGTGAGGCAGTGTGAGGCAGTGTGAGGCAGTGTGAGGCAGTGTGAGGCAGTGTGAGGCAGGCAGGGTGTGGGGGAGTAGGACGGTGCCGGCTTTGCCAGGCCCGGCCAAGCTGCTGGGTGTGCCTCCACACCTGCCCCTGTGCTGACCTGCATGGTGTAGGGGTCAGCGCATGCGCTCATGCCGGCAAGATGCATGAGGCTGAGCAGCTCATAGGTTGGGCCCGCAGCCGCGGCATGCGGGGCATGCTGAACGCCTACAACAGGCTGCTGGCTGTGTATGCTGGCCGGGGCGACATGGCAGCGGTGAAGCGGGTGTACAAGCAGCTGAAGGAGCAGCGCTACCTGCCTGACCTGGTGGGTCTCGGTGCGCTGGCAGCAGCAGGCAGGCAGGAAGGCAGCGGCAGTCATGTAGGCACGCAGGCAGGCAGGATCAGGCAGGCAGGCCGGGCCCCTGCCCCGCCCTGCCCTGGCACCGGGCACCGCCGTCAGTCTGCTGCTGTGCCCCAGCCCTGGTCTCTCAGGGCTCATCAGGCGCTATGCAGGTAACCTGGAACATCCTGGTGTGGGGCTACGCTCATGCCGGGGACCTGGCCACCGCCAAGGCAGTGCTGGGCGAGGCGGAAGATCACGGGTTCAAACCCGACGCCTGGACCTGGTCTTCCCTGCTGCATGTGAGTGGTGCAGCCCACCAAGGGGGTGGACCCAGGTCAGGGGCAGGGTAAGGGCCGGAGTGAGGATTAGCGATGAGCGTGGTGAAAGCGTGCTTTATGTCCTGTTGCCATGGCCAGGCCATGCCAGAGCATGCCAATGGAAGGGCGTGGCACAGCAGCAGCAGCAGCAGCAGACACTTCCATGGCACCAGGCTGTGGCCCCTCACTGCCCCCCACCTGTCTTCGTCTTGCAGGCTTGTGCCAAGGTCGGTGACATGGCCTTTGCTGAGCATGCACTGGCCGACCTGCTCTACCTCCAGCACGCCAAGCAGCCTGCTGCCCCACCCCCGCTGGCCCCAGCAGGAGGGGGAGCGGCAGCAGGAGCGAGGGCATCAGGGGACAGGGGTCAGGAAGCAGGGCAGGTGGCAGGCGTGCTGTCCTCCCCCCCCACAAGTGCCTCTACCCCAACCATTACCACCACCACCACCACTGTGGCGGGCGCCAGCCCTTCAGCCAACAGTGGTGACGACAGCAGTGGTCACAATGCAAGCAGTAGTATTGCAGACAATGCTAGCAGCAGCAGCAGCAGCAGGGCCAGCAGCAGCACTGGGCCTGGAGGACCCCTGCCTGCTTCCGCCACCGCCCCCCTGGTGTCTGCCCATGCCTATGCCGCCCTGGTGGACGGCTACATGCGTGCTGGCAACGTGCCGGCAGCCGAGCGTGCTGCACAGCGGCTGAGCCTGGAGGCGAGGCTGCCCCCCAATGCCGTGGTGTTCAACACCCTCATCAGGGGATACTGCAAGCTGGGCATGTGGGGACAGGCGCGGGCCATGCAGGTGGGCATGGCGGCTGCCCTGCTGACATTGGGGGTGTGGGAAAAGGGGAAGGGGCTGGCAAGGGGCGACTTATGACGGGGATGGGTGCAGCAGTTTGGCAGGGAGGGGAGGGGGAGGAGACAGGGGGGGATGTGTGTGGGTCTGTGTGACGTCACACTGGCTATGAAATGCCTGGGATGTGCAGAGCTTGGCTGGCAGAGCCTTCTGCGGCTGCCGGCTGCCTTAGCGGTGCATGGGGTGTCAATGGCAGTGTCCATGTGGGGTGCAGGTGCTTCAAGACATGCGCGCCGCTGGCTGCAAGCCTGGAGTTGACACCTACACCCCCCTGCTGGAGGCGGCAGCAGAAGCACTGGGCGAGGAGGAGCCTAGACAGGCCATCAGCCTGGTCACGGATTTGCCGGGTGAGGATCACCCCAGCGAAGGCCAGCCTGCCAAGCTGCCCCCAGCAGCAGCAGTGGCCACACCGCCGGCACCAGCTGCTTCCATCACCACCCCTGCCGCCAGTGTGGGTGAGGGCAGCAGCAGCAGGGCCCTGCTGGGGGCTGAGGGCTCAGTACAGGGACAGCCCCCTGCAGCCTGGCCACCACCACCACCACCACCTCCTGCTGCTGCTGCTGCCCAGTTAGCAGGGCAGCTGCAGAGCAGGCAGCCCAGCCTGGTCAGCTCAGCCCGGCCGCCCCTAGCCATCAGCCAGCAAGCAGGGAGGCCCCACCCCCCAGCCCTGCTGCAGACATTGCAGCCCAGGCCCCTCTCGCCACCCCCTGTCCCGGCACAGCCCCCCAGCACCCAGGTCCCCCCCAGCACCCCGCCCCCCCGGCCCCCCCCCACACCCCATGTCATTGACCTCACAACCGGGCCCTACACCAGCCCTTCGCCTCAGGGCTGGCCATCAGGCAGCGCCGCATACAGGGGCAGCCCCCAACCCCACCCCTCCGCCCCCCCTGCAACACCAGCTATTGCTTCTGCCTCAGCCCAAGTCCCAGTGCCTGGCCCCCTCACACGACAGGTTGGGCGCCTGCACTTGCTGCTGGCCCCCCCCCCTGCTGGGCCTGCCACTGCTGCTCCAGGCAGTCAGGGGCCAGGCCAAGCAACAGGCCATGCAGAGCAGCAGGGGCCCAGGCAGGCTGGGGGGAGGGCAGGGGAGGCGTCTGCTGGGGCGGGGGTGCGGCCTGCAGCGCCTGGAGCCAGTGCAGGGCCAGGCCTGATAGGCGGTCCGCACCAACAGCAGCGGCGGGGTGCCCTGCAGCTAGGGGGGGGCAGCCAGCAGCAGGGTCCCCTGACGCATCCACAGCAGGGGCAGCAAGACTTGCCTGGGCGGCAGGGGCAAGGCCAGGGGCAAGGCCAGGGGCAGGCAGGGCTGCAGCAGGGCTGGGTGGCTCCTGGGTCAGTGCAGGCGGCTGGCATGAGGGCGGGGGACGTCCCCACCCTGCTGCCCGCACCTGAGGCAGGCAGCCAACCACCACCACCACCACCCTCTATGTGGCCCCCACTGCAGCAGCCATGGCAGCCGTACATGGTGCAGCAGGGGCAGGGACCAGACCAACAGGGGCCAGGTCAGCGGCTTGACGACCAGGAAGGCAGTGGCGCAGCCCAAGCCCAAGGCGAGGGGCAGCCCCAGTCCCAGCCACAGCCCTACAGCCAGCCTCCTGCAGCCCCCTCCCCCTCCCCTCCTCTCAACCCTGGGGTGTGGCCACCCTGGGCTTCCCCCTCCCCCCTTCCCCCCACGACCTCCCCTCCACCGCCCCCGCACCCCCCCACCCTGCCAACACCCCTCCCAGAGCTGTCAAACCAGGCTTTGCGGGCGGCAAGCCCTACCCCCCCTCCCAGGCTTCCCTCCCCCCCTCCTCCCCCTCCACAATACCCTGTCTGGTCAGGACCTCCACCACCACCCTCCCAACCAACCCCTCCCTCTCGTCCCCCCTCCCCAAATCCCGCCCCTGCTGGTTGGCCCCTCCCACCCCTGCCCACCCCTCCCAACCACCCAACCACCCAGCCGCCGCCCAGCCCCCTGGCACCCAGCAGCCTGCAGGCGCGTCTTGAGCGGCTGCTGGGCCTGATGGCTGCTGACGGCCTCCCCCTCGACACCGCAGTGCTCACCACTGTGATGATGGCCTACTCCCGGGCGGGGGACTACCCGCGCGCCCTGGCCACCTGGGGCCTGCTCACCTCCAGCCCCGCTGCCGGCGTGGACCTGGCCGCCCTCAACGCCCTCACCGCCGTGCATGCCGCACACGGCCGCATGGCAGAGGCCCGGGCGGCGCTGGCGGAAGCTGCCGCGCTGGCTGCAGGGGAGGGGCGGCCTCCCCCTGTGGAGGCGTATGGGGCGGTGATCAAGGGGCTGGTGGAGCGGGGGGAGCTGCAGCCCACCCTGGCCACCACCCGCCAGTTCCTGGTGGCGGGGGGCCGGCCCAGCAGCCGGCTGTTGGACTGCGTGGTGGGGCTGTGCCTGCGCTGCGGGGAGCTGGGTGCGGCGCATCGCCTCCTCAGAGCGGCGGTAAGGGGTGACGCAGTGGAATGGGCAGGGCGTGGGCAGCGGGGTAGGGCTGGCTGGCTGCGGCGTGTGGGTGGGGGCCGTGGGGCTGGTGGGGAGGAAGGGTGGTGGGCAGAAGGCAGAGAGGGCAGACGGCTGAGGGGTGGAGTCATTGTAGGGTGTCTGGACAGGGCACTGGGCAGGAGGAGGAGGAGGAGGAGGAGGAGGAGGAGGCTAGGTGCGGTCCGCTATGCCTTTACTCTGTCACCCGGGTGGTGCTGCACTGTTGCCTGATTGAGTGTCTTGGATGTGGGCTGTGGCGCGCAGGAGCTGACTGGGGTTACTGTGAACCGCGAGAAATACCGCAGCTGGATTCAGTCGTGGGAGGCGCGGCCTACGCGCGTGCGATCATCACCCGGCACGGATGAGCGGGGGGTCCAAAATGACACGGAAGTCGCCGGTGCCCGCCTTTCACCCGTTCCGCAGAAATTGGGGCAGTCAGCGGATGCGACGGAGGGCGGACCCTTGGAGCGCCTGAAGTGGTTTTTAGGGTTGCCTAACTCGTACTACAGCTCAGATTGGCGATCTTAGACAGAACCCGCGTACCAACGTGTCGCGGCCAGGGATTTTCATGCACTTTAGTATATTTCTCATCCACTGTGACGGATGTGCGGTGTTGGGAGCTCGGCGCCAGGCTGTTTTGTTGTGGGGCCAGCACCTCACCAATTTTTGCTGCTTGTGTGCCCCGCGCTCTGTAGTGGTGCTACTGCCATTACTTGCCATGACATAACACGTGTATTTCACAATTGTGGTTTTGGGCTAGGTGCTAGTATTAGTTGTGGGCTGCAAGTCTTTAAGGCAAAGGCCAATGCCCGTTGCACACATCTAGGCAGGGGTTGTGCGGAGCGCCTCTTCTCAATTTTCAAGTTTATTTGGAGCGATCGCCGCACCCGTCTGCTCATGGCCGCATGTGGGCAATGGCCTATGTGTATTTCAACACTCGGGCCTTGAAGCACCGAGAGCAGCCCACAGCAGCTGATGCTGCTGATGTGGAGCACGGGAAGGAGTGGATGGCCAGCCAGCCTGTGGAGGGTGCACCCCTGTAGTAGGGGAGGCATTGCATGGGCAACGCTGAAACTGCACAATCATGGCATCATGCATGACCAGCAATAGTGGGGGAGTAGTGGGCAGCAGTAAGTAACTCATCAGATCAGTATGCATGGATTCGAGCTGTACTGGCACACGTGAGACCCACTGGCCTGACCTGACCTAAACCTGACCTGACCTGACCTGACCTGACCTGACCTGACCTGACCTGACCTGACCTGACCTGACCTGACCTGACCTGACCTGACCTGACCTGACCTGACCTGACCTGACCTGACCTGACCTGACCTGACCTGACCTGACCTGACCTGACCTGACCTGACCTGACCTGACCTGACCTGACCTGACCTGACCTGACCTGACCTGACCTGACCTGACCTGACCTGACCTGACCTGACCTGACCTGACCTGACCTGACCTGACCTGACCTGACCTGACCTGACCTGACCTGACCTGACCTGACCTGACCTGACCTGACCTGACCTGACCTGACCTGACCTGACCTGACCTGACCTGACCTAAACCTGACCTAAACCTGACCTGACCTAAACCTGACCTGACCTGACCTGACCTAAACCAGACCTAAACCAGACCTAAACCAAACCAGACCAGACCAGACCAGACCTGACCTGACCTGACCTGACCTGACCTGACCTGACCTGACCTGACCTGACCTGACCTGACCTGACCTGACCTGACCTAAACCTGACCTAAACCTGACCTGACCTAAACCAGACCTGACCTGACCTAAACCAGACCTAAACCAGACCTAAACCAAACCAGACCAGACCAGACCAGACCTGACCTGACCTGACCTGACCTGACCTGACCTGACCTGACCTGACCTGACCTGACCTGACCTGACCTGACCTGACCTGACCTGACCTGACCTGACCTGACCTGACCTGACCTGACCTGACCTGACCTGACCTGACCTGACCTGAAAAATTCAAAGTCATTCGCATGTGAATGCTGCGGAAGAGTTGTTTGGGAACGTCGTTGTTTGTACCAGCCATGGTAAAGCGGCCCGTCGTGGCAACTGCAGCAGCTCTTGGGACCCCCCTGCTGGGACTTCCTGAGGCGCTTATAGCGGACATTGCCTTCCGCGCTGCGCGGCTGGGT
Organism: Haematococcus lacustris; assembly: GCA_030144725.1. Classification (NCBI taxonomy): domain Eukaryota; kingdom Viridiplantae; phylum Chlorophyta; class Chlorophyceae; order Chlamydomonadales; family Haematococcaceae; genus Haematococcus; species Haematococcus lacustris. Next base: position 838,861 of record JASKMD010000004.1, on the reverse strand, counting down.
GCGAGCGGAGCGCTTTCTCTCACCTGTCGCGCATTTTCCAAGACCAACCTGATGCACGCTCCCGCTCTCCGTTTCCAGCTGGACCTTCAGCGCTGCGACCAGCTGCTCACACCACGCGTCGTCGCAGCCCTGCAAGCCAGGACATGCAATCTGGCCCTGACTCTGGATGAACCGCGGGATCATCACACCAGGCAGTACGTCGGGCTGCTCACCAAGCTTCGGAAGAAGCTGGCCAGCTGTGCAGCCGTGGAAGCCTGCAAGCTAGTAACCATTCAAGGCCCCTCTGTCGTCCCTCAGAAGACTCTGGACTGCAGCCCCGACCTTGCTCAGCACTTGATGGACAGCTTCCCATCCCTGACCTCCCTGTCGCTTCACAACTACTCAATTCCCTGTAGTGGCCTGGCCAGCCTGCTCTCCCACCCGCAGCTTTCCCTGCAGCTGCAGCAGCTGGACCTTAGCAGCAGCACCCTCCACACTGAGCCAGGGGCGCCCACCCTGGCCAGCCTGTTCCATGCATCCAGGCTCAAGCAGCTGAGCCTGCTGACTAAATGGGGAATCCATGAACTCCTCCTGCCCGACCTGCAGCCATTGTCCCAACACCTAACACAGTTGTGCCTCACGCTGGAGAGTTGTGTGGGCCTTGACAATTTCACTGCAGCACTGCAGCCCCTGGCTCAGCTGCAGGTGCTCAAGATCTCCAGGTTTTGGAACGACCTGAGAGGTCTGCCTAGCCTGCTGCAAGAGTTGCCTGGACTGCACACCCTGCAGCTGCCTCACGCAACAGTCGAGGGGCAGGAGCAGCTGGACGCCCTGCTGGCAGCCACCCAGCTCACCAGCATCCAGCTCAATTCAGTGGAGAGGCTGACTTGCTCATGTGCAATTGTGCCCTGCAGCTGGCAGCAGCTGGAGCTCACTGGCAGGGTTGGCTGGATGTCACTCACGTACCTGCCCCTGCACTCCCTCTCCCAGCCCCTGTTGCTGGGAGAGCTTTTTATAGATGACTTGAATTTGGTGTCAGCTGCAGTCCATAACCTGACACAGGCTTGCAGGGTGCCAGTGAGGATCAAGGAGTTGTGGCTGAGCATGTCCGATTTGGACATGACAGCAGAGCAACAAGTGGAGTTGCAGCCCCTGGTGGCTGCGCTGCAATCGCTGAAGCATTGCAGCTGGGAGTTGATGTTAGTGGCCCGCATGGATGTGGGCGTGGCGGATGTTGCCACACTGGCGCCACTGTGCCGGGGCTGCACTCACCTCAAGTTTCTGTGTGGCCGCGTGACCCCCTCCCTGGAGTTCTGGCGCCAGCTGGTGCAGCTCATGCCTTCTGTCACCAATGTTGTCTTTGCGCACGTAGAGGGGAGCACAAGCTCAGCCATGTATGAGTCGCTGCAGCTCATGGCTGAGCAGCCCTGGGCACGCTGGCTGGACATTTGCATGTCTAGCCCTTCTTCTGAATCATCAGAGCTGCCCGCATGCTGGTTGGCTGATAACCCTTCTAAGCCTGGAAACCTCAGGTTGTGCTTAAAAGGCATGCAGGCACAAGCGGTGGTGTGGGGTGTGTGCCATTGATGGGTGCGCTGGAAGTTAAGCCAACCAAAGCTCAATGCTCACCTGGATGGCCTGCCTGGGCGTGTGAAGTGAGAGCATGGTCGATCATGGCTTCGCTGCCACCTGCTTAGCACCTGCTGTGACATGCTTGCTGATTGAACATGGCGCGACAGTGCAATGTCTGTGCAGAGTACAGGTGGCAGTGGGCAGAGCTGGGCCAAGCCCAAGTGCACCTTGGCTAGGCAGGGTGCTGCGAACGTGCTGCCAGCTGTGCAATATTGAGAGATCATTTGCATGAAGATAATAGTCTCAACATGTTGCCAATAACGAGCCTGCCGAGTGTTTCTTTATTCAAGATCTGGTTCGAGCCGAGCCAATAACGACAATCTTAATCACGTGCTAAACGGTTTAGGATACTTTCCCATGATTTTCGAGCCTAGGAGCGGTAAGTAGCCCAACCTGCAGGTTCGAGTACTTTCACATGGTTTGAAGGTTTCCAGCGGATGGCAGCCCCACCAGCTATGACTCGGAGTCAGCAACATTTGGCTGCTCAGTGCCATGTGCGGGGGTAATTAGATGGAGAGGCTGCATGCAAACCCAGGCGGATGTCTTTAGGAGAAGCGTGGTGCATGCAAATTGGTGTTCACTTAGTGGCTCCGTCGTGTCTTACTTCACCTTCACAACTTTCTCATCAGTCATGCGTGGCGAGACACACCATAGACAGAGAACACACACCATATACAGACATTAATCATGTGTGCGGAGTTACATGACAAACGCGCAACCCTGTCTTGCCCTCAACACAAGTGATGTACAATGAAATATAGAAACTGTGGAGTCGGAGACCTGCACCACCGTTACCCTCTACAATGCAGATGTGTGGTCGTGACACTACAAAATAAGCTTGCAGGATTACCAGCTATGCAACACGCAATGTCTAACAAATGCAGGATTTAGTGGTGGACATCATTACTTCACATCGCACACGCTGAGTCGAGCAATACCCTATCCCAGCCTCCTGGTCACTGCATCGCCATGATTGCTGACATGACATGAGCTTGTACCATACACACCCCACCGCTCGTCAACCACTCGTCCATTACCCACTTTGCCGGACCGTGCGGCCTCACTAAGGTCAGTACTTTCAGTTTCCCCATTTCTCAGCAGGGCCTGACGCACACTCGCTACTGGCTTATGCGATGCACTATTTTGTTCGCTTGGGCGGCAACCAGCCCTTGACAACTTCACCGCCGGCTTCACCCACTTACACTCGGTGCGCCTGCAGGTTTGGCGTCGCGCCCTTGATTGCCTCGGCCTTCGGGTCATGTACCGTACTGTCGCCAGCCACCTCCATTGACATGCTGGGCAGCCCAAGGGGCGGCGGTGTCGCTTTGCGAAGCCCCACCCGCTGCAATACGTTGCGGATTGGGCGGATGAAAGTGCGCTTGATGGCGCGCTTCACGGCCCGCTTGCGCGGGTCGATGTGGCGGGCGGCCCAATCGGACACGCCAAATGGCAGGTCGTACACGGCACGAATCTCAGGGTCGTCACGGGGATCCTGCGAGGAAGTGTGAGGAGTCAGGTCATTGCTTCACATAACAGGCTCGTGATGAAGTGGGTTGAAGAAGGGGGCCAAGCCAGTGCAGGCCCAACCAGACAGACATGCACGCTTTCTTCCCCCTCCCATGGCTAAGGCTAGAGGCATGCATGAAACACAGCCCAAGTCATGACCAGCGTACTGGTGTCAACTGACCATTCACCAGCACTCGTGACTGCCCCCACAGCTTGTGCCCCCACAGCCTCCCTGCGCCTTTGTAACCCCCTGCCCCTGCCCCTGCCCCTGCCCCTGCCCCTGCCCCTGCCCCTGCCCCTGCCCCTGCCCCTGCCCCTGCCCCTGCCCCTGCCCCTGCCCCTGCCCCTGCCCCTGCCCCTGCCCCTGCCCCTGCCCCTGCCCCTGCCCCTGCCCCTGCCCCTGCCCCTGCCCCTGCCCCTGCCCCTGCCCCTGCCCCTGCCCCTGCCCCTGCCCCTGCCCCTGCCCCTGCCCCTGCCCCTGCCCCTGCCCCTGCCCCTGCCCCTGCCCCTGCCCCTGCCCCTGCCCCTGCCCCTGCCCCTGCCCCTGGCCCTGGCCCTGCCCCTGCCCCTGCCCCTGCCCCTGCCCCGCCGCGCCAACTGCGACACCCTCCCAATCCCCCCTCCTCCTACCCAGCCCTCACATGCTCGTCTTCATCGTCACTGTCCCCTCCTGGACCCCTCTCAACAGCGCCTGGGGCAGGCTTAGCATCCCAGTGGTGCAGCCCACGCTCCTCACGGCTGCCCTGCGCCAGCACAACCACCGGCAGCAGGCCCACACCCCCCTCACCACCAGCAGCACCACGACCAGGATCAAACAGGGTGGCCACAAACACCAGCTGCAGCATTTCACTGTGCAAGCCACCGCCACAGTAGCCGCAGCAGCAGCAGCAGCGGGCGCCTACTCGCTGAATACCGTATCCTGGCCTGGCCTGCTGCTCGCCCCTGCTGCCCCCCCTCAGCCTCCCCCTGGCCCCCCACTCCCGCCTGCCTGAGCTGAGCTCACCGGGATGGTGTTGTCCAGGATGAAGGACAACAGCAGCGAGATCACCATGGGGGTGTTGCACAGCGTGTTAAAGATGGCTGAAGAAAACGGACAGCAGCAGCAGCAGCAGCAGGGGGGGGGGGGGGGTCTGGGGGGGCAGAGCAGGACTGGGGGCAGCAGGTGGCGTGGTGCTGAATTGAGACATCGAAGAAAATTCTGGCAAGGCTGACAGGCTGGGCAGCAGCATGGGGTCCCAGTGTGGTAGCGGTACACCAGGTGCAAAGGTGTACGGGGACTGCCTGGTGCTGCCCTGCTGGCCCCAATATCACCCTCACTGCCCCCCCTGCCATTACCAGCCCGCCCTGCCCATCCCACCCACACCCTACACCATACTGCCCTACCCTCTGCCCCTATGGCTGACCTCCCCTCCCCCTCCCCCCTCCCTGGCTTCCTCCTCCTCGCCCTGCTCACCATTGAATTTGATGTCCGAGGTCTTGAACACGCCTCCCTTGACTGACGCGAAGTATTGCGGGACGGACAGGCCCATGCTGCACAGCACGACAGGGCCAGAGGCAGGATGAGACCTGACCCTGTGCACCACCACACCCACCCCGCCCGCTGTGGCCCGCCCCACTGTCACTCCTCTGCCACGCCCTGGCCATCAACCCCCCTGCTGCCTGCTGCTTCACCCCACCCCCCAAACACCCAAACAATCAGACAAGCAGCCCTGAGCTGCAGCTGAGCTGCCTCCACTTTTATACAGCCATCATGGAGGGGACCCCTGCCGCTGCCATGTCCCTGCCTGCTCTAACCCTCCCTCTGTTGCCGTGCTCTTCCCCAGCAGCCTGCAGCAGCCCTGAGCCCGGAGCGCCACACTGGCAGCAGCATGGGGAAGCAGGCGACACTGCGAGCAACAGCCCCCTGCCCGACCCCCCTGACTGAAGACAGCTGGTGAGGGGTGGTGATGGCTGCAGGGCGGCAGGGAGCTGGCAGTCGGTGATTCAAAGCGGTAAGGAGCAGCTGGGGGCAGTTGGGGGCCGTGAGGGGCAGCAAGGGGCGGCTGGGGCAGCCGGGGCCATGTAGAGGCAGCTAGGGGCAGGGGACATGTAGGGGCAGCTGGGGTCAGGCATGGGTAGGGGGTGTGTAGGGTCCGTGGCTGCTGGGCCATGACTCACTAGACTGAGAAGCCCAGGATGAAGAGGTTGCGTGGCGAGTTCTGGTTCGTGAACTGCAGGTTGCTCACACCGACACCCACAATCAGGCCGAACCTGCAGCGGCAGCAGGAGGCGCGTGGGGTTAAGTCGCAGCAGCAGCAGGCAGAGGGGTACTTGTAGCAGCAGGAGGCAGGGTGGAGATAGCTATGGAGGGGGAGGAGATGAGATGGAGGGCTAGAAACGCACGGGAGCTGCAGCGGGCAGGCAGGCAGGGTTACCAGCATCAGCATGTCCATCACTGGACAAACCAGCCCCCTGGCCCCTCCACCCATTCCCACCCCGGCCTCCCCACAGCCCCCCCTCCTTCCCCAGATCACCCCTCAGCCCCCTTCTCTGCCCCTGCCACTGCCCAGCTTCCCCCTTCCCCCCTGGGGGCTCACATGCAGCAGAACAGACCGGACAGGATGGCGGCGGGGACGGATGCAAACAGGCCGCCGGTCTTGCCAATCACCGCCAACACGATCATGATGCAGGCGCCGGTCTGGACCACCCGCCTGCTGCCCACACCTGTGAGGCCTGCAGGGGAGGGCAGCGGAGGGGCGGGGAGGGGAGGGGCAGGGCAGGGGGAGGGTGAAGGGCTAGGTTAGGGAGAGCGGGGCAGGGGCAGGGGCAGGGGCAGGGGCAGGGGCAGGGGCAGGGGCATAAAGGTAAGCAAGGGAGGGAGGATGGCGTTATGGGGGTAAGGGGTGGGGGGGTGGGGGGCCTGGAGGAGGGGGGCGGCACGCCACCACCCCTAAACGCTGCTCTCATAACCCCAGTCACCAGGTAAGTAGCCACCCGCCCACCCTGTCCACCCCCCCCCACCCAGGCCCCTAGCTGCCTACTGCTGCCATGAGAACCCAACGACTACCCAAGCAGGCTGCTGGGTCGAGTGGTGGAGGGTGGCAGGGGTGCTGCAGCTGCCTGCTGCAGGAGGGGGTGAGGAGGGGGAGAAAAAGCAACAGGGGAAGGGGGGGAGGGGGTGCGAGGGAGGGGGAATGGTGTGGGGGGGAGGGGCTCTGCAGCTGCCTGACCCACCAATGGCTCCACTGCAGGACCAGGGCCGCGTCACCATGTCACCATGCAGGCAGCACAGCAGCAGGGCAGGCAGGCTGGCAGGCGGAGCAAGCACTGGCAGCTGCCCGTGAAAGAGGGGGGCAATGATGCTGCTGCACACACACTTTGCCAGGCAACTAGGACCCAACAATGCAGCCTTCCTTTCCTATCTTCCCCCCTTTCCCCTCATTGGCCAAGGTATTCAGCCTTCCCCCACCCCCTCCCCTTACCTCCCATCCCCTCCCCCTTCATCCCCTCACATGTTCTCCGCGTAGCTGGTGGTGCCGTTGCCAGTGCCCCACAACCCCGCCATGAGGCAGCCCAGGCCCTCAGCCCCCACGCCCCGGCCAATGACATAGCCGGGCGGTACGGGGGCGCCGGCCATGCGTGCGCACGCGTAGTAGTCCCCCACCTGCAGCCAGGAGGGCCAGGGGGGGCAGGGGGGCCAGGGGGGGCTGGAATGGGGGGCCCGTCGAAGGGACCGTGAGCCTTCTGCCTCGCTGAGGGCTGAGCTGGGCCAGAGGGGGCAAGAGGCAAGCTAGAGCACCCGGCACCAGGGTGTCCTTGACCCCAGCATTGCCTGGAACCAGCGTTCCCCTACCCTTAAGCCCAGCCCCTGCCTATACCCTGGCCCTAACCCCCATCCCCCTGCCCCCTTACCGACTCTATCATGGCTGCCAGCGCCCCTGCCGCCATGGTGATGACGCTGGCCGCGGAAAAGGTTGGCCTCCCCCACTGCAAGCACACAGCAAGGCAAGTCAAGCCAGAACGCCCTCGCCCTCGCCCTCACCCTCGCCCTCACCTGGCCAGGGTAGGGGAAGTACCACCAGGGCGAGGTCTCCAGGATATCCGTCTGGTCAGTGCGGCAGTAGGTGGTGCGCTGCAGGGACGTGTCGTCATACGCTCCAGCCTTGGTCAGGATGGCTGCGCCCAGCAACACCACCACCACCACACCACTCAATACCTTACGGCGGCGCAACCCCTAGAGCCCCCTGGTCGGCTGACACTGGAGCAGGCAGAGGAGCCTGGTCAGAAGGGGCGAGCCAGCTACTGGCTGATGAGAGGAGGCTGACAGGATATTGAGCACAATAGAAAGGAGAGGCATGACAGCAAAATAGAGCCATTCCCAAAGCGAGAATCATACCACTAGACCAAGTCCCCGCAGCGAATGCGCAGCAGGGGGACTACGGGAATCGAACCCGTGACCTCTTGCATCTTTGAATGTGCTCTGGATCTGAATCTTGGATGCAGTTGATGGACATAAAGGCAACCTTATCGGTGCAAATGGCTGCAGCGAGCTTATCTCGGGGAGGAGTGGAAGAAAAGGGAGTGGAGGGAAGGAGTGGAAGAAAAGGGAGAGGGAGGAGTAAAGGGGGAAAGGGGGAAAGGGGGGCAAGGGGGGAAAGGGGGAAAGAGGGGGAGGGGGGAAAGGGGGGAAGGGGGGAAGGGGCAGCTTGCAGCCCTGGCCCTGACCTGCCAGTATCCAGGTGCAGATGATGGACCACATGACCGGGAACAGCTCGAACAGCTTCAGGCGGTGCCCCCCAGGCAGCGTGATGGCCACATGCTGCGGGCAGCACAGCGCAGGCCCGGGGGGGGGCTGAGTTAGAGTCAGGGCCAGGAGGCGAGTGAGGGGAGCAGAGGGGCACCACAGACAGCTGCAAGCAGTGAACAGAGGTGTGGGCAGAGATTGGCTGCAGGTCCAGGGCAACAGGGGCAGCGGGAGGCTGCAGCAGCGGCTTGCAACAGAGCAGCATGCGCCTCCCACTCCCCCCCACCCCCAGCCTGATGCCGCCCTCCCCCTCTCCCCCTAGCGCTGGCCCTTCCAGTCCCCTGTCTGGCACCCAAACAGCCTGCGCCTCCCACCCCCTCCCCCCCTAGCCTGCTGCCACCCTCCCACCCCTCCCTTCCCCCTCGCCCCCTGCCTGACCTTGAGGTATTGGCTGAAGGCGATGACGCAGATGATGGCGATGAAGCCCTGCTCGTAGCAGTTGGCCACGCCGCTAAAGCCGGCAGCATACAGTGCCAGGCCCACCTGCACACACACCACACTCTTATGCCTCCGCCTCAACCTCCTTTGCCGCCCTGCACCCTCCCCCACCCTCCTTCCCCATTTTTCACCGCCCTTGAGCCTACCTCCCCCTCCTTTGCCACCAGCTCCCCTCCCTTTTCCCCACACACATGTTACATGAACCCGTTGCTGCCCTGCCCTGTCAGCCCTGCCCTGCCAGCCCTGTCGGCCCTGAACCCACCATTGTCACAACGGAGGCCACCACAATGGGCGAGATCCACTGCAGCAGGTACCCCATGGCCCCTGAGTAGCTGCAGCCAGTCAGGCAGGCACAGCGCAACACACCCTGACCAGATGGCCTGCCAGGTGGGCAGGGGGCAGGGGGCAGGGCGGAGGGGGCAGGGGGCAGGGGGCAGGCCCATGCAGGGTTCCTGGTGCCTGGTGCGCAATACACAAGATGGGCCATAGCCTGCCTGGTTGGCCAGTTGGCAGGTGGCAGGGGGGAGGGGGCAGGGGGCAGGTCCAGGTAGGGTCCAGGGCGTGAGGGTGTGAGGGGTGTGGGGGGTAGGCGAGGGAGGGGGGTTGTGTCTCGAGGGGGTCAGGGCACGCACCCTAGGAAAATGACGATGAAGGAGGAGCCGATGATGCCGCCCTGCAGCTCACGCATCGTCACCTGCCACCACCAGCAGCAGTTAAAGCAGCATTCGAAGTAGGAGCAGCAGGGTGGCATCAAAGGGGGCAGTAGAGGGGCAGTGGAGGGAGGGGCGGTAGAGGGGCGGTAGAGGGGGCCCGCACCAGCAGTTGAAGCAGTTTGAGCAGCAGCCGCAGCAAAAGCAGCAGCCGCTTTTAGAGCAGGAGCAGCAGAGAGGCATACAATTGGCAAATGTTGTGTAGGGGCGGCAGTGGAGGGGGGAGCAAAGGGTCAGGAGAGGGGTCGAGAGAGGTGGGGGTTAGGGGGTTAGGGGGTTAGGGCTAGGGGGGGTTAGGGGGTTAGGGCTAAGCCAACCCAACCCGGAGGGGAGAGGTGTAGAGGAAGGTTGGAGGTGGGGAGGAGGAGGAAGCCGCATAGCGGGCCAGTGCAGGGGTGGGGGGTGCAAGGTTGTGGTTGTGGTCAGCGGGTCCACAGCTCAGCTGTGGTTGGAGGCCCACTGGGCAATGCAGCTGAGCTAGGCAATGCCCTGGCCTGGTGCGCCTTTGACACATGCAGTGAGGGCTGAGAGGCAGTGCCCTTATAGCCATCACCAGGCTGTGCCCGGGTGGCCTCTAGACAGGGACACTGCTGCGGGAGCTGTGGTTGGAGTGCGTTTGCAAGTTTGTCTGCGTTGGCTGCCTCCTGCTGCCCGAATACAACCCTCCCACTGACCAGGAAGCGTTCACGATCAGAGGAGAAGGTCTGGGTGGAGGCAATGCGGGCGATGATGGAGAAGGCGGGGCTGAGGAAAGAGAAGGAACCACCCTGGACAGAGCAAAGCAGGCAGTCGTCAAATCAGTTCGTGGTGGCAGCGGTGGTGGTTGTGGCAGCAGCAGTGGTGGTTGTGGCAGCAGCAGTGTCTACAGGTGGAATGGCAAGGGAGCGAATGGAGGAGGGAGGGGGGGAGGCAGAGGCAGGGGGGGGTCAGGGTGCTGCTAGGGGGGTGAGGGGCCCACCTGAACGATGGGCAGCCGGTCACCAATGGTGGTCTGCAGGAGGGTGTTGATGCCGGACACAAAGAAGATGCTGCGGGCGGGCAGTGGCAGCAGCCAGCAGCTTGGCTGTGGGGGCTCAGGGGAGGTGGAGGGGGTAGGTGCAGGGGGAGGGGGCAGCTGGTGAGCTGGGGTGAGAGGGGTTAGCTGTTTGCTGTTGAGGACTGCAGCTGGGGGGTAGGGGCAAGCGTTTCGACCGCTACTTCCTCACTCACGTTTGAATGACCCGGGCCATGTCTGCAGGCAGGAGAGGGGGGGGAGGGGCAGCAGGGGTAAAGAGCAGGTGAAGCCAAGGAGCAGCAGGTCATGGGTTAGGGCCCCTGGCTCCGTCCCACTTCCTGGCCCTGTCCTGACCAGGCCACCAGTGCCAGGGGTGCAGAGTGGGTGAAAGTAGGGTGCGTCAGGCCATCAAACACGCCCTCCTGGCCCTGCCTTGACCCCCAGTGCTGAGCCCCCAGTGCTGAGCCACAATGGAGATGAGAGCTGGCTGTTCACCCGACCCTGCAGCCTGCACCCCCCACCCCCCACCCTGACTCAGTGGCCACCCCCATCCCACCCCCCCCTGCGGTGGCTAGCCTGCCCTGGGTGTTAAGGGCTGGGGCTACAGGGGCCTGGCTGAGGCCCCCTCCACACGCCACTGCCCTGCTGCCCTGCCCTGCTGCTGCCCTGGCTGCCCTGCCCTGCCCTGCCCTGCCCTGCTGGGTGGGTCACGCTGGGGGGAGGGCACTGGTGGGGGCTGTGCTGTGTGGTGCGGGTGGAGGGCAGGGGTGTGGTAGGGTGTGAGGTGTAGGGTCAGGGGCCCTGGCGTGCTGCTGGGGGCAGTGGGGCGGCGCAGCTAGTTGGTGTGGGGCTGCAAAGCACCTCACCTTCATTGTTGCCCCCCATAGCCGGCACCAACAAGTGCGGGATGAGCACAGTGCTGCCCTGCGGTGTGATAGCCACGGCAGTGTGGGGGCGGCAGGGGCTAGGGTAAGGGTTAGGGTTAGGGTTAGGGTTAGCAGTCAGCAGTAGTAGGGACAGGGGCAGATGTGGGGTGGGTTGGGCCCAGCCTGCTCACCAAGAATGTGAGGTAGTGCTGGAAGCCCAGCAGCACGCAGACCCAGGCAGGGGGAATGTCCTTTACTGTGTACCGCAGCCCTGTGGGGCATGCGGGGCCAGGCAGGCAGGTTGAAACAGAGCAGGCCCAGCTGCTGCCTAGTGTACAGGAGGCAAGCTTGGGCATGACAGCTCCTGGTTTGGCAGGGGAAGGGGCGTTCCGCCTGGAAAGTCACGATTAAGGCAGGTGGCTTTCCGATGCATTTCCGGAGCGGTACTGCTGTCGGCCGCTGAGCTGTCCGCACGTGACATACGGACCTGGCGGCTTATTGGCTGCGGTCACCCCGGGCTGATCTACCGCCTTGCTCGCAGCGACATCCTCTTCCGTTTTGCTCGACTTGAATATCCGCATAAACGCTGGGAGCACCATCGGGAGGATCTCGGCACAGGCTGATGTGCAAAGCACACGGCTTACCAAGTTATTAGCCTACCAAGCTGCAACCAAGGCGGAGGCAAGGTGGAGCTGTGCAAGTTAGCCCGCTAGCAGCACAGCCACGCGCAGTGAGGTCGCAGGCCATCGTGCAGTCCGACGTGCCTGGTGACTAAGGGATACAGGAAACTGGTGACTAACCTGCCAAACAACCGGCTGGCACGAAGAAAGGCTGGGCACTGCTGTAGCCTTGCGTCTGCGAGCCCCGACTTCGAGGTCGAGGTCCAGGTGAACCCACGTGACGAGGGCAAACGAACCCACGTGATCTTAGTAACTGAAACTTTGAATGCAGGTGGGTGTAAGGTGCAAGACCAGGCCGAGGCCACCAGGTGGTACAACAGAGGCATATGCATTGTATAAGTGGTCTTTACATAGCTGCATAACAGCATCCTACACCGTGCCCCGCACCGTGTAGATTGGACATGGCTTTACCTTATAGGTGGGGCCCAACGGGGTTTTGAACCACAGAACAAGGGTGACGTGTGACGCTGGGTCGAACAAGACAAAGCGAAGGGAGGTGGGGCTGTTAGGCAATAGATGCTGCAGTTACTACTGGTTCAGCCTGCTGGGAAGCTCGCATGTCGCAAAGCCTGGTCTTGTTGAACCCACGTGGTGAACCCACGTGATCTTAGTAACTGAAACTTTGAACGGATTGCCCCTCACAAAGGGGATGTGTGTGCGCGAGAGTCATGCATAGGGTAGGGCTCTTGCGACTGTTAGGTTTGGGCACAGTCCCAGCCTAGGTTAGGGACACACACCGGTCTCTCTTGCTGTCGAGGAGTGTAGGGGCTCCACAGTAGGATAGGGATACAGGAAACTGGGCTGGGGCTCCACTCTCTCCACCGCCTGCCCTCTACGTACACATCGCTCGCCAGCCGTGACTCCCGCACTCCCGCATCCGTCGTACGCAAGCCTGCATGCTTCACGGAGCGCATGCTACTGGCAGCGAAGCAAAGGGCAGGGGCTACAGGGGAAGGGATGGGGCCCATAGGGGTGTGGGACTTTCTTACTGCTGATCCGTTGGCCCCCCAAAAAGGCTGTCCTTGGCCCGCCTGAACCTCAGGGCCACGGGTGCATGATTAGCCAGTGTGAGGCGAGCAAGTGGTGCTCGCACGACCTGCGCTGCCGTGTCGGATAGCTAGCTCTGGCCCTACCACTTGGCCTACCGCTGCCACCTTCACACGCGAGGCACGCCCGGCAGGAGTATGCCCTGTTTGCATGGCTTGCCTTAGCTGGGCAGATTCCATCACGAGGCCACGACCAGGCAGTCCATGGCCCAGATACGGCCGCCACCTGCCTAATGTGACTCACCTGCTGCTGGCCTGAGAGGGGCCAAGGCCTGAGAGTCCAAGGCAATGTGTGGTAGCTTACGCAGCTAAGGATTGGTGGTGATGCAGGGCAGCTGCCGCAGTGTGTAAACTGTGCTAGGCAGCACTGGGCCGCACTCTGCACTGGACAAGCAGCACCCAGCATCGAGGTGGTGGCAAGTGCGATGGCCGGGTATGGTGGTGAAGGGGTGGCAGCTGCTCACCACTGGCGCTGATGTCCAGGTGATGTCAGGAGGTATCACTGCCACTGCCACCGACGGTCCCTCACAAGTGATGAGCTGAGCTGAGCCATGAGTGATGACTGGCATGGCATTGCCGTCCAGTGCATGTCTATTGGGTCAGATCCATACATGACTCACATGCCACTGGGTGCTGCGGTTCTAAACTTAGCCAACGCAAAAACTGAACTACACGACCCCCTTACTCACAAAACCCTTACTAGGGGTGGTGCTTTATCTTCCCACACACATGGCATGGGGGCCTCCACCTGCACTACTGCCTAACCCCTATGACATGCACCCCTATGACATGCACCTATGACTCCCTCATCAGCCCACCGGGTAACAAGTATCAACGCAAAGGCTGAACCACACGATCCCTTTAATCACAAAACCCTTACTAAGGGTGCTGCTTTCATACACTTATGTTCCCACACACATGGCATGGGGTCGTCCACCTGCACCTGCACACTGTGTACTGCCTGACCCCTATGACATGCACTTACATAGAGCTGGCGGAGGGGGGCACACTACCGTCCCACATGCTGCTGCTGCTGGGCCTTGAGCGGGCGCTCCCCTGACCGCTTGTAGCCCAGGTTTGGCAGTGAGTAGCAGGGGGTGCCCCGGGTGCTGCCCCCAGTGCAGTAGCTGGCGGCTTGGCATGCGTCATGTGTTAGCAGCTTCCACCGTGGCAGGCGGCCAGGGTGTGGCTGCAGCACCTCCTGCAGACAGCGCTGCCCAGCACCACACCGCCCACACACACCGCCCTCGCTGCCTCCACACACAGCCCAGCACCACACCCAGGTGGGGGTGCAGTGCATTAGGCAGCCGCTGCAGCCATTTGGACCTGTTGCGTCAGGGTTGACCAGGCAGCATCTGGTCAGCCTCAGCCTGCCTGCGCTGCCTCACCCCTGCCTGCTGCAGCCCAGCTGCGGGTAGTGAGCCCTGCACTGTGTGGCGCTGGCCTGGTTGACCTCCCTGCTGCTGCAGACGCTGCTTTGGCTGCCTCCCTGCCACCGGCTTGCAGCACTGTGGAGCCTTGTCCAGCAACCAGTGCTGCGGTGGCAGTGGTGACGACAGCTGCAGACGGCTGGGATAGGTCAGCTGTAGCGGGACATGGTGGCTTACATCCTTGATGTCTGCTGGTCCACTATTCATGTCCTAAGGAAAGCTCATAACCCAACCTAGGTAGCTGACGCACCTCTTATCCTTGGGCACGCACAAGGTGGCAGCCCACTGATCCTCTACAACAAGGAGGCAGCAGGCTGAGGCGGAGGAAGGTGAGGTGTGCAAGAGCTACTGCTGCGACACACACAGACACCCATTGGGCCACAGGGCCACAGAGGGCGCCGTCCAGCCCAACCACTTTGACCAGCTGACCTGCACTAAACCACCCCTGCCTACCGCCTCCTCTGCCTGCCCCACCCCTCACCTAGTAGTGGACGGTGCAGGGCAGTGGGTGGGGTGTACGGCATTAAGCTCGCTTGTCTGTTGATAGTGCCATGAAGGTCAGCATGACATGGCCGCCGCAGCCCAGGCACAGGAGTGGTGTGGGCAGAGCTGTGCTTCAGGTTCTGGCTGAAAGGCGCCATCCCGCTCATTTTTCAGCTCTCACCAGGCACGCCACAAAATCTAATGCGGAGATAAAGAGATGTAAGATCAAGTGTTTGTCGGTGTCCCGCTATATGTACCCCACCTGCCGCAGGGAGAAGCTAACTGATATGGCCCTTGGTAGCAACATCCCTGTGTAGCGCATAGACCTCGGTGCGAGGTAGCTGCCTGCCTGCCATGGAGACCCCATCACCGCACATGAGCCACCGATCGCATCACTAGCCTTGTCTGCAGAGTCATCACTCCTGTATGTGAAGGAACTACATAGTGTTTTTTTCCCCGTATGTACTTAAAGGTGGAGCTTGAACGCGAATATGAATTACTGAAAAAGGATGACGTGTGACGCTGGGTCGAACAAGACAAAGCGAAGGGAGGAGGGGCTGCTAGGCAATAGATGCTGCAGTTACTAGTGGTTGAGCCTGCCGGGAGCATGTAACAGCACCCAGCAGGTGCAGGCAGCAAGGGGTTGGGTAGGGTTTGGTTCCAGCATGTCTAATGTGCATGCGTTGGCTGTCGACCTTTCTCATTACATCGAAGACGCACACTACTTACTTACAATACTGAACGCGTGCAGCAAGGCCATGCCAGCAAGCCCTCGTCTCTTGTCCCTGATGGCAGAGATCTTGGATGATATAGCCAGCCGTGCGGTACAGCTTGGTGCTGGGAATGTGCTGTCCCTTACCTGCCGCGCTTTCTCCCAAGTCAACCTGCTGCACGCCCCAACCGTATACGTTGATCCGGGGAGCCAGAACTGGGATGAGCTGCTCACGCCCCGCGTTGTTGCAGCCCTGCAAAGCAGAACTAGCAAGCTGACCATCGAGCTGTGGCAGCCGCCGAAGCTGGGAAGCAGGCAGTACACCCAGCTGTTGATGCACGCGCTAGACAAGCTGGGCAGCTGTGCAGCAGTACGAGCTTGCGCGTTAAACAGAGGGGCGGAGGACGTCGACAGTGACAGCGACAGTGACAGTGACAATCTATGGACCCTGGACTGCTCACCTGGCCTTGCCCAGCGCCTGGTTGAGAGTTTCCCAGGCCTGACTGCCCTGTCTCTGACTAGCTACATCATCACCTGCAGCGGTCTGGCCAGCCTGCTCTCCCACCCGCAGCTGTCCCTGCAGCTGCAGCAGCTGTGCCTCACTGGCATCAACATCCTGCAGCCCCAGCAGCCTGGGCCCGGGGCGGTGACCCTAGACAATCTGTTCCATGGTGCCAGGCTCAAGCAGCTGACCCTGAACAGCATTACACCGGAGCATCTGCCCAACCTGCAGCCCCTGGCGCAGCACCTGACCCAGCTGCAGCTCAGGGTATACAACCATGACCTGGGTGACCTGGGCAGGCTGGGGCTGGCCTCACTGGCTGGGCTGCAGGTCCTCAGCATCGAAGGGCAACCCTACCAGGACAGCGTGCCTCAGCTGCTGCAGGCGCTGCCCCAGCTGCACACCCTGCACTTGCCGCGCACCTTGGTCAATGGGCGGCAGGAACTGGACGCATTGCTGGCAGCCACCCAGCTCACCAACGTCCAGCTCATGTCGATGGAGGGGCTGGCCAAGCCGCAAGCTGTTGCGCCCTGCACCTGGCGCCAGCTGAAGCTCACCGGCCGCATCGACTGCGCCACTGCCGCCTGCCTGCCACTGCACTCCCTGACCCAGCCCCTGGAGCTGCGGGCCTTCTTCGTCAGTGCCAAGCAGGACTCCAACGCCCTGGTGGAAGCTGCAGTGTGCAACCTGACTCAGGCTGGGAGATTGCGCGTCAAGATGTATGCCATGGGCCTGGACTTTGAGGGCTGCGATGACGACAAGGTGTGTCAAGAAGTGCGACGGCTGGTGGCTGCGCTGCGCCCTCTACACCATTGCAGCGCGGAGGACATCACCTTCTATCATCTGGCAGACTTAAACAAAGACACTATCGCCCTGCTAGCCCCTCTGTGCCAGGGCTGCTCCTGGCTAAGGTTTAAATGTGGGTCCGTGGACCCCTCCCTGGAGTTCTGGCGCCAGCTGGTGCAGGGCATACCCACAGTGAGAAGAGTCGATTTCACTGACACACTAGGAACCGATGGCGAGGCAGCATGCACAGCCCTGCGCCTGATGGCTGAGCAGCCCTGCTCAAGGTGCTTTGACGTCTATATTGACCTCCCTCGGGGCTGCTCCCTGCCTGAGCGATGCATGGCCATTAACAAGGAGTTTGGGCGCACAAATTCTACATACGCCGTCGCCAAGTTCACGGTGTGGTTCCGTGCCACCGTCTAGGCATCCCTCTGCAATGGTGCAAACCCACCATCATCAATCTGTTGTGGGTGGCATGGGTGTGTGTCACTCAGCCGCTGTGGGCATGGCAGCAGGGCAGAGGCCTAGTGGCGTCAATGGTGGGAGGGCCATCCAGTTTGTGCGTCTGCCACAGCGTGTGGTGTGCTGGTTGGGTATGGGCTGGCCAAGAGCCCTGGCAGCTGGCGGCGGAGCAACCCCTGACCTTCGTGCCTGGCCTGCGTGTGTGGGGCATTAGCATGACATGACCTGCAGCCTAGCACCCCTGCCCTTGCACCCCTGACTGGCCTGGCTTGCATGTAACATACACGCATGACATGGCTGGGTGATGATTTGGCCTGCGCTGCACTGTGTGTCAGCACACTGTAGGGTCACTTGGCACTGGCTGGGCATGCTGATGGCCCTCATGACCCAGGTTGTCATGGCAGCTGCTGTGCCCCGCGCGCTGACAGGCCTGACAGGCCTGCTAGGGCTGACAGGTGTGGTTTGCAGCACCAGCAAATGCCATGTGATGATGATCATGATGACGGGTGCCACCTGGGCGGCATGCATGGGGTGGCTAGGGTGACTGTGTCCGCATGGGTGCTTGGGCCACATGGATAGTGGGTGGTGTGTTCATGGAGTAGCTGCGAGGACGGCCCTGCCCTCCCGCGGAGCTACAATGGACTGGATGCCCTTGACATGAATGCCACCACCTCCCAATCAGACGTTACTCCCCATGCCACTCCCCATGTCACGCACATGCGATGCTCCCTACCCCATCACTACCATCACACCACGCTCATCTCATCACATAAACTGTACCTATCCCATCACACAACAGCCCACACGGTTACAGGAACTCTGGGCATTAGGTGTGACTTCGAGTGTGACTGATGGTCAGGGTGAGCCGCCATGCGCAATGCCATGTGACGCTTCCTCGCTGTCTTATTGAAAGACACCATTCTGGAGCCTAAACTGGCTGAGGGCAGTTGAGCAGAGCTGGCCCGGCTGGTGCAGAACCCCTCTCCTAGCACCACTTGCTATGCCCAACCCTGCTGGACACAGCCATGGCGATCTTTTGACAGGGCCTCCACCTACTGCAGGAGCTGCATGGCCTTGCAAGGCAGTGAGGTCACAGTAGGTCAACCAATGTGTGTGGTGGCCATCGCCAGCTCATCGCACCAATCGGCGACCTCATCCGTGCAGAAATGAGTTAGATGTTATCTCTTGAGCCATGGGGGTGCAGCCAATGGCGGGGGTGACCAGTTGTATCGCCGGTCTTCCTGGGCGCTGGCCGCTTTAGCAAGAATGGGCGGGGGGCCAAGGCGGTGGGCAAAGGGGTGGCAAGGGGGAGGGGAAAGATAGGCTCACACCTTTACATGAATGACGGTATCATATGACGACATGACAACATGACACATGACACCGCCTGCTCCAGCCCCCTCGTCCCTCATTAGGGCCTCCGTTCGACTTGGACCACTAGGGACCACTAGCGGGACAACTCAATGGTATTAAGGTGCCATGTGGAGTACACCCACCGCACACGCACACTGTGCTAGGCGGCACTGGGCACAGTCGGCAAGCAGCACACAGCCAGCATCGAGGCGGTGACAAGTGCGGTTGCTGGGTCTGGTGGTGAAGGGGAGTCAGCTGCTCGCTAGTGGTGCTCATGTCAAGGAGCCGTCGTGTCAAGTGGCACTTGTCAAGTGTCATGACCGCTACTGTCGACCCGCACACAACATGCTGCTGGGGCCACCATCAGCATGCTGCAGCTGAGCTGAACCATCGGTGATGGCTGGCATGGCTTGGCAGTCCAGCCCATGTGCGGCACATGCGTCATGTGCCACATGCACACATGACTGCGCCACAGGGCCTGCTACATGACCACAGGGCGCCACAGGGTGCGGCGGATGTAAAACGAGCCTTCGACAGCCCCTCCTCCATCAGCCTAGTGAGCAACAAGTATTAATGCAAACGGTTACTAACCGGAACCATCATTGTGTTTTGTCTTCATGGAGTTGTATACCCACACACATGGCATGACCGCCCTCCACCTACACTATTGCCTGACCCCTGTGACAGGGCTATAGCCTAGAGGTGGCATGACAAACATGCACTTGTGTGCAACAAGACAGGGTAAGACAAGGTGGGCAAACTACTGTGCTCACAGGCTGCTGCTACTGGGCCTTGGGTGGGCGGTCCCGCAATAGCTTGCAGCCCAGGTTGGCAGTGAGTAGCAGAGGGTGCCCCTAGTGCTGCCCGCTCCTGCCCCCTGCTGTGCTGCCCCTGTGTCTGCTGCTGTGCTGCGACAGGCTGCCACTGCTGGGCTACATGGGCACCAGCGTCAGCCTGTTTGGCCTCCCCTGCACCTCCCTGGCGTCACTCATCACCAGTGGACACCCAGCTCATCACCTCAAGCTGTGCAAAGATGTGTCAACCACCACGAGGCGCTGCCCCCAGTGTAGCAGCTGCTGGCCTGGCGTGCATCATAGCAGCTGCTGGCCTGGCGTGCATCATACATGTAAGATAGCAAACGGAATGAGTAAGGACGCCTCGACTAGCAGCAAGCAAGGCAAAGCTGATACCCGTCACCAGTATGGTGCCGGCCTTCAGATGCCGATGGCAGTGAGCTGAGAATACCTCCAGACTTGGGTGCCCGTGATTACATCGGACAGCTGGTAAGGTCTTCTAAGCTGCCGCCGCAGCATCCCAATCCACTACAAATACCCAATCCCCATGCAACCATGTCAGAACTGTTATGCAAGTCGCAGGATACACACACCAATCCATCCACAGAAGCTAGGTCACATCAACCATCAACCACCCATCACCATCTACCGTGATACAACCACCTGTCATGCTTGCATGGCTAGCCCATGTCACGCAAACCGCACAGTCACGCTCATGGTTGTGACAGCTGTCACGTGATAAGATGTTCCTAAACATGATAGTGCGCTGCAGAGGATAAGGAATCCCCCCCCCAGCTGCAAGCATGTGTGAAGATGACAGCATGAGAGCAACGAAGACATGTGGCAGATGGAAGAGAGCAAACGAAGCAGCGCATAAGTAAATGCATATCTTGTGATCACCTAACTAATGCACCTATCTACCACACCAACCCCCTTGACATCCTTGGCGGCGGCCAAGTGCTAAAACCTGTGGCATGCAAGCCTCCAGGCCGGACCCATGCGGTAAAACCGCGAAAACCCTACATGGATCCTATGGCTCATTCTACTTGAGCCACTGGCCATCACCATGACATGGTGCTCACCCGCCAGCGTCGTGCCTGATGCATCCTACGCGCGGCAGCGGGTCGGCCGTAATGTAGCATTCCTACCCTGAATGTCCATAGCCTCCGAACAAGATAACATGTGCAAGCATGCTGGGATGATTGTGGTGAATGTGATAGTTGTGTAGCATGATCCATTAAACGAGTGATGTTAGAGACAATCAAGGCATGCACTCAAGATGTATGCAAGTAGAACAGTGAGAGCAAGAAGCGTCATGCGATGAGAGCGTGTAAAACGTGATGCATGATGTGCAAGGACGTAAAACGTGATGTGTGAAAGCAGTATGACATGGACGATGAAGTGAATAGCAAAAGTGCGACACGTGTGAAATGTGATGAGCTATATGAGACACATGAGACACATGATGAGTTCAATAGCAACAGTGTGACAAGTTTGACATGCATGCAAACTTAACACCACCCCCCCCCACTCCTAGCCCACGCCCAACCCTATATGCCTCTACAGCTTCAGATAGGCCCCCATCACTGGCAGCTTCAACAGATGACGCTTCTGAGCCTTTGATGAGAACACCATGACCCATCCCATCCCAGACCCCAAGCTTGGACAGGTGACGTGAAGTAGACGCTCCGCCTGCTTGAGCTGCTGGATCCAGCGGAAACGAGCGGGTGGTGCATCTGAGAGGTAGGCATGGGGTACCAACATGCACACAAGGGAATGAGCATAGATTACCGCTAGCGGCAGCAGCAGATCCAGGACAGCAGGGTCAGGGCTGCTGATGATGGCGTCGATGGGCTGCTGCTGCAACAGTGCACGGTAGGCAGCAGGGGAAAGAGATAGATGCAGTTGTGCTGACAATGGCTGCAATTCAAGCCCCGATATGATGATGGGTGTAGTGGTGCATGGATCTAGCAGGCTGTGCATGAGGTCCAGGTTGATGACTGTGCTTGCCACACGCAGCTCTTGAGGTGTGATGCTGAAGCCGCTGCATTGTGGATGTGTTATCGTGTATGTCACGTTCGGTGTCGCAACATCAGCAAGGTGAGCAAGAGTAACTGCTGGCTGCGCAGCTGTGGCCGTGGGCAAAGCTGGATCAGGTGCTGTAGATGGTGAGCAGTGCTGGGTGGTGCTGGTGTGAGAGCTGGGCAACAGCTGTGCACCCCCCCCAGCAGCAACAACCAGCGCATGCGACAGGGATGAGGAGGATAGGCAGCTGTGAGCATGGGCGTGCAGCAAGCTGGCATGGTGCAGGGCAGCCGCCACCGCATACAAACTCTCTGCAGCCGTGGCGTCCATGCAGTGCCCAGTGATCTGGTGGCGGTCAGCTGTAGTAAGCCCCGGTGCGGCAGTGGTGCCAACAACATAACCCAGCGCCAGCTCCCTCTCTTGGATGTTGGGTTCGCGAGTAGTGCCTTTCTTGGATGTCACACCGTTGGGCACACCATTGGGCAATTGGGTGTACTGCTCTGGCGAGTGTGCAGCAGCAGGTCCATCTGGCAACACCATGCTGATGACTGAGCATGCGATGGCAGAGGTGGGCAGATCAGGGATGGGAGGTGGCAGGCTAGTAACGATGGCCGGCAGCCAGAGCAAGAAGAGGAAAGAAAGGAACAGCCGTAAGGGAGTGAGAGTGTGCCACACCACTTCCCTGGACGAGCGTCGAGGCAACAGCGGTGACGGCGGGGGCAAGGTCGGTGCACTTGAGCGCTGCTGCTTGGCCACATGCTGGGCTGCGGCGGTGCCCACAGCCAGGTGTTTGGCTGATCGCTGCGATGCGCTGGATGTCTGAGACGTGCGCCGAGCTGCAGGGTCTCGTGCTGAGGAGAGCACAGATTGACTGGCTGTACCTCCCCCCCTGCGGGTGGCTGGCTGAGCTGAGCTGCGCACCGACTTCACCCCTGATCCTGCTGGTATGGGTGCGTCATCGGTGGCCACCCCGCTTCTGGCACCCTCTGTGGTTGCAAGGTCACCCCCACGGCTGACTGCGCTGGGTGTGGTGGTGCCCGCTGCCACTGGAGGTGTCCCCACATGCAAGTGCACCCCAGGGGTGTGGATCATGGCAGAAGCGGTGCCGCTGGTTGCACAGGGCTGAACCTGGCTGTGGGACACGGCAGTGCAAGCCACAAGCAGCTGGCTGCTGCCCATGGGCGCTGAGTATAGGAGGGGAAGGCAGCCTTTGGGCCCAGTGACTGGCAGTGAGTGAGAGGTGCGGATGTCTCCATGGCTGTGCAGCCGGGGGCAATAAGAGAACTGCCGGTCGTACACATCGCACACGCCCTTGGTCTGCGAGAGGAAGTTGGCTCCAAGCAGCAGGTCATAAGCAAGGGGGCTACCAGGAGGCATGACAATGGCCTCCAGGTCGTGCACCATGGCATGGGGAGTGCCATAGCTGAGACTCACGCGCAGGGTGGCAACCTGGGTGGCTAAGGCCTCTGCACCACTTGCAGTGGACAAGCGACGGCTGCAAGGGGTGAGGGGCAGGTTCAGCGCGGCTGCACACTCATGCGAAATGAGGCAGCTGTCACTGCCCCCGTCCAGCATGACACCCTGGAGCAGATGCAGCTGGCCCTCACTGTCAGCCACTGCACACCCTGACTGCACCGTGACGTTGGAGAAGTATGTCAGGTGCTGGTTGGGCACAGCGGTGTGGCAGGCAGCACGCACAGCGGCCGCTCGTGGAGGTTCAGCAGCGATGTGAGCAGCAGTGTCAACAGGTGCGACACTGGGCGAGAGGTGCTGCTCAATACGCGTCACACGTTGAGCAAGGTGCTGCAGCTGCACAGCCAGCTCCTGCAGGCCGGGCTGGGTGGCAAACACAGAGCCCATGGTGGGGGTGGTGGCTGGGGCAGCAGGAGGAGCAGGGGCTGCAGCCTTAGGCAGGGTGTGGGTGGCACCAGCAGGCAGGGCTGCAGACATAGGCGTGAATGGCACTGCTCTAGCTGCATTAGCTGTGATGATGCAGAAGCTGCCATGCTCAGGGTAGGAGAGGGGCTGCACCCGCGCATCCAGCGACACCCAATGCCCTGACATGTCCCATGCACCCAGCCCGGACCCCTCTGCTGACACGGTGTGGGCTCGAGCAGGACCTGACAGGCTAGGTGGAGGAGCTGCTTGCAGATGTGGATACAGCTTGAAGCAACGCTCAGGGGGATGGTAGCGCTTGTGACAGTAGCTGCAGGTGTGCTGCGCATGGGCTGGAGCAGCAGGTACATACCCCCTGTCCAGCAGAGGCGTGCGTTGCCTGGGGTCAGTGATGGCGCGCGACACCACACTGCCAGCCGTGTGTGCAGCTACGGCATGCGCTGCGCGCGGAGCACTTCCACCGATGACTCTCTGCTGCTCATGAGGTGGCATAGCCTGGAACTGCCTGCACTCAGCCAAATCATGGCCAGCATAGGGGTGAAGAGGGCAGGTCTTGGCAGGCCGCGAGCGCTGGGTCTGCATGGGCGCATGCTGCATGGGTGCACTACGCAAGGCAGGCTGAGGCATGGCTGCATAATCCAGCTGCATTGGTGGCGCAGCATAAGCTTGGGACATGGGCAAGGATGGCAACGGCTGTTGCATGACAGGGTGCGGCATTGGATAACCCATTTCCTGCATGGGCTGCTGCAGGTGATGTGGCATGGGCTGCTGCAAGGGCTGTGGCACGGGCTGCCGAGCACGCTCGCGTTGCGGGGGCTGAGGCAGCGCCCAAGCTTGAAGCTCAGCCAACTGCTGCCGCAACAGGAGCACCTCCTCTGACACTAGGTCCTGCTCTGCGCGTAGCGGTGGGCGATCAGCAGTGGCAGGCACATAACGCATGCTGTCAAGCAGGTTCTCATGCGCTGCACTGACTGCATGCAAGGCAGCTCTGAAGGCGCGCTGATCCTGCCGGTCCTCTGCATCCGGCACAGCCTGGTGGAATAGGCGCACAGCCTCGTCCCTGAGCTTGGTGCGCTGCTCCTGGCGCATGGTGGGCACTTGTAGGCAATGGGAGAAGAGGTGGTTGATGGCGGTGAAGTGGGTTAGTGTGCCACGCCTGATGGCCTCATTCACAGCGCTCTCAAAGGCTGTGGCGAAAGCCTTAGCGCTGCTGCACCCTTTGCCCCCTAGCACGAGAGCTGGGTCTAGGCCTGCCTGGTGGCTGGGTGGGTCTATCAGCTGCTCCTCCACCAGGTCTAGCAAGGCCTCTAATGCTTCTGCCCTGTCAGCCTCGTCGCCCCAGCCATCTACCAGCTGCTCATAAGCATCTGTAATGGACTGAAAGAACACGCCATCCATGGCAGAGCTGGCCAGCAGGTGATGGAACGCATTCACCGGTATGTGGAGGTTGAGGCCTAGGTACGCCCGCAGCTTGAGGCTGAAGGCTCTGAAGGCCAGCCGGGAAGTGCCTATAAGCTCTGGCACCGCCATGGTGACGAGCGCCATGGGTTGTACTGCTCGACTGCTGCGGGTTGGGGCTGGGGCTGGTTCCTGGGGCGGTGCTGCTGCGTCGAAGACTGGGTTGTCCGTGGAGCTGTACGGTCCGTTAAGCTCCAACGGTGTGCCCAGTACAGGCGGCTGAGTTATGGCAGCCACCTCGCGCAAGCACGAATGCGGATGTAAGCGCTAGTGCACTGGGCGAACGTGTTAAAGAAACACGCACCGCGGAGCTACGGCTGGCTGCAGCCTGAACACCCCGGAGTGCCCAGGACTGCAGCCGAAGTGAAGATGCTGACGCCCAGACGTCCGTCTGTCGACAGCTGAAGGCAATTGATAACCTTCCTCCGGGGAAAAGAGCTTAGAAGAAATGTAAGATAGCAAACGGAATGAGTAAGGACGCCTCGACTAGCAGCAAGCAAGGCAAAGCTGATACCCGTCACCAGTATGGTGCCGGCCTTCAGATGCCGATGGCAGTGAGCTGAGAATACCTCCAGACTTGGGTGCCCGTGATTACATCGGACAGCTGGTAAGGTCTTCTAAGCTGCCGCCGCAGCATCCCAATCCACTACAAATACCCAATCCCCATGCAACCATGTCAGAACTGTTATGCAAGTCGCAGGATACACACACCAATCCATCCACAGAAGCTAGGTCACATCAACCATCAACCACCCATCACCATCTACCGTGATACAACCACCTGTCATGCTTGCATGGCTAGCCCATGTCACGCAAACCGCACAGTCACGCTCATGGTTGT
>JASKMD010000004.1:746791-812985 GCA_030144725.1 Haematococcus lacustris | reverse complement strand
CTAGGCCACCCCCCCGCCACCCCCCACCCCCCCGCACCCCAAGCCCAGCCGGGGGCACCAGGGGGCGCCGCACCCCCCCTCTCCCGCAGCCTCACAGCACTCAGCCAAGGGGGGGCAGCAGCAGGAGGGCCAGCGGCAGGGGGGGCAGGAGGGGGAGGCGGGCCTCTGGCACGGGCGCTGCAGCGCCTCCCTCCTCACCCTCCCCAACACCAGCAGCAGCCACCAGGGCAGGGGCAGGGGCAGGGGCAGGTGGACATGGCAATGCTGCAGCAGCTGAACATTGACATGGTGAGGGGGGAGGGAGGGGCAGGCTCATGTGGGGGGCACTGGGCAGGGCCTGGGGGACAGGAGGCCAAGGGCTGCATTCATGGTTCAGGGTGTGGTGCGCCCCTCACCCCTCGCACCCTCACCCCTCACCCTCACCCTCACCCTCACCCTCACCCTCACCCTCACCCCCTCCCCCTCGCCCCTCGCCCCTCACCCTCCCCCTCACCCTCACCCTCACCCTCACCCTCACCCTCACCCTCACCCTCCCCCTCGCCCCTCACCCTCACCCTCACCCTCACCCTCACCCTCCCCCTCACCCCTCACCCTCACCCCCTCACCCTCACCCTCACCCTCACCCTCGCCCCTCGCCCCTCCCCCTCGCCCCTCGCCCCTCGCCCTCGCCCCTCACCCTCACCCTCACCCCTCCCCCCTCACCCTCGCCCCTCACCCTCACCCTCCCCCTCGCCCCTCGCCCCTCGCCCCTCGCCCCCTCGCCCTCGCCCCTCACCCTCACCCTCACCCTCGCCCCTCGCCCCTCGCCCCTCGCCCCTCGCCCCTCGCCCCTCGCCCCTCGCCCCTCACCCCTCACCCCTCACCCCTCACCCCTCACCCCACCCCACCCACCCCTCACCCCTCACCCCTCGCCCCTCGCCCCTCGCCCTCGCCCCTCGCCCCTCGCCCCTCGCCCCTCGCCCCTCGCCCCTCACCCCTCGCCCCTCGCCCCTCGCCCCTCGCCCCTCGCCCCTCGCCCCTCGCCCCTCGCCCCTCGCGCCTCACCCCTCACCCCTCACCCCTCACCCCCTCACCCCTCACCCCTCACCCCTCACCCCTCGCCCCTCGCCTCGCCCTCGCCCCTCGCCCCTCACCCCTCACCCCTCGCCCCTCGCCCCTCGCCCCTCACCCCTCACCCCTCACCCCTCACCCTCACCCCTCACCCCTCACCCCGCAGGGCTTTCCCCGCAACCGAGCCACGCGGGCCCTGCTGGCCACCTCCAGTGCGGGGGTGCAGCAGGCGCTGGACTGGCTGCTGGCCTACGGGGAGGCGCCCGGCATGGACGACCCCCTGCCCCCCCGCCCCTCCCCCGGCGCCTCACTCCCCGCCGCCACCCAGGCCCCCCTGCCCTCACACCCCCTCACCTCCTTCGACAGTGCGCAGTCACTCCCTCTCACTCCCCCCGGCATGCAGCAGCAGCAGACCCAGCCCGGACCGTATCCAGCCATGCAGCCCCTGACTTACTCAATGCCAGGTCTAGGCTACCCCCCGCCACATGCTGCTGCTGGCATGACCTCCCCCCACCAGCAGCAGCAGCAGCAGCAGGGGGGCGTGGGGGGGCATGGAGGGTCAGGGGTTTCCCTGGACACCTGGGGTCTGGGGGGAGGGCTGCAGGGGGGGGCCATGCAGAGGGGGGGGGTCGGCCTGGGGTAGTGCGGTCAGCAGCATGGGGGGGGCAGGCAGTGGGGGGGGCGCCTGGCAGGGCTCGGGGGGGGGCTACCACCCTGGCGGTCAGCAGCGGGGGGACAGCAGCCTGGGGGGGGAGGATGGAAGCTGGGGGGGGGGCCACCGCCAACCCGCTTGGTCAGCTCAATCAGTCCCAGGTCAGGGCAGGAGGGGGTGGGGGGGGTGGGGGGGGGGAAGGGGGGGGGAAGGGGGGGGAAGGGGGGGGGAAGGGGGGGACAGTAGGTTCAAGCTTCGTGGGGCGGCATAGGGACGGAGGGGGGTTCAGGGGTTAGAGATAGGTGTGCGCCGCAAGCTGCTGAGCTGCAGCCAGGGTCGTGGGCACCCGCTGAGTGCAGCTGCAGCTGCTGGTGGGCGCTGCGACCTGCATGGCTTGCAGCCAGGGGTGTGGGCAGCTGACGGTGCAGAGCACGGCTGCTGCTCTGCTGCTGCTCTGCTGCTAGGACCTGCCTGATAGGAGTGGCGGGTGGGGTGGGGTGGGCGCCCAACCCCTGCCTGCCTCACAGGCCCCTCCCCGCCCTGCCCCCCGCCCGCCCCGCCGCTGTCCTGCCCCTGCCCCTGCCCCAGTTGTTGCCTGCTGCTGTGCCCGTGCAGGCCGCCCCCCCCCTGGCCCTGGGCAGTGTGGGTGTGGGGGGGCTGGTGCGCCGCGAGGCCGCACGCACGGAGGAGGCTGGCCGCGTGCTGGGCGCCGGGCTGCAGGACTTGCAGGCGCTCATGAGCCTGGCGGCAGACCTGGTCCAGCTGGCGGAGAGGTTCAGGGGCGTCAGCCGCGCCCAGGTCGGGGGGGACTGCAGGGCCGGAGGAGAGGGGAGGGGGGTGGGGGGGAGGGGGAAGTAAGGGTGAGAGGTGAGAGGGTGAGAGGGTGAGAGGGTGAGAGGGTGAGAGGGTGAGAGGGCCTGGCTGAGGAGCCAAGATGAGAGGGGTGGAGGGAGGGGGGTAAGGGGAGGTGGGGCAGAGAAGGGCATCAGGGTGGGGGAGGGCGGCACCGGGCAGAAGGGTGGGAGGGGGGGCAGGGGCAGGGGCAGCGGGCTGGCCTGCCCAATATCTTCACCCTATCCCTAGGCAGGGGCGGAGGGGGTGGGGAGGGGGAGACAAAGGTACAAGGCTCCTCTTAATACTCACTTGCTCACCGCCTACGCGCCCTCCCTCCCTCCCGCCCGCCCGCCCACCTGCCCACCTGCCTGGCTGACTGACTGAGTGACTGGCCAACCCTCCCCTTGCTTCGCCTTGGGCACAGGGAGGACCAGTGGGGTCTGAGGCTGACGAGCTGGTGGACGAAGACACGCAGGCGCAGCTCATCGCCCTGGGCATCACCAGCCCCGTCACGCGTGAATCAGCAGGTGCCTCACAGGGGCAGGGGCGCAGGGCAGGGATCCGATGGGGCAGCAGTACGGCTAGGGGCCATTGCCGGCTGTGGCTTAGCCTAGGGTCGGTTACACAACCGTCAGTGTGACTAGCGCCCCACAAGGGGTGATGTGCGGGGACGAGGGGCAGGGTGTCCGGCCAAGGCGGTCACTGCCAGGCGTGACCGGATCATCTTCAGCGTTGCACGACACGTGCCAAACCACCAACTGATCGCAACATCATATCATAACACTGTGTCGAGGTCCTTGCATGACAAGTGTGAAAGGTTGGGTGCTCTTTTGTGTCTTGCCAAGCACAACATGCGCGGCGGTAACAGGGGCGCGTTACCATCTAGAGCTGAGCCGGCAGCTCGCGGACTTTCTCCTGGCCGGACCTCTAAAGCGCGCGGGCGACCTGCTGCCCTTGCCAGACGTGTATTGCTTGTTCAACCGCGCGCGCGGCACGGAGCTGGTGTCACCTGACGACCTGCTGGCTGCTGTCAAGCTGTTCGGCCAGGTGAGGCATGGCAGCGGGGCCCGGCCTACGGCGGTCAGCGCCGGTGACGAGATATTTCTTGTTGGATATGAGGGCCGCAGCGACAGCGGCAGCGGGCCGTTGCAGGCCTCGGCTAAGGTTGTATGGGCTGGCCCTATTCCTCGCAGGCGCGACTCCCGCTGTCTCTGCGCACCTTCCCGTCCGGCTTTATCGCGGTGCAAGGCGCAGCGCACAGTGACGACGCAGTATGCGCCACCCTGGGGCGCATGGCACAGCCCGTAAAACTGGCACCGGGTGCGCCTTCCCACTCTTGTTGGTATACCAGCATTGCGCTCCTGCTTTGTCACCGATGGAAGAGCGTCTATCGCTGCGCCGCCGCAGGTGATGGCGACACTTCGGCAGTGCCATCGCTGCACGCGACACTGGGGCCACCGTTGACAGCCGTGGACGTGGCTCGGGAGCTGGGCTGCGCAACCGCGGTGGCCAGAGAGCATCTGGTGCTGGCTGAGGCGCGTGGGATCCTGTGCAGGGATGAGGGACCGGAAGGCTTGCGCTTTTTCCGCAACTTTTTCCGTGATGCCGCGGTGCTGGCTGGTTGACGACGCCTTGTAAACAACCCTCACACGTATGGTTGTCGAGGCCGGCGATTTTGAGCGCGTTGCGGGCGGGCGGGTGTCCGGCAATGAGTGTCGGGCAGGGTCTAATCACACGTGGCTGCTGCTGCACGTATCGGCTCGTGTTCGTGACCTTGCACCACGAATGCAATGGCCAACATAATCAGCAGTGCTGCCTAAGCACTGCTGGCTGCCTAAGCACTGCTGGCTGCCTAAGCACTGCTGGCTGCCTAAGCACTGCTGGCTGCCTAAGCACTGCTGGCTGCCTCGTGCTGCCTAAGCACTGCTGGTTCAATGGACCTTAATACCTCGCTGTAAGGCGTGGCTACAATGGCAACGCATTCCGACATTTTTGCAGTCATGCCTTGGCAATGCGGCCCGCCGCCACCTCCACCAAGGGCGGGGCAACGGGCCCTTACCCTCGCGGTTCCTAGATTTGCTAGCCCCTGCTCATGTCGTGACTGCTAGTCAAGCGAGAGCACTGCCCCCCGGAAGTTGCCAGTTCCTTCAGACCCAACTGTGAAGAGCAGAGCGCCCACCCCTGCCCCTACACTGCCTGCCCCCTGCTGCAGGTAAGCAGCGTCCAGGGACCTGGAGATGGGGCTGGGCTGGGCACTGTCCGCACATGTATAAAGCCAGCCTTCCACTTGCCCAAGGCATACGCATAGCCCCAGCTGCAGGTGCGCACTAAAGGTGCCCTCCACTCGGCAACCCGGAACTCCCTTGGACCTGGCCCTGGGCCTGATGTGCACTGGCAGTAGTGGGCTTCTGGCTGGTAGCGGGCTTGCCCAGCCTGCCCCAGGCTGCCCCAGGTTTGCCCAGCCTACTTCAGGCTGCCCCAGGCTGCCCCAGGCTGCCCCAGGCTGCCCCAGGCTTGCCCAGACTGCTTCAGGTTGCCCTAGGCTGCCTTGATATGACCCAAGATCGCCAAAGCAGGGCACGAGCAGTAGGGCCCGGGTCCCTGCCTGCATCTTATCTGGCCTGCATGGCTGCTAGCTGCCGGCTGAGGCTGGCGTTGCTGCTTAGCAGCTCACGGAACTCCGCCTGCACCTCCTTCATCTTCTGCTCCACTGCGCTGCGCTGCTGACGCACGCTGTCGATCTCCACCGACGAGTCCGCGATTGCCTTCTCAGCATCCGCGCACACACTGGCTTTGGAGGCCAGGAAGTAGCTGCGGGCACCACGGTGCACAGGACACCGACTCCCACTCATTAGGTCACACACCACACTCACTCTTATGTGGCGAGGGTATCACTCTTGCACGACAGGGGGCCGAAAGGGTGGCCAAGCAAGGGTGTACACAGCAGCGGTGCTGTGTAAGTGCAGCAGCACGAGGGAGTGGAGGAAGTGGTCAGGGGGTGTGGGAGGTTCAGGGGCAGCTCTGCTGGGCAACGCACCAGCAGCTAGGGAGGTGGTGGTCACATACAACTGAGCCTGAGCAAAGGAGTACAGGGAGTGGCTGCACAGCGGTGATGGTCATTAAAGCTCTTCCATTAACCTTTTGGCGGCTGTCCAAGATCCATATTAATACTGTACTCCTCACTATATCCATATCCATGCTATATACATGCTAACATCTGTTGCAGGTGCCAGGCAGCAGGAGGTCTGGTGTATGGGGGAGGTGCTAGGGCGGCACACTCACGCCTTGCCCACGGCTTTGTAGCTCCTTGTAGTGTCAGGTAGGGGCTGGAGTTCTGCCAGAGTCAGCTCAGTCCTGTGCTTGCGGCTGGACGCAACCCTTTCTTGTGCGCTGTACTGCACGAAGATCAGCCAGGTCCGGGCCAGGTTGCATGATCTGAGGCTACCTGGGGCAGGCTCACCCGGCCAAGGACTGGCCGGCTCACCCGGGACAAGATTTGCGAGTACTCCATTATCCGCTCCTGCAGCTCTGACAGGGTCTTTTCATCCTCAGACTGCTTGCTGGGGGCAGTCATGCTGGCTTGGCACGGTAAGCTCCCAGTCAAATGTTGCCCTGTCGCAAGAGAAAAGGTCGATGCTATGCGGGGCAGGTTGTGCGATGCGGCAATGTTTGTGATACGAAAGTTTGGGTTCCAACCAACATGAGCAAACTGAACATCGGGCAACAAGCTGTGCTGCGGCATTGGGCGCTGGGGCTCCAGGTGTGGCAAGTTACCTTCTCAGCATGTCGTGGGTTCAGGCAGCTCGCAGTGCGGCATTCGTGGCCCTTCGCGGATCCAAGTCGCAGGCTGCCCAGGTGTTTCACCAGCAGACCCGTGGCATGGGTGAGTCTAACCAAAACGCACGAAACAGGGGGATGGATTGCAACATGCTCATATGCCTGCGTGCTAGGCGGAGGTGGCGGAGGTGTGAAGCTCGACTGGCACAGGTCCTATGATGGCAAGGCTCCCCCTGCCCAGTACCAGACCCCAGACTATGTGACCTATGCGGGACTCACCCTGCCCCGCATTGGCCGAGACTGGGATTACTTCATTGCCAAGGGCGTGGGCGCTGTCTTCTGGTATGCCGCTGTGCTCCTACCCTGCGGCTCCGATGAACTAGGAAACCCTCTACATGCTTGTACTTGTCAATGGTGTCACTGGCAGAACCACCAGCCCCCGCAGCACCAGGAGCAGCAGCAGCAGTAGCACAATGGCATTGCTGTGCACGCAGCGCCTGGCGCATCATAACGCTTTTGTCCTCTGCACTTCGCATTGGCATCTCCAGCATGACCTCCACACAGTCCACGCTGGTTTCGACCATGCCCTGCTTGTGAAGGTTCACTCTTCTTTACAACTTTGCACATAACTGGGAGGAGCACTGGGTGAGTGGGATGGCAGAGCTTGACAGTGTGGGCTGCAGCACGGGACCTGTCCTATCCCCTTCCATCGTGAGAAAAACACACTTTACCCACACAGCTGCCCCTGACTGACCTGGCCTGACCTCCGTCTGTCTACCCACAGCATGGCGAACTCTACATTTTTGAGCGGGACGTGCAAACGAATGGCTGGGACGACGAGAAAGAGGGCCACAGCCACGGCCACTGACACGCCTCTATGGCCCCACAGCAGCGCGTGCAGGATAGGTTTGCACCCCATGCAGCATGAAGCGCCAGCTTGCAGTCATATCATCTCAGAGGGGCAGGTGGCTCCAACATCAGGCTGTGCTCTTGACAGGGTGGGGATATGGGCCTTGCTTATGGCTGTTTGCCTCTCATACGGATGTGGGGTCTTTGCTTGTGGGCCTCTCAATGAGAGGCTCTCATGTGTCTGTGGGGTCTTGGCATGTGCTGGCCTGTGAAAAGCTGCTCGTGGGCCTTCCTTTAGCGATGGACACGTGATTCTGCTAGGTAAGCATTTACGCCGCAGACTACGATAGGTACTGTCGACGTAGAGACGGCCTCCGGCAGCTCGTATGCGCCGTGTGCACTGCTCGACATGCAATTGACTAGCCCTATCTTCAGCATCATGATGGCATGTGATACAGGGTGACTTGTGGTGATAGGAAGCCAAGTCAGGGTTAGAGCGTTTGGGGCCTACCCAAATACCTAGAAATCAACATAGTTCTCCTGCTTTCAGGTGACTTGTTTTACTCCTCCTAGCCACGCCTTGGCCCAGATGGCTCATTGTCATGGCCTCGACCCAGCTGCCCAGCTGCTCGTTGGCATGGTCTTGGCCAAGCTGGGCAGTTGCCAGGTCTGCATATGCTTTGTGAACCGCTGTCGTGGTAGTACTCCATTTCCGTGGGTGAGCTCCCGGTGTGGGCGGCACCGATATCATCGCCGTATGCTGATGAGTAGCTTTGCGTCCAGAACTGCAGCTCGCTGGGCTCCAAGTCGTTACATAACCAAGTATGCCCCGCAGATTCCCGGTGACGCCCTCATAACCCAGGGCTTGACTTGCCCTCGCTGGCTTCCTCGCAGACTTCCAAGGCCACTTGCCAAATCAAGAACACTCAACCAATCCGCAATGGTCGATTCCGCCGCCCCCGCCATCGGCGAGAAGCCGATCCTTCTGTATAGCTGGATCTGCCCTTACGTGCAGCGCGTGACGCTGGCGCTCGCGCACAAGAAGGTGCGCTCCGGCTTGGCCACACGCTGGCCAGCTAGAGATGTTCTAGTTCCTTCTCCTGTACCTGCTGCTTTCTGTTCTCGTGCCTGCTCTCACGGATCAATGCGTGCCGCCTATGAGCCGTCTGCATGCAGCTGTCAGAGCCCATTGAGGAAGTGCCCATTGACCTGGGCAACAAGCCCAGCTGGCTGCCACAGCTCAGCCCCCACGGCAAGGTGCCGGCAGTGGCTTACAAAGAAGGTGAGGTGCAGCTGGCCACCCAGCCCCCTCAGCCAGTATCTGTCAGTGAGCAGCCACTGGTCAGTGAGCAGCCACTGGTGTTCACCACCACCAGCATCTGGCACCTCAGGATCTAGCATTGTGGCTGCATAGCCTCATGTGCCCAGGTGTCGCTCATCAGCAGTACAAGCAGCAGTGCCAGTGCCTGCAGCACTGCAGCATTGCCAGAGCAGTGCCAGAGCCTGCCTGCTCTAGCACCTTAACATTATACAACGCGGCCTTGCTATGCTCTGACACCAACACCCAGCCACTGACAGTGTGGCTGCATGGCTGCAGGGGACCGCACCTTCACTCTGTACGAGTCCCTGGCCCTCCTAGACTGGGTGGACCACTACTTCAGCAAGGTGACTCAGCACCAGCAGCAGCAGCAGTCACCAGCAGGCAGGCAGTCGGCCAGCAGCACCTGTAGCAGCAGCCA
This sequence comes from Haematococcus lacustris, assembly GCA_030144725.1. NCBI lineage: Eukaryota > Viridiplantae > Chlorophyta > Chlorophyceae > Chlamydomonadales > Haematococcaceae > Haematococcus > Haematococcus lacustris. The sequence goes on along the minus strand of JASKMD010000004.1, from coordinate 804,084 downwards.
CCAGCAGGCAGCAGCAACGACAGCAGCAGCAGGCAGGCAAGCGGGAAGCAACAGCAGGCCGGGAGGCAGCCTACCCAGCCAAGACCCAGCCTAGGCACAGGCATGCAGGTGGCGTTCCCTGCTGTGGTGAGGTCCTGTCTCTGGGGTGGGGTGGGCGCGAGTGGGAGGGAGGGGAAGACCCTGGCCAGTAGCAGCAGCTGCAGCGCCAGGCACAGCGGGGAAGGGGCCAAAGACTGGGCGGACGGGTCGGCCATCAGGGGACAGCAGGCGAGGCTGCCCAGCCACCTACCACCCCAACCCCCGCCAGCCTAGCCTACCCTGCTTCCCAGCACCCGGAGAACCAGAGTGGCAGCCGCAACTTTTGCTTAACGCTGCTTTTGCCGTGCAGGGCCCGGCTCTGATGCCTGCCAATGCCGGGGACAGGGCGCTGTGCAACATCCTGATCTCCAGGTCAGGCATGCTGCACCAGACGCCAGCCAGGGGGCAGGCGCTGCCAGCTGGGGGTGCAGCCCTCCCTCCCTTGCTGCTAGCCAAGCCCTGACTCACCGCCCCTGCCCCCTGCCCCCTCCCTAGCAACGGTGACCTGCGGGCAGGTGCTGGCAGTCCTGTGGGCTGTGCCTGCTTGCCTGAGGCCCTGCAGGGGGAGGTGGGCTGTGGGCCTGCCGGTACAGCTGCTGCCTACCTATCTACGACCGTTCATGTGCAATCAGGTTCAGGGTTAGGATCAGGAGTTAACCCTAACCCTAACCCTAACCCTAACCCTAACCCCTCAAGGTGCCCAGCTGGCTCGAGGGGTCAGCAGTGGCTTGGTGTTCATGCTGCGCTCCAGGCTGGACGCCAAGCTGGTGCCCGCCTGGTACCAGCTGCTGATGGGCATGGACCCCACCGCCGCCAAGCCTCTGGTGCAGGCAGCACATGCTGAGCTGGACTTCCTGGAACAACACATGAGTGAGAAAGGTGAGACAGGGTGGCTGGCGATGAGCACCCCCCTGCCCCTACCTGCTGCTGCTGCGGCTGTGGCTCCACCAGGCAAGCTGTTGGAGGGAGGGGGGAGGATTAGGGTAAGGGGTAGGGTTACCTACCCCTACCCCTAACTCTAACCTTGGCCAGGTCAACAGCATCCTGCTGCTGCCGCCGCTGCTGCTGCTGCTGTCATGCCTGTGCATGCCTGGTTTCAACCGGCTGAGTTTGTGCCCGGCAAGCTGTTAGCCAGGTGGTCAGGCGCAGCAGGTATCATCCCCCAGGTGTGTGTGAGGTGTGTTGGCCAGCAGGCCCCTTCCTGATGGGAGCGCAGCCCAGCCTGGTGGATGCGGCCGTGGCGCCCTGGCTGCTGCGGGGCTGTGTGCTAAAGCACTGGCGCAATCTGGACCTGCTGGCGGGGCACCCCAAGCTGCAGGCCTGGCTGGAACATTACAGGTGGGGCTGGCTGGCTGCAAGGGGGGGTCTGGCTGCAAGGGGGGGTCTGGCTGCAAGGGGGGGTCTGGCTGCAAGGGGGGGTCTGGGTATCTGCCAGGGGGGTGCCGGGTGGGGCAGAGCAGGCCTAGGCGCAGTGCAGGTGTGGTCAGTGCCTGGTTAGAGGCTGGATGGCAAGCTGGAGGCAAGGGGCACAGCTGCAGCCCAGCTCCAGCGCACAGCTCACAGCCCTGGAGCTGACGGCAAGGGGAGTATGAGTCAGTAGCCACAGCCACAGCTGTAGTCCTCTTCACCCAGCCTGACGCACCGGCTCCACCTGTGCCTGTGCTCCCCTCCTCGGCCTCCATCCCGCCACCCTCAGCCCACCAGCCTCAGCCCGCCACCCCTGTTGGGTCCCTGTCATCGTGCAGGTCGCTGCCGGAGGTGCAGGCGACGCTGAAGACAGACGTGGCGGGGGAGGACTGGGAGCAGCGGGTGGTGGCGGCACTGGTGAAGTGTGAGTAGGGTGCGGGGGAGGACTGGGGGCAGGGCGGCAGGGGTGGCCAGCAGGGTGCTGCCCCGGCCTGGTCCACCAAGGCCTGGCCTGCCCCTGCCCCTGCCCCTGCCCCTGGTCCACCAAGGCCTGGTCCACAAGGGGGATGTCGTGTGGTGAGGTATGGGGTGAGGGGTGAGGTGTGCGGGCCACCACCGCCTGATCTGGGGATTTTGTGGTTAGGGTGCAGTCATAGATGGGCAGTAGAAGCTTCCAGGAAGGTGCCCCCTGTTGGGTCCCCTACCCCCTGTTGGGTCTACCGGGGCTGCATGGCCACCGCCATCATCACCCCTCCTCTCAGCTGCTGTGGCCCAGCTCCATGGCCCGGCTCTGCCCCTGCCTACTGCCTGCAGCACCTCAGCACCAGGTGTCCTGCAGCAGTCCTGCCCCTGCCCCTGCCCCTGCCCCTGCCCCTGCCCCTGCCCCAGCCTGCTGGCCTGGAAGCTGAATACCTGCATCGCACGGCACCAGCCAGGCAGCCTGCTGGGCCCCTTCCCCTCCCCCTCCCCCATATGTGTGAGAGGTTGAGAGCGGCGGAAGGGTGAGCAGGACCTGTGCCCCCATAGTTTGTGGCTGAGGCTGAGCCCTCAACAGGGACTGGCTGCTTGCCTGGCCTTGCTGCATCATGCCTGTGAGACCCGGGGGTGAGGGCCTGTGCTTCGCGGGGTTTGCCGGCAGTGCAGAACTCAGCTAGCAGGACCTCACCAGGGACTGGCTGCTATTCGTGGTGGCGGTGGGTCGGTGCAGCTTGTGTGGTGCCCCGCTCAATGCAGATGGCAAGGAGGTGGTGGACTTCTCACAGCTGTGAGTTGAAAGTGCCAAGCTGGCTCTAGCTGGCTGGCAGGGCAGGACAATTGGAGAAGGAGAAGAAGAAGAAGAGTACCCTAGGGAGTTCATTGGGTGCATCACGTTTGCGAGAGAGCTCCCGCCTGGAGGGGTGGTGTGGCCCGCTCCCAGCACAATCAGGCAGCACAGCTAGAGGACAGCAGGGCAGCTGAAGAAGGTGCAAAGCAGAAAACTACTCAGATGGCCGCTGGCGTGGATTGAGGGAGGAGGTTCCGCCTCATGACGGGCAGCACAGCTAGAGGGGCCTGGTGTGGGGCCCCGTGCTGCTCCTGCACCAACAGAGCCAGAGCAACCAGCCAGCCCAGCCTCAGAAAGGAAGCCAGGCAGCAGCCTCGGAGCAAGGGCCCAGCACTTCCCCAGCAACCAAGAGCACCAAGTGCATGAAGCTGGTGAGGTCTGTCTAAGTGAGGAGCTTACAAAACTGTTGTTGTTATTGTTGTTGTTGTTGGCTTACCGCTGTCTTGCCAGTCTGCTGGGCAGGGCCCAAAAGTACCTGTTCTGTACCTGCCACCATGCGCATGGCTGCAATACCAGAGCGTGGTGCACATGAAAGCCCGATGAGAACGCCCCAACGTCTCCTACATGGGCCTTTGCTTCTTACTATCCAATAGTAGGTTAGGAGTGTGTATCAATTCAGCGAGATGGACTAGTAAGCGGCTAAGCGCCTGGGAACACCACAAAGGGTTATTGCCAGGCCTCGCCTTCCTCTAGCATAAGCTTATAGTACAACGCGCTGATAGTACAAGTACACGTAAGCTGATAGTACAAGTAGACGTTGCTGCCGCTCCTGCTCCTTGCTGCCCATGTGGCTGTGGCAGCACAATGCCCAACGGAGAAAGGTGCAACGACCAGGTGACCAGCGGCCTTCAAAAGAAGCCTAGGGGCACCTGACCTGCTTCCTGGCTCTCTGCTTGGCGTGGGGGCACGGCCGGGTGAAAGCCGCGGCTGCGTTGGGTGGCTACAGCTGATACAATGCTGGATCGAAGGCGGAATGGAGGGTATTATTTTCGTTCCCCAAGAGCATGCGACGATGTTGCGCCGGGAACTTCCGGGACAGCTCATTCTGGTGCAAAGTCTGTCAAATTGTCAGTGTGCGTATGCCACGGTGTAAACGATCCATCCTTCACCTAGAATAGCCGCACGGGTTTTTGAGCAAGAGTTGGGAATGTTGGGAACGTTGGTTGTTTCCGAGGTTGTTTCAGAGGTGGCAATACAAGCAAAGGTCGCTTATCAATGTTCAGTGTAGGGCAGAAGGGGTGTAGAAGGACGTGTCCGTAGGTATACATATGGGAAAAGTCGACTAGCCTGTGACGTGTGACGCCTGTGCCAACACTAAACCCATCACGTAGCAGTGGCGCCCCAAAACTTCGCTCGACACAACCTCCTTCACTTGTTGACTCTTGCTACACCTCAGCATGGGCCTGGGATGAGGGGGAGGCGTCAGAGGAAGGGGGCTGGTGGAGGGGGTGAGGCTGGTGGAGGGGTAAAGCCTTGGGTCCTCACGAGCCGCACCTGCACACCCCAGTAGGCAGTGGGGAAGGGTGGGCAGGCCAGGGTGGGGAGTGGGGTGAACAGGCGGGCTGGGCAGCCTAGGGAGGTGGGGTGGGGTGAGTAAGTGGGATAGGGTGGGGAGGGAGGGGTAGGGAGGACGGTGGGGTGCATGGAAAGGGGCAAAGGAGGTTGAGGGTAAGGGTAGGGGCAGGTGCAGTCAACCCTACCCTCCCCCTTCCCCATGATAAGGCTAGCCCAAACCCCTCCCTTCTGCCCCCACCCTTGTTCCCGCCCTCCCACCCCCCCACTCTCCCCGCCCTTGCACACCACCTCCTATCCCCCCCCTCCTGGCCTCTCACTTGCGCCAGGATGAAGACGGCGCGGGGTGATGCGGGCGTAGTCCGTGCCTATGCTCTTCAGCGCCAGGTCCACCGCCAGCCAGCCCCACATGACCGGGCCGAGGAAGGACAGCATGCCCTGCTCAGCCAGCAGGGGCTGGGGTGGGGTGGGGTGGGGGTGGGGTGGGGTGGGGTGGGGTGGGGTGGGGTGGTGGGGTGGGGTGGGGTGGGGTGGGGTGGGGTGGGGTGGGGTGGGGGTGGGGTGGGGTGGGGTGGGGTGGGGTGGGGTGGGGTGGGGTGGGGTGGGGTGGGGTGGGGTGGGGTGGGGTGGGGTGGGGGTGGGGTGGGGTGGGGTGGGGTGGGGTGGGGTGGGGTGGGGGTGGGGTGGGGTGGGGTGGGGTGGGGTGGGGTGGGGGTGGGGTGGGGTGGGGTGGGGTGGGGGTGGGGTGGGGTGGGGGGTGGGGTGGGGTGGGGTGGGGGGTGGGTGGGGTGGGGTGGGGTGGGGTGGGGTGGGGTGGGATGGGGTGGGGTGGGGTGGGGTGGGGTGGGGTGGAGGTGGGGTGGGGTGGGGTGGGGGTGAACCAGCACCCCCCCTGGCCCCTGGCCCCATAGAGCACTGCCCCTGGGCCCCTCACCTGCACAGCGCTGTATCGGGCAGTTGCCACCGTGAGGCCCTTCTGAGCAGCCTCCAGCGCAGCCTGCCGGCCCCAGGCTGACGCCACGGCCCCGCCGCCACCCCGAGCCACAGCACCCAGGGCAGAGGCCCCCACCCCTACACCCAGCAGCAGCAGCAGCGCAGCAGCGGGAGCAACGCAGCAGCAGAAGACTGGCAAGCTGACAGGTGTTGACACCTGCAGGCCCAACCAGCCGTGGGTACCACTGAGCAGCACTCTAGAGGACAGCATGGCCATGAACAAGGAAGGACCCCAACCAGTCCTCCACCCCTCCTGCCTGCCCCTCCCACCTGCTGTACCTGCACAGCTCAGGAGCACCTTGACCTTGACCCACCCCTGCCAGCTGAAGTCGAACACTTCTCTTCCCCCTGCTGCCTTGCCCCTGCTGGCCCCCCACCATGCCACCATGCCACCAACCACAAGGCCACTGCTTTCAAGGCAATCTACCTCCAATCCACCTGCCCACCCCCCTTTACCTGCAGCTCCCCCTGCTGCTGCTCCGCACGCCATGCGGGCCACGGCCAGGTACCTGGCATGGCTGACCATGAGCTGCGCCGCAAGGTGTTGGGCACTGCTGCGACCCACAGCGCTGACCTGCAGCCACACCCCTCACCTCACCTCACCCTCACTCCTCACCCTCACTCCTTACCCCCTACCCCTCATCCCCACCCTCACTCCTTACCCCCTACCCCTCATCCCCACCCTCACTCCTTACCCCCTACCCCTCATCCTCAACCTCACTCCTTGCCCCCTACCCCTCAACCTCGCCCTCCCTGCCTCCCCCCTCGACAAGTGTGTGGCAGGATGTATAAAAGTCATGCCGGTGATGGTTGCATACCTTGCCCCACACCCCCCCCTCCCCCTTGCCTGCCCTCCCTCCCCTCCCCCCCTTACCGTCATAGGCGCTGCCCAGCTTTACCAGGGCAGGGCCAAGCTCGTCCAGCCCGAACCTGATGGGGGCGGTGAAGCGCTGAGCCCAGGCCCCCCACGCACCCCCCCCCTCGTGGCTGCTGCTGCTGGAGGGCTCGCTCTGCTGGCTGCGGGGGAGGCAAGGGGAGGGGCAGGGGGGGCGGCCGCAGCGTCTTCAGCCTCAGCACTTCAGCAGTGAGCGCAAGGGTCAGGGGCACGGGCAAGGGCAGGGACCACAAGACAGCAGCAGCAGCGCTTTCCATCACGTGATGGATAGGAGAGGCGGAGGGGCAAAGGGGGGAAGATACGGAGGGGCGAAGGGGGCATCGTCATCATCGTCACATAGCAGCTGCATCTGCGCCCTCTGGGCCCTTTTGACACCTCTGGCTGTGTGGGTGGGTGGGTCAGCCTGTGTCCCCCTCTCCCCTCATCCCCTACCCCAGCACCCCGCCGCCCTGCTTTGCTTGCTCAACCACCAGCAGGGGTGACCACCATACTGGCCTGCTTCCCCTCACCCTCCACGCCCCTCCCTCCCTCCCCCTCGAGCCCACCCACCTCATGCCGTCCCCCTCCTGCAGGGCCACCGCCGCCGCCTCATGCGCCCCACCCAGGTCACCTGGGCCCTGCAGCCGGCCCCCCACCTCCTGCTCATCACCAGACCTGGCCCCCCCCCACCCCCCTGCTGCAACTGCTGCTGCTGCTGCCGCTAGTGGCACCCGCCCCTCCCTGCAGCCTCGCTCTGCCACCCTCCTGCAGCCTCACTGCCATGCTCTGAGTTCACGGCCATGCTCTGACTTCAGGGCCCTACCCTGACCACAAGGCCCTGGGCTCAGGAGCAGCACGTCTAGCAACACATCCACCAGAGGGAAGCACTGAGGGAACCGCCCTAAAGACCCACTGGACGCGACTAGACTAGACTAGAAGGGACTAGAGGGAAGCACTGAGGACACCCCTGGAACCTCCATAAGGCTCACTTGGCTGCCTGTGGCTGCAGCAGCAGAGCTAGTCGAGTGGGTGTGCTCCAGGGATGATGTGGCTGAGCGGGGAAGGGATGCCAGAAGAATCAAAATCTACCTCCCCTAACCACCTCCCCTAACCACCAGCCCCTAACTGCAGCCCCTGCCTGGACTCATGGCCTGGCCATGCACCTCACTGTGGCCCAGGCCACCCTGCCACCGCTACAGTTCCTGAATAGGTTTGACCAGGTTTGACCAGGTTTGACCAGGTTTGACCAGGTTTGACCAGGTTGTCCTTCCTTGACAGAACCTGGCTTGGCCTGCCATGAGCTGTGATGCAATGCAGCGCAGTGGGTTGGGAGGCCCGCCTGACCTGCACGTGCTCCACACAGTGCTGCAGGATGTGCAGGAACAGCTCCGTCTCCAAGTCAAAGGTGCTCAGATTGGAGGAGCAGCGCACACCCAGCCTGCACCAACAGGAACAGCACCACCACCAGCACCACACCACCACCACCAGAACTTGAAGTACAATGACATGGTGCACAGAGCGGGACAGGTGCTGGGTCGACCAGGGCACCTGCTGAAGAAGTTGTGCTGCCCCCCTCCCCCTCCCCCTCCCCCTCCCCTCCCCCTCCCCCTCCCCCTCCCCCTCCCCCTCCCCCCTCCCCCTCCCCCCTCCCCCCTCCCCCTCCCCCTCCCCCTCCCCCTCCCCCTCCCCCTCCCCCTCCCCCTCCCCCTCCCCCTCCCCCTCCCCCTCCCCCTCCCCCTCCCCCTCCCCCTCCCCCTTCCCACCCCACCGCTCGCGTATGGCCAGCAGCGCCTCCCTATAGCTGGGTCTGGCGCCCCGCAGCAGGCTGTTAGAGTCGGCCGCAAGGAAGCGGAAGCGCGCCTCAATCTTGTGCATCACGCTGGGCTGCAACGCCCCGGACACAGCAGGCTAGCCGGGCAGGCCAGAGGCCAGGCTGGGACAAGGCAGGCAGGGGAGGAGGCTCCACTGGCCAACAACCTGCTCTGCTCAGGGTTTGCTGACAGGCTTCAGGGGCTAGCTGTGTTGATGGGCCAGGTCAACAAGTGACCATGGCCCGCTGTACCGCCCTGCCCCTCCCTGCCCCTCCCTGCCCCTCCCTGCCCCTCCCTGCCCCTCCCTGCCCCTCCCCGCCCCTCCCTGCCCCTCCCTGCCCCTGCCCCTCCCTGCCCCTCCCTGCCCCTGCCCCTCCCTGCCCCTGCCTGGCCTTGCACCCACTCGGCCTCTCTGCTCCAGCAGGGGCGGCTCATTCTCCGTCATCAGGCTCTTCACCACGGGGCTGAGCAGGGACACTGTGTGCAGCTCGTTGTATATTGCTTCCAGCTCCTCGTTGCTGCACAGGTCCAGCACCTGCATTTGTATCCATGCACGCATGTGCATGGAAAACCCAAGCCTTGCACAGCTCCTATGCATGCCATGCAGCATGAGCGTGGGAAAAAGAGCAATGTTGGGACAGTGTGTGCTGGTTTGGCCCAGAAACCAGCCTGGTTGCCGAGTGGGTGGTTAAGTGCCGCTGCTGCTTCATTGCTCTGAAAAGACCTAGACTGCCTGCCCACCTGCCACAGCTCAGCATCTACGTCCAGCGTAGACAGTGGCTGTTGCACCAATGAGGCGGAGGGCGCAGCAGGCTCTGCCTGGTGGCCGGAGCTGGCGTCGGGCATGTCAGCGCCTCCCGGAACACAAGCCGCTGCCGTTCGACGCCAGCTGCTTGGCTGCCTACTGCCTGGGAACATGGGGCGCGCACTAGGTCCACGGATGCCGACATCTGGGGTTCTAGCCGAAGCTGGTTGCCTGCGGCTTGCGCAGCGCCCAGTGGATGCGTGCGCGCAGCACAGCATGCCTAGTGAAAACACAGCTGGCCAAACAAATTAGGAAATATTGCGTGTTGGTTAAGCCGCACGTCCCACAATATGCTTTGATGGGTAACAAAGCCAAGCCGCAAGACTGGGCGTGGACATTGATGATCCTTCCTCCCGTTCCCAAGCTTGAAGCCCTACACCCCTCATGCAACACCAAAATAAAGCACGAGTTGTGAAGATATGCAAATACAGGCTGCGAGATCATTATTGTAAAGGCTACTGCTAGTGTGTAGGGAGCGGTTCCTTAATTAAGTTTAGTTAAGCGTTCTATTAAGTATTAGTTCCGTTTTCATGCGTTATAACAATTAATAGCCTGCAGTTTAAGAGACTTAATACGACCGGCCTTAATTTAACTAAGCTATTAAGTTAATATTAAGGAGGAACCGCACCCTACTAGTGTGCCTACTGTCCACTTCAGCTCAGCCTTCTGGTGTGTGTGCCTCCAGGTCTACTACCAGCAAGAGCTCTACCCTACTCTATAGCTCTGACTGACACACATCCCCTTTGGCCTGGGCCCCACTGGCCTAGGCACGGTTCGTCTTTTTTTTAGCCATGGAAAACAGCAACGTGAAGCCATCACAAATACTAGGAATTGTTGATTTTGTTGTTTGCATTTCTGGTGGGATTCCCGTTCCCAACTTCTTTTGGCTGATATGTGTAGTGGGCACATGCAGCAGTGGGCTCTTCACTCAGTAGCTGTCTGTGTGAGAGGGCCAAGGATGTTGTTATCGTGTTGCAACTTCCACCTCCAGCACTTCTTTGTTATCGCACAACCCAGCCTCTTCATAGCTATACAATTGCTCGCCAACTATTGTCACGCTGCATCCTCTATCCAGCAGACCAATACATCGCTTCTGCTGGGGGAAATCATGTCGACTCAATTGAGGACCTCAGAGGACCTCAGAACTGAGTATGATGTCGTGAGGAGACGTCACCCAGTAACGGGAGGCAGAACCGACAGCGCAGAATAAGCAGGTGAGCACCACAGATTTTCAACCTCGGAGCCGGAAATGCGAGAATTGCGTGTGACCAATGTTTTGAAGCCTCACGCACCCACCTTTGCCTGCGAGTGCCGCATTGCCATACTTCCATCGCCGGAAGCCACCTTCTAGACACATTTATTCAGCCAAATGTCAGAGAAGCAGCTAAAGCGCTTGGGCTTCGTGCATCAGGGAGCCAGCTATGCGTACAGCTACACCGGCACAGCCGAGAAACTGTACAAGACAGCGCGCTCCTTCGCCCCAACCTTTGTGGAACCCACCTTGGCCCAGGTCGAGGATCGCGTTGTGGCCATCACAGCCCCAGTGGTAGCCCAAGCGCAAGACCTCAGCGAGAAGGCGTTACACATCGCCGATGACCAGGTTTGTCTCCAAAACGCCCACGCACGGGTCGCCCGGTTCTGTTTCATGATTTGATGAGCCGCTCAAAGGCAAGGGTTGTGCGCACTGCCCCACCTAGGTGGACTGCATCCTGAACACCACCGACAAGGCGGTGGCAGACGGGAAGAAGGGCGTAGTTGATTGCATGAACGGCGTTAAGGAGATGCACGAGAAGAACATGCAAACCTACATCGCCACGAGCAACAGCTACTTTGAGTACATCAAGGGCATCTCCGACTGGGCAAAAGATAAGCTGAACCCAGTAAGTCGGCGAGCAAGCATCGGCGACGGCGACACGCCGGCGCGGTCCGGCCTGGCACGCACCGCCCGTCCACTGCCCGGTCGCAGATTAAGGGCGGCCAGCACGCCCTGGACACCCTGAACGCCGCGATTGCCAAAGCTCAAGAGGCAACTGACCCCGACGTGGCAGCTAAGATGGCTCTGGATGCCTGGAACAGCTTTGCATCCGTGCCTGTGGGTGAGTAGCTTGGCCCGACAACTCAACTGGGCCAAGTGGCCAGCAGCAGCTAATCCCAAGACTTGGCCCTTAGCCACAGGCAGGGACAGGGGTGAGCAGGCCAGGAGGCACATTGCCTCAATAGCTAAGGGCAGCTGGTGCCAGCCACCAGCTTTGTCAGCCTGCGCCTTTGTCGTCATATCTGTAATCCAATAGGCGACGGCACTGAGGCAGCATCACAGCACACGCCAGCAGCGCAGGGGTGCAACACCTCAGCTCACCTGCGGCAGGCAGCTGCTGCCTGCAGTGTGGAGCTGCCCACATCTCTGGCCACCATCAACACGGCGCTGTCACCTGCACCCCCCTCGCCCCCCTGGCCCCCTGGAGCTTAGCAGCAGCTCAGCACTGTCCTCCTCAGGCCAGCCCTTCGTAGACTTGATGCTCTGCCGGCCCTCAGCCCACCTGCCCGTCAGCCCTGCTGCCCTGCTGCCCACCTGCCCTATCCACCTTGTCCTTGCTGCCCACCATGCCTGCTGCCCCTTGACCTGCAGTGACCAAGGTGCTGGAGACAGCCGACCCAGTCACGCAGACCGGCCTGTCCTCCTTCTACAAGCTGCACGACACCCTAGTGGTGCGCCTGGCCAGACCCTTGCCTCCCCTCCCCCTCACCCCCTCCCATCCCCCACCCACCCTCTCCCCCCTATTGCTGCTGCTGCCGCTGCTGCTGCCACTACTGCTGCTGATGATGGCTGCTGCAGAGCTGGCCCCTGTACAGCAAGGTGGTGTCGACCGGGGTGTCCACCCTGAGCTGGGCCACAACCACCATGCCCTACAAGCTGGGCGCCCAGTACATGTACCCCCTGGTGCAGGTCAGGCCCACCCACCCACCCCTCCATCTCCCTGCCTCTCCCTCAACGTGTCCCTCATTGCCCCCTACTGCTGCCACCCGTGCTGCTGCCACTCCCACTACTGCTGCGCCACTGCTGCTGTCGCCACCCGTGATGCCCCTACTGCTGCTTGGGCTATGAGGAGCCTCTCACCAACCCCTTCACCCGCCTGGCACCCCGCAGCCCGTGGCTGACCCAGCATTGGCCAAGATCACCAACAGCAAGGTCATCAATGGCACGCTGTCATACTGGAAGCCAACTGCCTCGGCAGCTTGAGCTCCGGTGCCAGGACCTACCCACAGCGGCAGGGATAGCAGCAGCAGCAGCAGGAGGTGCAGTCACAGCAGCCAGCCTCAGCGCAGCAGCAGTGGTGGCAATGGGTCGGACCAGCTTGAGGCACACCTACTGGCAGAGTCTTCAGTAGCAAGTGGTGAGAGGAAGGGAGGCCCGCAGCCAAGTTGATTGCTGAGGGGAATGTGTGTGGGTGCCTCGGGCAGCTCAGGTGGGGCTTTGCAGCCAAGATGATTGCTTAGGGGGAAGAGACTGTGAGCCTGGTGGGGGGGCCGGGGCCACATGGGAGGCTGGGGTCAGCTGCTGTCTACAGCCTAAGAGTCAGCTGCTGTGCTGGGCCGCAACGGGGCTGGGCTGGGCTGGGCTGGGCTGGGCCCAGGCTGTGAAGTGGGTCGGCTGCTAGGCGCTGGGTAGGTGGTGCGTAGTAGGTGCGGCAGGTCACCTTGTGTGCAGTGGGGAGCACTTGTGCCATGCTATTTTACCGAGCTACAGGCGGCAGAAGGGCTGGGGTGGGCTGCTGGCAGAGCAAGCGGCAGGAGTGAAATTGCGGGCGAGGGGTGTAGTCGCACTCCGTTACGGGCAGCGAGATAGGTAGCACACGCCATACTTGGTGGTTGGCGAGATTATAGCCAGTCTGGCGGTAGAGGGGAGCGTGATGTGTGACATAACTACAATATTCTTTGCGGTGTTGTGTTAGGCAGCGCCTCATCAGCGAGTGGGGCGCATCCTTGTTGTGCCTAGGTACAGCCAGTGAGTAGCATTGGCTGTAGTCTAAAGCTGCGAAGTCGTGTAAGATGGTAACTCAAGCCGGTTCATACGCACGTGCATAATGACGTCATGCTCAGCAGCTGAAAATGTATGACTGGAAAATGTGTAATCCGTGTATCGCTCGGTACTATCACACAGACGAAACCACAACTTCTGCCTTTCACATTCACACCTTGGCAGGCAAGCAGCCAGCCTACTGATGACCAAAAACGGTGAAATGGACCAAACCAACGTTTTGGAGATGAACAAGTTTCTCATCGCGTTTCCTCCTACGTTTGCCGGCACAGGCACCTGGCTTACAATAGTTCATTTAAGCTGGAAGCGTGGAGTCAAGCACACCCGACATCAGATGCAATCATTGCTCCCGACGAGCATCAGCAAGGCAAATGTGGCTGGGTTTGAGTGAGTGGCGTGCGGAGGAGCAGTCGTCCCCGCGGCCCCTCTCCGCTCCTGCGCAGGCGGGGCCGCTGCCCGTTGTCAGGGTCACTGCGGCTTCACGATGTACAGGCGGGAGGGGTTCGAGGAGCTAGCTGTGTACACGTCCATGAGCAGGTACGTGTACTGCCACTGGCCGGCCGTGTCGCGATACATGTCCGCGTTGACCAGTCCGGTGCCGCTCGGTCCCTTCATGTAGAATTGAACCTGCAGGTCACTCGATCACACTAGGCCGATCGCCGTGATGATCGCAGCCAGCAGCCTGGCCCATCGCGTACAAGGCAAGCAGAGGTGTTGTGCTTACATCTCACACCGCCGAACATCCACACCCGTCACTGCTTTCCCTCTCTGTCCCTGTAACCCCATTCTTTCTAGGTGAATAGGTAAGTAAGCAAACAAACAAATAAATGAATGAATAAATGCGAAGTGGGGTCTGGGAGCCAGGGGCCAGGGCAGGTGTTCCGAGGGCAGCAATAGCAGCCAAAGCCAGTGTCGTGCTCGGTGTGTGGCTGGTCTCAGCCGGGTGAGGTGCTGGTGGGCTCGGCAGGGACTAAGCCCCACGCTCTCCAGCCGTTCACTGGCTGGGGTGGGTGGGCAAAGTCAGAAACAGGCAGCCTGAGTGAGGGTCAGAGGGGTGGCTGCTGGTTGTCAGCACCAGCTTTTTTCATCTGCCTTCTCACGATGCTTTTCTATGGCTACCTGGTGCATGGGAAGGGCTGGGCTGACAAAAGAGTAGGAGGGTAGGATTATCATCTGTGTCAGCAACTGGCTATTTGACCCCTTAGAAACACCCTAAGAAACACTGACAGAAAGGCTAGTCAGCACCGTGCAACACTAGGTGCCAGACTTCACCCATGTTGTTGCACATTTCACTGCTGCCCTCACTCCCACACAATGTGTCAGGCTATGACTTCCCAGGGGTGGACCTAGCTCTTGGTGTGCTGGCTTGCTTCCTTTGCACTTGCCACTTGCCACCAGGGGTGTATTGCTGGCAACTCCTGCTGCTGCAGCTGTGTGATCACGGCCTTGTGACATGCTGGGCTGATCCAGTCATTGGCTGCGGGGTGGATGGGGCTCACTGGGGTCAGGGCCAACTTCACAGGCTGTTAGGGCACACATTGATGTGTCAACACAGCAAGACAATGATGTGTGATGTATAGGCACTGTTTCGGGTAGCCCAGACAAAGTGGCCTTAAAAGTACAAGCTCTACTAGGATTTGAACCCTGGTGGCTACTGGTGCGGGAGACCCGCAGCATGCAACTACATGTGCAAGAGGTATGTTGCCTAGGTATTGGCCTAAACTGTGCGAAGAGTGTGGGACCAAGGTTTACCCACTTCCTTCTGTGCCCCTGCATTTGGCATGGCGCTGTCCCCTCTCATACGCCAAGCTCTCACTCACCCTGACGTGCTCTTGCCCCTGGGCGTCCTTGTAGATCTGGTGAGGGATCTGTTGCCGCGCCACCCGGCTGCTGCTGTTGCTGCCCCATGCTGCAGACAGCGAGCACACAGCGTCAAGCACGTATCACACATATCCCAACAGTACACAGTGCCCTTCTCCACCTTCTTTCTCTTTTCCTACGCCCTTCTTGCCCTCCCATGCTCTTCAGCGCTTCACCCCTCCCCTGTTTCCTTCCCCCATGTTCCTCTCAGAACTCACCTCCCTGCTCCCTTCCCCTCCCCTTCTCTTTGTTCTCCTGTTGCAGCCTCTCTTCCCAGCCTAACATTCTTCCCTGTCCCAGCACCCACCCCTGATGTCATCACTGGCGCCCAGACGGACGGTGATGCGCGGGTCAGCTTTGAGCACGTCCAGGGTGTGGTTGAAGCACTGCAGCGCTGTGGGCTCCATAATGAAGTTGAGAACAAACATGTACACCAGGTACGCCAGCACCTGGGCAGCACTCACACATCACAAACAGCTGCTGGCAGGGGTTGGCTTTGTGGCAGTAGGCTGTGGCAGTAGGCTGTGGCACCTGGGCAGCACACTGTGGCACACCTGGGACAGTGTCACCCGGCCCTGCAGCCTCCCACCCTAGCTGGACAAACATTTTCTCTGCTCACAGCTGCTGGCTGCCAAACACACAGTGGCAGGAAGAAGAAGAAGAAGAAGAAGAAGAAGAAGAAGAAGAAGAAGAAGAAGATAAAGAAGAAGAAGAAGACGACTATGCCAGTAGTCACTGGCGTGCATTCAAAGAGGAGCTACCGTCTGGGTCACAGCCTGCTCACACCACCAAGCAAGAGAAGAGACAAGCCCCCTGCCGCCCCTTGACTGTGGCAGAGAGATGTGCTCCCTTGACTGTTCCCCGGCCTTGCAAGAGGCCGCCGTACATCCAATCCCTTGCCCGGCTATATGGGACGAGTGAGCAGGCTGGCAGGCTGGCCCTCACTGGCAGCTAGGCACTGCAGGGCCGCCTCCCTGGGGCAGGCAGGCAGAGCTGCTGGGTGCTGGTCAGCGCCCTTTCCCTTCCAAGACGCTGTGGTTCAGCACGCCTGGGTGAAGCTGATCTCTGACATGCTTGTGCAAGGAAGGGTATCAGCCTGGCGCTGCAGCTGTGCCAGCTGTGTCAGACCGCACTGCTGCGCCCTGCACGCCACTGGGGCTGCAAAACCCCCTGCTGATCACCCCAGGCTGTACCCTGATGCAGCCCCCTGACCTCCCTCTGCCTCCCTCACCCCTCACCCTCCCCTTCTATAAGGGTGTCACAGGCTGCCAGTGGAGCGCCTGCCATCACAGAGCCAGGCTGCTGCTTCACTCAGCCACTGCTTCACTCGACCTCCCTGGACCTGTCCCCTGTCACTGCTACAGTCCTTCACAGGGCCGACCCTTTCCTCATGTCACATGGACCCATACATGCTCTGAACCCCTTCAGCTGGGTTCCCCCTGAAGTCCTTTCAGCTCCACCGTTGCCTCCCCTAGCTCATGCAAGACACACCCACACCCACACACCCTACATCCTGTCCAGCTGGAAGCAGCCAACTCTGCCTGACTCCACCCGGTAATCCTCAGCCCTGACATGACCACAAGCTGGGTGCTGGCACCTACCCCGAAGGCTGCCAGGATGATGATGCTGTAGCTCGTCCCCTCCACCACCCCCACAGGGCGCTGAGGAATCTTGTCAGTCAGGGCGCTGATGCGCTCCGTGGTCAGCTCAAAGCTGTCGGTGGGGGCCTGCGCTGGGCAGACCCAACCGAGCAGGAAATATAGTCCATTGCGTGTTGCTGCCTGGGTGCTGCTGCATGCTGAGGGAGCACACCAGCACCTGTTGCTGCACTTGTTTCTCTTGTAGCTGGTGTATGGAGGACGTCAATTGACGTCGTAGATCTGGCAAAGCAGGAGGGGGTGCCTGCGGGGCATGACGGGGATTTGCCCCCGGGCTGGTGACGAGCTTGTGCTGCGAGCCTGAGATAGCACACCCGTAGAGAGTGCACTAGGCTGCAAGCAAGCGTCAGGGCGCCAGGGACGGGTGCAAGCGGAGGAAAGTGAAGCGATCTACTGCCGGCTCGCCGCAAGCACACCCAGGAGCTCCCTACACCTGCGAGACCAAGCAATGCGACACCGCTGACGCAAGATGAATTGGTCAATGCCACTAGCACCATTGAACCACCTTGATTCATAAGTAATGCAGCAGGTGCCTCGTTGCAAAAGGAGGCATTCAGGGTGCTCCAGCATTTTGCAAAACCTCGTCGCAGAGCGCGCGACTGCGGCGCCGACATACCAGCAGCTTCGCCCACGCTGTCGACTTGGCTCGTCAGTGAAGACTCATGGCTGCATGGGGGTAGTTCGCGTCTGATTCACGGGACCGTGGTGCCATTCTGCTGTGAGCTTTGGTAACACGTTTGTATCAACACTATCAGCCATGAGCAAGCATTGACGCTGCTAGTAGCCAGAGATGTAGTGCATGCAAACCTTATGGAAGTCTAGCTAGCTCATCGCTATATAGCTAGTGCATCGCAGCTACGTGCGAAGGGCATTGGATGTGCGCTCAATGACAGCAGCAATCGGGGTCGTGACTAGTGCGACAAAGGCTACGGCCGAGCGCGCTGCTGCGCTCCTAGCGTTTCAATGCTCCCACCTTCGTTCCTTGTGCGATGTCCGCCCCGACTGGCGTGCTAGTCTGGTCTGGCGCCTGGCCCAAACACCGTGCCCGGCGCTCTCCCTGCCCCTCCACGATCCCTCGCCCTACCCAAGCCCATGTCACAGTTTGCTCAGGCTGCCGAAGCTGGGCATTCCTTCCCCTGCACAGCACGGAACAGCAGCAGCAGCAGCAGCAGCAGCAGCAGCTTCTTCAGCACAGCGGCTGGCCGGCAGTATGGTGATGCCTGCTTCCAGGCCCATGTCGGAAGAAAGGAAGACCCAGGGCGAGCCGTCAGCTGCAGCCACAACACTCCAGCTCTTGCAAACGCCACTACCTAGCGGCCAGCTGCCAAGGCGGAGCAGGGTATGGGATGACTATCCCCGGCACAGCAGCACCATCACCTGCCGGCTGGGCGGCTGGGAGAGCAGGCACAGCTTTCCATCAGTAGGCGGGGTGCGCAGCCTCAGCACCGACACCAAGGGCCAGTCATTTGAATCTTCAGCAAGTCAAATACCAGGCGGGCCAGCAGGAACCGCCCTTGGCACCAAGGCAGCTGAGGAGCCTGGCAAACAAATCAGTGAGTGGAGGTTGGCAGCAGTTTATGGTTACAGGCGGTTGATATGGAGCTGGAAACATATGCAGGCAGGGCTGCTGGTGGCTGTGGTCAAGTGGCACAGCTACTGCTAACCCTCCCTGCCCTACCTGTAACCCCACCCTGCTCCCCCCCATTGTTGTTGGTGGTGGTGTTGGTTCACACAGCCAAGCTACCAGCCCCATGTGTCCGCTGGGCCTATGTTCCGCTGTGTCAACAAGTGTCAAGACGCCAGCCTCAAGCAACTGCTGGGCCTGTGATCTGTTGTGTGATGGCTTGTGCTGCGACATGTGTCAACCTCTGACGTCATCATAGGTTGGGCCCCCCCATGCTTGCAGGCAGCCTTGAGGCAGCGGGAGAACGCATGGGCAACCGCGACATCCTGCTGCGCCTGGCCACCTACTGCTGGCCGGCAGGTAAGGAGACGGGCAGGGGCCATCGTGGGCCAGGGGCAGACAGGCGGCAGGGAAAGACACCTTACCTGGAATGTGTGCACCTAGTATGATCCCCGCCCCGCCCCGCCCCGCCCCGCCCCGCCCCGCCCCGACCCGACCCGACCCGACCCGACCCGACCCGACCCGACCCGACCCGACCCGACCCGACCCGACCCGACCCGACCCGACCCGACCCGACCCGACCCGACCCGACCCGACCCGACCCGACCCGACCCGACCCGACCCGACCCGACCCGACCCGACCCGACCCGACCCGACCCGACCCGACCCGACCCGACCCGACCCGACCCGACCCGGACTGCTCCTGAGCAGATAACCCAGAGTTCAAGCGGAGGGTGGTGCTGGCAGTGGCCCTGATGCTGGGCGCCAAGCTGCTCAACATCAGTGTGCCCTTCATCCTCAAGGCAGCAGTGGATGCCTGCACAGAGGGGAGTGTAGGTGCGTGTGTCAGATAGACAAGCAGGTCAGCAGGGGAGGAGGCAGGTGCGGGGAAGGCTGTGTGTACCCTACTTGGCTCGCTATACGCCGCTTTGACATGCTCCCGTGCACCCCCATGCACCCATGTGCAGAGTGCCAATGCACACCAACCACCCCAATCATCTCAACCGCCTCATCCACCCCAACCACTCTTGCATTGTACAGTTAGGCGCCCATGTCTGTAGTCATGGAGCTGAAAGCAGTACAGAGTGGAGCCATGTTTCTATCCGTGACAGGAAAGCCGACCTACCTCCACCACCGCTGCAGATTGCCCCTGTGGGGCCAGGGCAAGCCCCGCTGCTGGTGCTGCTGGTGCTGCTGCTGCTGCTGCCCCCCTGCAGCCAGCTTAGCGCTGCTGCCCCAGGCCTGGGTGCTGGGCCCTTCTGGCCTGGTGCTGGCGTATGGGGCAGCACGTGCGGGCACTGCGCTCCTGAACGAGACCCGCAACATGGTGTTCGCTAAGGTCAGTGCTGCTACGGGTAAGGGTGGGGGGGGGGAGGGGGAAGGGCGGTGCGAGGGGCGGGGGTGCAGCTGCAGGGGTCAGACATGTGTGTGGGGTGATGGGTGGGCTGGCTGGCGGAGTGTGGGAGGATGGGGTAGGGAGGGGCAAGGTAAGGATGGTGGACCAGAGCCTGGGGGCAGGTTGGGGACAACACTGCCCTGCTGCTGCGCCTCCGTGGTGGCAGACACCCAGGCTGGGTGAGGGTAAGGGTGTGAGTGGCAGACACAGGTTCAGGTGTCAGGTGGCAGGGTAGGGGTGGGGGCCGTGTGTAGAGAGAGGATGCAGTGTGCGCTGTAAGGCAATGTGAGGCAAGGTAAGGCAAGGTAAGGCCAGGCAGCTTATCCAGGGGCCTCCAGAGCGCGAGGCACACCCACACCAGCTCTCACATCACTCTCTTTGCAAGCTCAGCTTAGCTCAAGCTCAACTCGAGCTCAGCTCAGGTCGAGCTCAGCTCAGATCGAGCTCAGCTCAGGTCAAGCTCAGCTCAGGTCGAGCTCAGCTCAGGTCGAGCTCAGCTCAGGTCAAGCTCAGCTCAGGTCGAGCTCAGCTCAGGTCGAGCTCAGCTCAGGTCGAGCTCAGCTCAGGTCGAGCTCAGCTCAGGTCGAGCTCAGCTCAGGTCGAGCTCAGCTCAGGTCGAGCTCAGCTCAGGTCGAGCTCAGCTCAGGTCGAGCTCAGCTCAGGTCGAGCTCAGCTCAGGTCGAGCTCAGCTCAGGTCGAGCTCAGCTCAGGTCGAGCTCAGCTCAGGTCGAGCTCAGCTCAGGTCGAGCTCAGCTCAGGTCGAGCTCAGCTCAGGTCGAGCTCAGCTCAGGTCGAGCTCAGCTCAGGTCGAGCTCAGCTCAGGTCGAGCTCAGCTCAGGTCGAGCTCAGCTTCGTCTCTTGGGGGGTCTTCGGAGCGTGAGGCAGACCCAGTCCAGGTGTTGCCTAGCTGCTAGCTCAGGCAAGCAGGTCAGCCTCACTCTCCCCCCAGAGTAACAACCTCGGGTTGCAGCTGCAGCCACAGCCTTCTCACTCTTTATTGCCTTCAGGTCACTCAAGGCGCCATCCGCCGCGTGGCGAACGAGGTGTTTGTGCACCTCAACAGCCTGGACCTCTCGTTTCACCTGTCAAGACAAACAGGTGGCTGCATGGCAGCTGGGAACCTGGCCAGCCCACCACAGATCACAGACCTGGCCAGATTAGGACTCAGCCTGACCCACATCACTCTTTGCGTCACACCTCACATTCGCGATCACAACCCTAGCCGTTTCACAAGCTGCTCGCCATCCTTCTTGGATGCCAAGTCCTTTCAATGGATATCTTTCGTGCTCCATGCTCCATGCTGTTAACTGTCTTCCGTACTCCATGCTCCATCACCACCCATGCCCCATGTGCCACGTCCTTGACCCCAAACAGGCGCATTGGCGCGCAGCCTGGACCGCGGCACGCGGGGCATTAACTTCCTGCTGTCCGCCATGATCTTCAACGTGGTGCCCACCGCCTTTGAAGTGGTGCTGGTGGCGGGCATCTTGTCCTGGAAGTGTGGGCCTGCCCTGGGGGCCCTCACGCTGGGCACCCTGGCAGGTCGGTGAGGGGGAGGGGGCGAAGGGGAGGGGGTGAAGGCAGCACAGCACTCATCAGAGGGATGTCCTCCACCGAACCAGCGCAGATACAAGCAAAGAGCGAGTTTACGCTTACCTATAGGCAGGGTTAGGGTCAGTATGTATGTCGGCTACGGCTACGGCGGTATGTATGTATGGCGGTTGGCAAGTACATGACTCACTTTAACCTCCTGATGCCGATAGGGGGATTTCCTAAGCCCCAGCAGGTCCGTGAGGGGGAGGGTGGTGGGACCTACCCTGAGCCAGCGCCCTGCAGGGGGAGGGGGAGGGGGAGGGGGAGGGGGAGGGGGAGGGGGAGGGGGAGGGGGAGGGGGAGGGGAGGCGGCAGGGGTGGAAGACAGCTGGGCTGGGTGGGGTATGGGTCCAGCGCTGAGCCCAGAGGGGACGGGCTGTAGTGAGGGCAGAAGGTGGTGGACCTGTCTGCTGCCTGACAGCTCCGTGTTGGGATATAGTGCAGTACTAGGCAGTGAGTCTCAGGTTGTTGTCCTGGTCCTGGTCCTGGTCCTCACCCTCATCCTCATCCTCATCCTCATCCTCATCCTCATCCTCATCCTCATCCTCATCCTCATCCTCATCCTCATCCTCATCCTCATCCTCATCCTCATCCTCATCCTCATCCTCATCCTCATCCTCATCCTCATCCTCATCCTCATCCTCATCCTCATCCTCATCCTCATCCTCATCCTCATCCTCATCCTCATCCTCATCCTCATCCTCATCCTCACCTTCATTCTCAAGGAGGATTGAAATACTACTCTCTCACCATTGAGGTGGGGTCTAACCCGTGTCCTTCCCCTCGTTGCGGAGAGTAAGGTCACGGGTTCGATCCTCATCTACATCCCTATCCTCGTCCTTTTGCACGTAGCGCTTCAAGTGCAGAGGTTGTGGTGGTTGTGGTGGTTGTGGTGTGTGCGCTGCAGCCTACACAGCCTTCACCTTCAAAGTCACCTCCTGGCGCTCTAAGTTCCGTAAGGACATGAATAAGGCAGAGGTGGGTCCGCACTAGCACCAGGTGTTGTGGCAGCAGGAGCAACAGGAGCACTACCAACAGCAGCAGCAGGAAGATCAGTAGTTTGGAGAATGTTAAGACGGCAGCGGCGGCGGCAGAAACAGCAGCAGCGGCAGCGGCAGCGGCAGCGAAGCAGTATCACCAACACCGGCAGCACTGGCTTTGCGCATGGCTTCCAAATCAGCATCAGCACGGTGACGGTGCACTGGTGCAATGAGGGACATGTAGCCATGTCTGGTCGAGTTGCATGCAAACGCATCTGTGTGCATGTTGCCATGGGCAAGGCCATGGGCAGGGCCTCTGCTGTCACCTGCTGGCAGCTGGCGTCTAGGCACCTCCGGGTCACAGCCTGGGCTGGGGCTCACTGCTGCTGCCTGCCTGGCTGTTGGCAGCCCAGTCAGAGGCGGGCGGGCGGGTGGTGGACGCACTCATCAACTACGAGGCAGTCAAGTACTTCGGCAACGAAGCGTTCGAGGTTGGCAGCCCCCACTCTGACAGCAGCCTGATATCTCCCCCCCTCCAGCCCCCCCCCCCCCCCACCTCAGCTCTGCTGCTGTGCCACTCGTGTTGGACCGCCCCCCTCCGTGCACCCTCTCCCAGGCCTCTCCCCTCCCTCGGTCGCCCCACACCCTCCCCACCCCGCTGAGCTAGCAGTGGGTACCCTGTGCCCCCAGCCTCCCCCCAGCCTCCCCCCCGGCGCCCCCCGGTGCCCCCCGCCTCCCCCCCAGCTCAGCTTGTCGAGGGTGTTGTGCCCCCCTGCCCCGCAGGCCAAGCGGTACGACCAGGTGATGCGGAGCTATGAGGACGCAGCTGTGCGCACCAGCCTGTCCCTGGCCTCCCTCAACCTGGGCCAGACCCTCATCTTCACTGCCGCCCTCACCGCGGCCATGATGGTCGTCAGCAAGGTGGGTCAAAGCCTGAAGGGCAGGGGCAGGGGCAGGGGCAGGGGCAGGGGCAGGGGCAGGGGCAGGGGCAGGGGCAGGGGCAGGGGCAGGGGCAGGGGCAGGGGCAGGGGCAGGGGCAGGGGCAGGGGCAGGGGCAGGGGCAGGGGCAGGGGCAGGGGCAGGGGCAGGGGCAGGGGCAGGGGCAGGGGCAGGGGCAGGGGCAGGGGCAGGGGCAGGGGCAGGGGCAGGGGCAGGGGCAGGGGCAGGGGCAGGGGCGGATTTGCCTGAGAAATGCTGCAAGCTGTATCATTAGTGGCTGCCTACCCAGTCTTTGAATGTCCAACCTGCCTTCTGCTGACCCATCCCACCCATTTGCTCATCCCACCCATGTGACTAACCACTGAACTGTGTAGCTGGCCGGCTTACTGGATGGCCACCACTACCTGGCTGCCTGCCTGTCTGTGTGTGCAGGAGGTGGTGGCAGGCAGGGCTACTGTAGGTGACCTGGTCATGGTCAATGGCCTGCTCTTCCAGGTACTTGCCGTGACATATCACACAAGATCAGATCGGGCCAGATCACACCAAATCATACCAGATCATACCTTGAGGTATCTGCTACATTGCAAGGTAATCATGTGCATCATCACATGTAGAGTCATCTCATGTATGTTATGTATGAACATGTTTTTAAAATGCGAGTCATGTATGTAGCGTAGCAGTACGGTAATCTACAGACTTGGCAATAGCTCAGTTGGAACCTAGTAGCCAGAGTTCATGATGCTCTTTTCAGAGAATAGGCCGCTTTTGGCAAAGACGATGCAAGTTGCTGTGGCAATAGCTCAGGTCAAGTAACACTGTGTAGCGCGGTGGGTGGCGGCTGTGGTGCTGCCGCGCAGCTGTCCCTGCCGCTCAACTTCCTGGGCACGGTGTACCGCGAGACCAAGCAGAGCATGCAGGACATGGGCAGCTTGTTTGCACTGCTGAGAGTGCAGCCAGCCATCCAGGACCTGCCCGGAGCCAAGCCACTGACATGGAGTGAGCAAGGGTGAGAAGCTCACACCCACGAGGGTGATCATCCCACACCCATGAGGGTGGGAGGGTCACACTGGCATGGACGAGGAGGTCACACTGGCATGGGTGAGACCCGCCAGCCTTAGGTGACAGCATTCAGGTTCATAATGGAGGCTGCAAAGCATGACTGGCTCATGAAAAGCGCTGTCAAACCCTCATACCCTGTTCACAGGTCTGTGTGCAGTGTTTTTTTAGTATGCTCAATATATAGCGTTTGCTATGAAAGCCATGTTTGAGGTCGTTTTGCGCTAAAATAGAACACTTTTTAGGCTGCACTATTGCGCATCGCACTATTAAACTAAGTAATGGATAATCGGCGGGCCGAGTACATTATGCGAAAATAATGGACGAGTCCGAGGCGAGGTGGCCATATACACCGAGGCGCAGCCGAGGTGTATATGGCCGCGGAGACGAGGACGAGTCCATTAGATCCGCGTAATGTGCGAGGTAGAGGCGATTATCTGGTATATCTGAGGTCCGCGGCCCGTCAATTATACAAAAGTGCTCCCCGCGGCCCGTCAATTATACAAAAGTGCTCCCCGCGGCCCGTCAATTATACAAAAGGGCAGTCAACGATAGGTCAAATATCTGAAGTTTCTGACGACGAAGTGGCTTAGCAGCAACGACAAAGCGTTCTATTTGTCTATTCGCAATGAGCGCGGCCTGCCCAAAGCCCGAAGCTTCCAGTCAACATGCCAGCCTGGCAATTATAAGTATACATGCCAGCCTGGCAATAGGCCGCTAAGCTACCGCGCTTTGTTGCATTTGTTGCGTTGAGGTTGCGATAGTTGCGTATGCGAGCTTTTTCGGGTAACTCGCGACTTGCAGGTTTCGACGTGCAAGCCTCACATGCAACTAGCACACTCGCGACTTGCGGTACACTTGTGGAACACGCGGAGTAAGCTGCTCGCACTTTGCAGCCTTAATATACTCATCCGAGTTATGAAGAATTATTTGATCCTGTATTTTGCATACACTTCAGATATGCATACATTTTGCTGAATTGTTCACCTGGGCGATGATATAAGTAAGGTCCAGCTATCAGTCTAATTGTATGAACCTATGCCATGTCAATATGAGCTACAAATCACGCATCAGGGCAAAACAAAAAAACAGAACTTATGTGCATGCAAGTGGGCACGTCCCTACCATTGCATGCACCACAGCCCGGTGATTTGTAAGTGTGGACCGGCTCCAGGTGTGACGTTGAGTTCAAGGGAGTGAGGTTTGGGTACCGCAAGGATCATCCCCCCATACTGGATGGTGTGACTTTCAAAGTGCCGGCTGGTAAGAGGTGTGAGGGTGTTGCATGGAGACGAAGGTGTCATGGTCATGATTAGCATCATTACGTGGCATGACCAGAAGGCATTGTTCCGGCTGGCTTGAAGCAAGCACTGCAACGCTTGACCCACAGGCCTAAGCAATGAGTTTGTCGCACGGTTTCAGACACTCGCCCTGCCAGCTGGCTTAAAGGAAGCTTGGCTTATCTGGCTCCCCCCTCCCCCCTCCCCCCTCCCCCCTCCCCCCTCCCCCCTCCCCCCTCCCTCCCCCCTCCACCCCACCCTGATCCTCACCCTGGCCCTATCCCTAGCCCTGGTGCCACCCCTCACCTTGCAGGCACCAGCTGTGCGGTGGTAGGCCCCAGTGGCAGCGGCAAGAGCACTATCCTGCGGCTGCTGTTCCGCTTCTACGACCCAGCTGAGGTGCGGCCCACAGCCACTGCATGCTGCTGCCCAGCTTGCCCAGCATGCATGTCACACACACACACACACATACGTCACACCCAGCATACTTGCCATACACATTTGTCACACCTCCCATCTCCCTGCCCAACCGTAGTCACCTGACTTGGCATGCAGCGCTCCCCTCCTGCGTGCGCTGCGGTGGTGTTCGCCCGCAGATGTGCCCCACTGCTCCTGTCTGCCTAACCTAGCCATTACCTAGGTTGCCTAATCTGGCCAGGTTGACTAGACTGCCTGACTCAGCCACCTGCCTACTCACCTCTTGTCACACAGTAACGATAGTCACTCACCGCTGACCGCCCCAGCCTTTTGTTGGAGTCAGTGCAGGCTGGTCAGCACTGCCTGCCCACCCGTACCCCTGTGCCTGGCCGCTGAGGTGCGGCTCACAGCCCTAACCCTAACCCTAACCCTAACCCCCCGCATGCTGATGCCCAGCTTACCCAGCAACGCCCATCCGTACCCTGGCCTGGCCGCAGGGTGCGGTGCTGCTGGGCGGCACTGACCTCAAGCAGCTGCAGCTGGCCAGCTTGAGAGCCGCAGTGGCCAAGGTGCCTCAGGTGAGTGGGAGCCCCTCCTCCTCCTCCTCCCTTCCTTCCACACTGGGCCGTGTCCAGCCCTGGGCAGGCACCCACCTAGCCCCTCCTCCCTCCTCCCTCCCGTCCCTCTCCCCTCCTGCCCTCACCACCCCCGTCCCCTCTCCCCTCTCTCGCTGCTCCCTTCCTCCTGCACCTCACCCTCCTGGTCCCACCACCCTCCAGCCCCCGGCCCTTTCCTGCTCAGTCTGTCCTGCCTCCTGCCTCACCTGCAGCCTCACCTCCAGCCTGACCCACCGCATGCTCCCCGCGGCTGGCCTGCCTGCCTGCCCACCCTCACCCTCACCCTCACCCTCACCCTCACCCTCACCCTCACCTGGCACCCTGTGATGCAGGACATGGTCCTCTTCAACGACACCATCTACAACAACATCGCCTACGGCAACCTCGCCGCCAGCCAGGAACAGGTGAGTGGAAGCAGCAGGCTAGCACTGGGCAGGAGTGCTGGACATGGAGCAGCGTCAGCCGTCCAAACCTCTGGTGTTGGGCAGGGGCAGGGGCAAGAGGGAGCAGGCAGCGGAAGGGGCTGGGAGGGGCCTGCGTGAGGACAGAGTACCTGAAGGAGACTTGGATGACTCTGCCCTTGGCAGGCTGGGCTGAATGAACTTCGTGCAAGAAGCAGGTGTGACCCTAGGTCAGGTGTGACCCTGGGTCAGGTGTGACCTGACACACAGTGGCCTCTGCTGCTGATGGGTATCCCTCCCTTCTATCTGTTTGCTAGGCTGGGCTGGGTCAGTGTAGGGGCTGTCATCAGACTGCCCTCCAGGCTGCTCACCAGCTGCCAGGCTGGTGCTGCTGGCCACTGCCTGGAGAGCAGGTGGAAGCCGCGGCCCGCGCCGCCCGCGTGCACGATGCCATAAACGCCATGCCGGACGGCTACCGCACGCTGGTAGGGGAGCGCGGCCTGAAGCTGAGCGGCGGGGAGAAGCAGCGCGTGGCCATCGCCAGGTCAGGGACTGTGGTGGTGAAGGCTGGGCACTGGGTGGCATGTCTGTGTTGGTGCAGGTGTGAGGTGTGATGGGGTCAAGCCTACCTTGCTACCCTCCTGCCCCTCACCCCACAACACGCCATGCCTCTCGGACGGGGCACGGGCCAGGCACCGTGCACCAGGCCCTTCAGCTTGATGCGGGCATGCCATGCCGCACGGCCACCCAGCACCAGCACCCCCAGCACTCCCATCCAGCACCCCTAGCACCAGCACCAGCACCCAGTACCAGTGCACCAGGCCCTGTAGCCTGGGCTGATGCCTGGGCTGTATTGTGTCCCAGGTCATGCACAGCAGGCAGGAAAGGTTGGCTAGTGAGGGCCCCGACACATGGGCTATACTATGGAGGTTAGGAGGTGCTGAGGTGCTATGGAGGTTAGGTTAGGGTTATGGAGGTTGGGAAGCCACCCCTTGGACCCACCCCTTGAAGCCGCCCCATGAACTCCAGCCTGAGCGGATGCGAGCACAGCGCTTGTGGCACAGCGCAGTGATGTGGCTTGAGGTGTGGCCACGGGGGAACCCCAGAGGGCAAGAGGAGCATTGCTACAGCTTGCCACACCTTGGGGTGTGTGGGTCAGCAAGCCGTGAGTAAGATCCGCTGATCCCCTCCATGGCGGCATGTGCATGGAGTGTTGGGTAAACCCACCAACAATACCAATGGAGCTGAATGCGCCGCTCCCTGCCCCTGCCTCTTTCCCATGACCTAAGGCTGAGCTAGCTCGAATCGTGCAGACAACCTGCCCTGAGGCTGGGCAACACACTCTGTACTTGTCAGGCTGTGGATCCCCTTGGCGTGGCTTGGCGTGCTGCAGGGCGTTTCTCAAGGCCCCGCACTTATTGCTGTTTGACGAGGCAACTAGCGCGCTGGACACGACCACGGAGCGCCATATCCTCGAAGCCTTGCGCACCCTCGCGCAGGTGAGGCGACGCAAAGCCTTACAGCCGCGACGGACACCTTGCCGGTCGCGCCGCTAAGACTGCTTCACTACTGGCTTGTGACATTGCGCAGGGTCGAACATCAATATTCGTAGCGCACAGGCTCTCCACGGCTGCGCAGTGTGATCAGATCGTGGTCCTCGATCGAGGCAAAGTAGTTCAAGCAGGTGAGAGCGGTATTGCTTGTATGGGCGCGCAGTACTAACGACCCGATTACTCCTCCGAGCAGCGTCATTGTGCCCGGTTTTGATCTGGAGCCTGCCATTTTGTGGAGCTCAGCGTCAGCCCCTCCAGGTATCATGATTTCTGACACTGCATTCGCGCGCAGGCACGCACACGGAGCTGTTGTCCCAGCCTGGCAAGTACGCGGAGCTGTGGGCGAAGCAGGGCAGCGTTCACGACGTTGTCGGTTGATACGTTGGGTGCGCTTGTCAGGGTCTTACAATGCCGAGCAGTCGCCGCGTCTTTAACATCGCCAACCGTGTCGTTAACATGTCGTGGGCAGCAATGGCAGCAGCAGCAGCAGCGACGGCAGCAGTGACACCAACACTGGTAACAGGGGCGCCACAGCAGTGGCAGCAGTGTCAGTAGCAACGGTAGTAGTGGCAGTGGCGATAGGGAACGGCATCACACCTCGCAACACCAAGCATGCACCGGTTAGCATGAACCGGCAGTCTAGGCACAAGCATGGGCCGCTTGTGAGCAGTTAGGGTTGTCCTGCACGTGTTTACTATTAAACGCGCATTAGTCCTTTCCTGCTCCTGCCCTGCCTTCGCACTGCTTGCTGCTCTCCCCAACTGCTCAATTGTTTATGCCCGGTCCAGCACCCTTCAAATTCCTTGTAACAAACGGAAAGGTGATCACTAAAATCAGTTGGACACGTCCGATGTGGCAATGTGCAAACTGTTGTGTCTTCACTGTTTACAAATCGCCCGATTTGACCGAAAGAACCCGTGCTTCCTGCACCTACATCTCGCGCTTCGCCAACCTGTGCGAAACGAGCGGTTAATAGTTGCAGGAGCGACAAAGAACGACGTGTGTGCGAGAGTTATAGCAGAGGGTGCTTAGTCGCAACGCATTCCGGAGGTCGCAGCTATGCCGGAACACTACAGTTTCGGAGGAGCTCCAGCCATGCACGCCGTAGCCATGAATTTGCTCACAGTGGGCACTGGCTGGGCAGTGCTGAAGGTGATTGGCCCAGTGATGTAGCATTCCATGGCCGACAGCAGTGCATATACAGGCTACCACAACCACCTCTCACAGCAGTGAAGCCCAGGCCATGTCATCAAGGAGGCTACTGGACTGCTGCAGGCCCCTGCATAGCGCAGCCAATGCCATTGCAATGAGGCAGGGAGGCAACAGAGTAGTAACAAGCCGCTGCATGTTTGAAAATCAGATTTGATGTATGGTATGGGGTGTGGCAGGTGTGCTTTGAGTGACCCAAGGCTGGATGTCACACCTTATGCTGAGTCACGGACCCTCATTAGGGGTGCTTCCGGGGTGGCCACTGCGCTGGCTGTAGGTGGTGCGGCTGATGTGGGGGCAGCACAAGCGGCTGGGGCAGGCCCGAGGTGGGACTCTCCAGGAACTAAGCCAAGCTCAGCCCCTGCCCCTGGCCCCTGTCCTGCCTTACCCTGCCCCTCACCTGGCTAGGCAAGCTCCCATTATCCCACTC
This sequence comes from Haematococcus lacustris, assembly GCA_030144725.1. NCBI lineage: Eukaryota > Viridiplantae > Chlorophyta > Chlorophyceae > Chlamydomonadales > Haematococcaceae > Haematococcus > Haematococcus lacustris. Next base: position 774,231 of record JASKMD010000004.1, on the reverse strand, counting down.
ATAGGTGATGGCCCCACCTATGCCCAACACAGCCTGACCCCTGACCTGCCTTCCTTGCACTTGCTCTGCCCTGCCGTCCTTGCATCAGTCCGTCCCCTCTGGCCCCTGACCAGCCCACCCTGACCCTGAGCTAAGCAGTTGAGGCAGAGCAGTAGAATTGAGCTGGTTAGGGAAGCCCCTGCCCGCCCGCTGATGCCACCCGGCCTGATGTCAGCCAGTGGACCAGCCTATGGCCTGCAGGGGGTACTTAGTCAGGCCTGGTCCCTGCAGCCTGCAGCCAGGGTTTAGGTTAGGGTTTAGGACTTTGTTAAGCCCGGGCTCTAACCCAGCAGCCAGCAGGCAAGGAGGTTGCCCTGCAGGAGAGCTGAGCCTGGCGCAGTCTGAGCTGGCGGAGCAAACCAGCCGCCTGCTCCGCCTGGAGGCATCGCTGGCAGCAGCGGCAGCAGTGGTGAGCCGTCCCTGTATGTAGACCAGGCCACAGGGTTGCCACGCCGGGTGATGAGCAACGGGGGATGGGCTACAGAAACGGGCTTCCACAGGGTTTTGACGCCGGGTGATGAGCAAGCTTTGGGCGAGCTCGTCCCCCCCAAGGGGATGGGCTGCAGAAAGGAATGCCATAGGGATGCCACGGCCGGGGAGCAGAGGGGAATGGGCTAAGAAAAGGAAGGCGGGAAGAAAGCCGGGATAAGGCCCAGGGCAGGTCAGTAGGTCTGCGGCAGGGGCGAAGAGTGCTGGGAGGTCAAGTAGGGCGGGGAGCTAGACCTGCATCCTCGTGGCGTCCGGTGCTGGCATGCTTGTTCTCCCTGGCTGATGCTGATGCTGCTCAAGGTTGAGGGCCAAGGTGCTGATGCTGTAACCTCAAGTGATGGTGGAGCCTGTCAAGACCCTCCCTCCCTCCCTGTCTTTCTACCTCTCTATCTCTCTACCTCTCTGCCTCCCTCCCTGCCTTTGGGTCTATGGGCTTCCCTGCCTCTGGGCCTCCCTCCCTCCCTTACCTCCAGCCCTGCCCCTGTTCATGTGTGCAGACACAAGAGCTCCAAACCTTGGCTGCCGCACAGCAGGCCGCCTTGGCTGCCGCTGGTGCGGAGCTGTGCCAGGCTAACACGCGCTGCCAGCAGGCTGCAGAGCAACTGATGCAAGCCATGTGAGCATGTGCAGTGTGAGAAATGTGAGATACTGCGGGATGTGCCTAGCATTCACAATCGTGAGGTGTGAGCGAAGGACTTGTGACTTGGGACTCATGCTCATCGTCCTGCTCACCATCAGCTTCAGGAATCTCCACAACTCTGCTTCCTATATGTGAGAAAGGGATTCGCAACAGCTGTCATGCTAGCCAACATGCTCACCATCCCCACGACAGCAAGAGCAGTAAAATGCATGTAGTCATGCAGTCAGAGTACCAGGTACAGGTCTTTGCCTGTTTTCCTGACCCTGCCTGTGATGGTATGTGCTTGTGTGCATGGGGGTGGGTTGCGCGCTGCAGGAGTGACCTCAGCGTCACACAGAGTGAGATGAGCACCGCCAGGATCCAGCTGCAGGTGTGCAGGCAAGGAGCAGAGGGTGGTGATACGGGGCCAGCTGGGGCCCAATGCAGGGCAGGTGGGCCAGGAGTAGGCAGCAGGGCCAAGATTAGGCGGCAGGGACACATGGAGGGGCCACATCCAGGTATCATCATCCATCTGCCCCTCAAGCAGCAGCCACCACCACGCTCTGCCCCACCCGCCTGCTGCAGGCTGCCATGGAGCAGGTGCAGAGCAGCCGGCAGCATGCGGAGGCCGTGGAGGGCGAGCTGGGGCTGACACGCAGCGAGAACCAGTTGCTGAGGAAGGAGGTTGACGGCATGCACAGGTCAGGGAGGGGGCAGTGGGGCAGCCTGCTCAGGTCATGTCAGGGCTGCATATGTCAGAGAGCGGGAGAATCGGACAGAGAGCGGGAGAGGGGCTCGGAAGTGCAGGGAGCGTCCTTGCTGAATCACGTCCCCGGTTGGGCCGGTCCATCGCGCGACGTTGCCGGCTCGCTTGGCAGCACGCGGCAGCGGCGGTATTGCACCAAGACAGCGTAGCGTCGCTCTGGTGTAGCTCTAAGACGTTGTCACACCGCCGCTGCAGGCAAGTGCTCGGCGCTCACCACCAATTGTCGCGCCATCGCGCCGCCAGCAGCGCCTACCGCAGAGCCAGCGTGGATGAGGAGGTTGCGGAGTACGACTACGAGTGAGCGGGCGGCCGATCACTCTCACCATCTGTACGATACTTGAAAGGAAGCCAGGAGAGGACAGAGTCTCTCAGAGACGGAGCAATGAAAGAACCGGTCGGTTCAAGGTTCGTTGATGATTTTGTTGTGTTTTACATGCTCTCGCGTTGCAGCGACGTTGCTTGTTAGGATTGTTGATGGGTGCAAGTGCTCTCCAGAATTGAGAAGTGTACGAAGATGCACTACCTGATGGTGAAAAAGTAGTAATGCGGCTGAACAGCGCAACTTCACATGTGGTTATAAGTCACAAGTCGGCCACTAGGCCTAGGCCACACGCCAGTCTCACTGCAGTATAAGCTCAACGACTTATCCGTGACAGTATTGACTCATTTCTGCGCGTTTCAACATGCCGGTTACACCACCTCCTACGTCAGCCTAATCTGGAAGCTGGACACTGCACCCATGCAGCCTGCATGACAGAAGCCCTCATGTACGGAATCTCCACTACTCGCACTGTGACAGGGTGAGTGGGTACCCAGAATAGATACGAGGCTGATTTTATATTCTGTTTGTACTCCCACCACTCACTCAAGGCATGGACATGCATTCCCATGAAACAGCATGCTTGCAGCCATTCCAATACGCTCATGCAGGCTCACACAACATTCATGTTGCTGAATATCCCTCTCCTTTTCTGAAAACCTCCCCCTGGTTTAATGCACAAGTGCTGTCTTGATCAGCCCAGCGCCCTAGCTTTCCTCTACCACCTGATAACCCAGCCACTCATTGACCAAGTACACAGTTGTCCTGAGCATCCCCATCACAGCGGGCCAACCTTGGCTGCCACCGCCTCCCTGACCTGGCCCAGGAAGTGCTCGATGCGTGCGGCATTGGCGCCCAGGTCACCCTGGCCCAGCCTGCTCTTGGAGCGCATGTCAACCCGGCTCACAGAGCCCCTAGGGGTGCTGCGCTCTGACACCAGGATCACAAAGTCATCCCTGCGCCGGCAGCATGTGCTCAGTGGTTGATGTTGGTTGGCGGTGGTGGTTAAGGGTAGATGATTGTGGAATTGTAGGGGTGTGATAATGCTAGTCTGGGGGAACGCTGTATGTGGCTGGGAGCATGCAATACTCAGTACGGTAGGAGAGTGGTGCTCAGGGTGTGCAGGAGCAGAGGGTGGGCAGGCAGGTTCCGTTACTGCGGTGCGCATGACCTAAACCTGGTACTCACTGAAAGCGCATGATCCTGGTGGTGGCCACTCCCTGCAGGATCTTGCTTTGCCTGCACATGCACCCGTGCCGTGAGCTGGTAACCAGTGTGGCAGGTGCTCTGCCTTGGCTCATCATGCACCAGCAATGCACTGTCAGTGACTGAGATGCTCCCTTGCTGGGGAGTGTGCCAGGGAGGGAGGAGTAATTATAGTTGCTGCACTGCTGCCAGCTCACCTCATGATCTTCTCCAGCTTCCAGTCGGCCTGTTTCATGGCTACTGCACTAACTATCTCAAAGAGGTCGCTACGGCTGATCTTTGAGGAGGGGAACACCAGGGGGTGCAGCTTTGATCCGTATGCCTGTGTGTGCACCAGGGGAAGCCAGGACATGCTAGTGGGGCTGCTTTGCCTTGCAAGCTATTCTCCTGAGCTGAAACAAGCTGAAACGTCGGGCGTTGCGAGTTCAGGCCCTGACCTTCTGAATGATCGCTTTGACTGCAGGCGAGTATGGTTTGGCGCTAGCCTCCTGAAACTCCAGCACAATCTCGTCCTCAGGTTTGTCGTAGCCAGAAACGGTCGTGGCGACGTCATTCAGCACCGGAGCAGAAAGCATTGCAAACAGGCCGAACATCGTGATGAACTTGTAGAACGAACAATTAGCCATCATCCCAAGCTATCTCGCCACCAAGTCCACCATTTAAAGTTGGCATGCATTAGTCATGTAGCATGCACGGCCACCAGGCGTTTGCTCTTGCCACTTGCAGATAGTGCTGGTCGACGATCTCCTTACCATCGCCGTCCAGCATTCGACGCTGCCTCTCCCTGTATGTAAATGTGCACGGCCGCAAGCACTCAACCCGTATTCAGCTGTGCCGTCTCCACTCTTATACTACATATACCTCACCCCCCAATCTTCCCCATGTCTTCATCAGGGCGCTTCCGTGGCGCCTTCTTACATCTACAAAGTTGTGAGTGACATGCCATGTGAGTGCGGTCTGCGCTGCTCTCAACATGCATGTAAACGTTCGCTGTGCCTTGCAAAGCGATATCCTGCTGCACGCGTGTTGACCGTTGACCACACTGCCCCATTAGAATAGCAGGATGTGAGCACGGCCAGCGGAACAGTAGCCTGTCATGGCTTCATCGGAAGTCAGCGACACCGCGGAGCTTCAAGATGGAGCGCTCATTAACCCTAGGTAGGCCCCTACAGGCCCTTGTCAAGCAAACCACTCCCAGTTCGCATTGCAAGCCACACTGAGCTGCATTGCGCACATGTGCTTCCTTGCGTGTGGCATAGACAACACAGGCCAGCTACTCAGTGTCACCACTGGCTTGGGGTCCTCAGCGCACCCCTCAGCTCCACTGGTGCTGCATGCACCTAGTGCACTTTCACCTGCTCCATGCACCCAGGTTTGCATTTGGCATGACCGGCCAAGGTCAGTATGCCATGACCTACCTGGATGGTGGCAAGCTGGTGTACCCAGTGGGGGTGCACCTGGCCCTGTACAGCAGCCATCAGGAGGAGGTGGGCCTCGCCAGCACACGCAGCTGCCAGGCTGTCTTCACTGCCTGGGAGGCCGACCTCACTGCAGGCAGACCTCACTGCAGGCAGACCTCACTGCAGGCCAGGCTGCCAGCAAAGATGGCTGTATAGCTCCTGCTGTCAGCTGTGACAGCCAGTGCATGGGTGTGATGTAGCTGCAGTGGGAGCTGCCCTTCCTGCTGTCCTGCAGTATGCTGGGGCGCTCTAGTAGTGCCTCAAAGTGACCATCGCATGGCTGCATGGCTGAGTGGGGCACCCAGGGTCTGTGCAACAAGAAGGCCATAGTCACTGACGACCCTGAACCAGGCAACTGTTCCCACTTGCTGCACTTTAAGCTTGTTCACAATACTCAGCATGGCACACACTCCTCAAGCCCAGGGGTGGTGATGACGCAGCATTGCACAGTATAGTCCAGTAACGGCTTCCAGCAAATCCCTTTCCTGGATTTGCTGGAAGCAGCAGGGCCAGTGGAGCTGCTGCTTCCAGGGGTACCTTCTGGGGCAGTGCGGAGTAGCCAGGGGCATTGCGGAGCAGTGGGAACGGCACCCTGTGCAGCTATCCAACATGTCCTGCCGTGGCTAGGCTTGAGTCATACTGTTTGCCTCATTAGCTTTATTGGCACCATGGCAGCAGCATACACTCCTGTTGTTAGTGCAACGCACCTCCCACCCTTTGCTGCCTTGTCATTGGCCCCCAGCACAGCGGCAGCTAGCCAACAGCCCAGGCGCCTTAATGCCTGGTGCTCATTTAGGCTTTCCTGCCTAATGCCAGACGCTTATACAGGCTTTCCAGTCTTGGGAACCAACTATCCTGCCTTGGCAATGCCATGATGCCCTAGCCCCCAGCAGGCTATGCCTCCTGGCCACCAAGCAGCCCAGGCGCCTCTGGGTCAGACTCCACAGCAAGGTTTCCAAACGTAGCTTGTCAGCAGTCTTCAATCTTAAGCATGCCCGCCTGCTTATGCTCCTGGCGCTGTGCCCGTGATGGTGCCCGTGATGGCTCTTAGTGCCACGGAGACAGCTGTGGCAAGGCAACCAAGGTGTGCCTGAGGGCACTGCTCAACCTGCCGTGCTGTCTCTGCTGCTGCTGCTGCTGCCATGTCCGTCCCTGCAGCTGCTGCCGGAGCTGTGCCTGCTGCTGCTGCAGATGACGCTGCTGCCCATGGCAGACAACGTGGCCCGGGCCTTGAGCGTGGTGCTGTCCAGCAACCGCAAGTATTGCGCCGTGGTGGAGGAGTGGGAAGGCAGCAGCAGACAGGTGCAGCCCCTGCCTCAACACAGCTGGTACCGGGTCCAGCCTACTGCCCTGCAAGGCCTGTGGGCTTTACGGACAGTCATCCCTAGATGGCATAGCTGGCTAGGGAACACATCGTGATGCTGGGTGTCTGTCCACTGCCCTGCTATTGTGGGCTTACACTTATCCGGGTAGGTATAGTCATCCCTAGGTGGCATAGCTTCAATGTAACGTAAGTTCCAGGTGATGCTGGGGCAGCCCCTTGTGCAGCCTGCTGCCCTGCTGGTCCTGTGGGCTCTAAGGACGGCCATCCCTAGATGGCATAGCGGGCTAGAGAGCACAAAGTGATGCTGGGTGCCTGTCCACTGCACCACAGCTCAAGCCTCTGCTCTGATGGCTGTTGATGGTATGATGCCCCTGCTGCTCTTGTCCTCCATGCTGCTCTTTCATGGCCTTGGGCTGCTGCTCTGATAGCTGATAGATGAAAAAATTAAGACTGCGCTTCTTCCGTCGTGTGTGTGTGTGTGTGTGTGTGGCTGTCTTCACCACCACATAGCATCGACCCGCCTGCTGGTAATGCTGCGGCACACAGTTGCATGCTACAATGTGTGAGGGTGTGTGCTGCAACTACGTTCAGGCTATTGTGAGGGTGAGGGTGTTCTCTGCTGCCTGCCAGGATGTGAGCGTGTACAGCCTGGCCACCAGCAAGCGCGTCAAGGCACTGCCCATAGAGCCGGGCATGACCGGGGGCTGCACAGCCATCCAGAGCCTGAACTTCAGGTGGGAGGAGCCAGCATGGACTCTGGAGCTGCTTGTCGGCAAGGGCCGCAGGCATGCAGGCTACAGTTGTCAACAGGTGCCAGGGTCAGCACTGTGGGCTAGCAGGCAACCAGGCAGGTGTCAACAGACCATTGCGTAGTGCCTTGGGCAGCCTTCAGCACAGCGATTGCCTCTAGCCTCCAGCATCTGCTGCCTCAAGCAGAGCAGGCATGTCATGGTGGGTGGGGTGGGGTAGCAGCCACAGCGCCTCTGTCTGCTGCTCTGGTGGGTTGCTGCCTCTTTGCCACCTTGTTCAGTGCGATGGTCCTCTGTCAGCCTGCCCAGTCAACCGCCAACCAACCCCCATGCCATTGCTGGGGCTCACAGCTGTTGCAGCTCACAGCCCCCTCAGGCACCATCCTGCCTGCCTGCCTCCATGCCTGCCCACGTGCCTGCCGACGTGCCTGCCTGCTTCCATGCCTGCCCACCTGCCTGTCTCCATGCTTGCCCACCTGCCTGCCCACCTGCCTGCCCACCCGCCCACCTTGCTGCCTGCCTGCCTCCATGCCTGCCCACCTGCCTGCCTGCCTGCCTCCATGCCTGCCCACCCGCCCACCTGCCTGCCTGCCTGCCCAGTGAGAACAGCAAGCTGCTGATCACCCAGTGGGGAGACCCCAGCTACATCCTGCACATCTGGAGGTGGTACACCGGCAAGGCAAGCAAGCAGGCCTAGGAGGCTCACAGAGGCCTGCATGGAGCATGCACTCGGCACTGCACGAACATGCAGCTGGCACCGCATAACCCAACCCTGCAGACTGCTCACACACTGCCTGTGCTTGTTCTCGCAATGCTCGGGAAGTGCAGTGTCACCCTTGAGCCAGCAGCCTGCCTGTCTATGTAGCGAGGAGCTGGCTCATCTGGCTCACAGCTTGCTCATTGACTGCCTGGCTGCCTGGCTCAAAAGCCGTGTTAACTCCCTCCTGGGTTCACCCTGCAGCCCTGCCTGGCTGAGGCTCAACATGTGCAACTGAGGAAGACCACTGAGCCCCATCATGCTGCCTTGTGATGCTGACTGAATGAGGGCGCTCTCATGGGGATGTCATGGGGAACACACTTTCTCACTCCCAGCAAAATGCCGCCTGGCCCTACCTACAGTAGGCCCTACCTACACCTTAGCCCACCAGCATGGGCCTCACCGCAGCAATGCAGCACACACAAGGCGTCAGGAGGCGGCAGCAGTGCCTCACTGGGCATGTGCCTGGAGCAGCAGTGATAGCAGCGTGGCGCTAGTTGCAGCTGCTGGCTGCCCCTGCTGTACTTCAAATGCACTGCAGCTGTTCAAGCTGTTAGTGCAGCCAGCAAGCCGCAGTTGTTGCAGCTGCTGGCTGCCCCTTGCCGTATACCAGTTGCACTGCAGCTGCTGGCTGCGCCTTTGCCGTATATCAGTTGCACTGCAGCTGCTGGCGCAGCCAAAATATGCTGCTGGCCAAGCTGCTAGCTCAAGTGCTGGTGGTGGTGGGGTGCAGGTGGTGGTGACCCTCCCCCACGACTGGCCCGTGCTGGACTCCCGCTTCAGCCCAGTGGACGACACCCTGTTGGTCACACTTGGCCCCTCCCTGGTGTCACTCTATAAGCTGGATGGGGAGACGGGCGGCTGCCGCACTATGGTGGTGGCCACGCTGGTGGGGTGCAGCGGACAGGCTGGGCAGCACTGCCAACCACTGCCATCCCAACGCTGCTGAAAAATGCTGCTGTCCCTGTTGAGGATGGCGTGAGCCTCTTGCTTTGGTTGAGACAGCTGCAGCTCCTGACGCTTTAACACTGCATAGCAGTTGTGAAGGTCGAAGCATTGCTGCTTGGCACGGGTGGCAGAGCTCATTCCAGAGAATGGTGGCTCTGTGCCTTATCATGGCACTGTGTGACTGAGGTGTGACTGAGGTGTGACTGGGGTGTGACTGGGGTGTGACCTTAGTTTAGGCAGCAGCAGGTGGTGCATATGAGGAGGGTACTTGGCGTGCTGCAGGACGATGGCCTGGGCGCCTTCTCCTGCGTAGCCTGGCTGATGGGCAACTTGCTGGCCCTGGGAAGGGAGTCTGGGCACCTGCAGGTCAATCAGGACGCTGAGGTCAAGGTGAGGCCCAGGGGAGGCCAGGGGTGCACGGCAACAGCGCTCAGCAATGGCAGGCAGGCATGCTAGGGCAGGGCAAGGCAGGTGTGCTATGTATAGCGTTCGCTATGAAATGCCATATTTCGGGGTTCGGATTGCGCTATGAAATGGTCGCTTTTCCAGCTGCACTACCACGCCCTGCGCTAGATAATATGACCTTTAACCTGCGGGTTTGCGTACTTTAGCGTATTTCTTGCTACTGTTTTCACTTGAGCAATGTTTTTAAGTAAGTTCAAGCTATAACCTCGAGTGTATGAACCTATGCCATGTCATTTTAGATCATGCATCAGGGCGAAACGAAAAAAACACTGATGAGCAGTACCATGGGCAGTGTTATCAGAACTTGGATGTGCATGCCTACAGGTCAGCAGGGATCAGCAGTACCAGCCTGTGTCACCTACACATGCCCAGCTTTACCACCAGACAGCTCTTTCTGCTCAGGCCCTGCCCAGCCCTGCCCTGAACTGACACCGGCTGTTCTCGCTCATGCCTGCCCTGCCCTGCCACCGGTTGTTATTGCTTGTGCCCTGCCCTGCCCTGCCAACACTCTCCCCTGCATCCGGCCACCCTGCCTGCCCCAGGGGCTGTTGCTGCCGGACCCGGAGGACAGTCTGACCACATTAGTGGCCCGCGGCCGGGGCCTGGTTGCTGGGGGCCGCAAGGGCCGCCTGTACTTCTATGACCCCCCTGACGCCAGCCTGCGCAAGTGAGCGCCAGCGCTTGTGCCACCAGCATACCACCACCATAGATCCTGGGCAGCGCACCGGCAGAGCAGAGGCAGGGCCAACCAGGGCGTGGCCAAGGCAAAAGGAAACCTGGGCAGCGCAACAGCAGAGGCCAGGGTGTTGGTTAGGAAACGAGTACCAGTCTCAAACCAGGGTTAGGAATGGGTCCCTCCACTCACCACTTTTGCCCACACACGCTTGCCGTCCAATCCAAGTAGACAGACATCACCTAGGCCAGGTCAGCCAGGGGTAGTGAGCACAAACGCTTGTGCCACCAGCAGACCTTCACCATGGAGCCTGGGCAGCGCACCAGCAGAGCACAGGCAGGGCCAGCTAGGGCGTGGCCGTGGCAAAGCTTAAATTGTGTATCTGGCAGCTAAGGCCTCACGCAAACAGGACAGTGCACCAGCAGAGCAGAGGCAGTGTGAAACAGGGGCAAGACGAGGTGGTGTAGCCTGCAGCCAAGGCGCTCTCTAACATTACCAAAGCCACAGCAGTTAATCACACCCCACACTACACCTCACACTCCACACCTCATACCTCTAGCCACCCTCACACCACACCTCTCACCCCTGACTTGACCCCTCATCCCGGCTCTGATAGCCATGCCTGCACTGACCTGTGGCTGCTCAGAGGGCCTTCCTGTGGCTCAGGGTGTGGGTTAAACAGGTTAGGTATGGGTAAGGCAGTCAGGTTAGGTATGGGTTAGGCAGTTAGGTTAGGTGTGGGTTAGGCAGGTCACTGCCTTGCGGCCATACCAGGCTGGTGGCTGTGATGTCCAATACTTATAGAGAACTTAGAGAGCAACACCTAGGAAGGGAATAGACAGAAAGTGGCCAAGCAGCCTGACAGCTGACTTCCAGGAAGCACGCGAAAAAAGCCACTGTGCTGTGAAATAGTCACTGTCAGCAGCCACCTGCCCCCGTGGCAACACCACTGCCATGCCCAACAAGTGTGGGCCTGTCAAACATCCAGCCCACCTGCCGCTGCTGCAGGTCAGGCAGCAAGGAGGTGTTCCTGCTGACCCGCACCCTGGATGCCCACATCCCAGGCCGAGCAATCAGCGCCTTGGCTGTCAGCTCAGGTGGGTGAGGCAGCAGCTGAGGTAAGCTGGGTGCCAAGAGCTGTCATGCTGCCCCCTTGGGTGACCACTGTATGCGCCTGCGCTCTGCCTGGTAAGCATCACCAGGAAGGAGCTTAGATGGGCTGGGTGCGGCTAGGGTGGGCTGGGTACACCACCAGGCAGCAGCTGCTCACAGCTGCACACCATCCTTACAACCTCAGATAGCCTTGACAAATAAGGAGGTGTGTGTGAAGACATTGGAGTACTACGTTATGCGGTAGGTTAGAGATTAGAGGCAAAGGGGGGAGGGCCACCTCCTTACGAAACCTTGCTATGTACAAAGCCTGTTCTCTGCTACCATTGATGACCGCAGAATGCACTGCAGTGTCTGCGCCTGCACCCTAACCCCAACTGTGTGCGCCTGCACATTGCCTATGCAGCAGACTAGCAGCACGGCTGACACATGTTTTGCCGCATTCACCGCCAATGCTGCTGCTGCTGCTGCTGCCACTGCTACTGTCACCGCTGCTGCTGCTGCCACTGACACCACTGCTGCCACTAGCACCTCTGCTGCTGCCACCGTTGCTGCTGCTGCTGCAGGTGAGGACGGCCTAGCATTATGCACCAGCAACAACGAGCTCCTGCTGCTGTCGCTCTCTTCCGTGCTGGAGAGGGAGGAAAAGCAGCTGGACACGGTGCTGGGCAAGGGCTTTGGCTTGCTGGACGACCAGGTGGGCAGCTGCCAAGGTCAGGGAGGTAGCAGACGCATGGCGCATGGCGCTGCTGTTTGGTGCAGAGTGCTGGCGGAGCCTTAACCAACCCCACTGTGTGTTACTGTTGCTGGCATGGTGATGTCATCGTCATCATCATCATCACCATCATGAGGTGTGGAGGTGAGGGCGGGAGGTTGCAGGGGAGGGGAGGTGAGCTGTGAGCTCCCAGTGAGGTTCCAGCTGTCCCCTAGATGACCTGGGTGACCTCAGGTCCATCTTGATGACCCTAGATGACCCCTAGATGACCCCTAGATGACCTGGGTGACCTCAGGTCCATCTTGATGACCCTAGATGACCCCTAGATGACCCCTAGATGACCTGGGTGACCTCAGGTCCATCTTGATGACCCTAGATGACCCCTAGATGACCTGGGTAACCTCGGTGACCTCAGGTCCTTGTCATCTTCTCATGGCATCTGACTGTCGGCTTTGCTGCAACACTCAACAACTGCAATACTCACGGACTCCATAAGTTGCATGGTAATGTAAGGAGGTGGTGGTGATGGGGAGGAGGAGGAGACGGGTGTGTGCAAAGCATCAGTTCAACAAGCATGCAGAGTTGTTGGCTCAGGCCTTGAAAGAAGTTGACAAGATCAGCCCTGCAGTGGCATCGGTCTGCATATGACTGTCACCTATGCTGTATGCACTGGAAGACATATAGTGTGCAATTATGGCTTGTCTGGACTGCAGTGGCATGTCCCTCCGCGTCCAAGGTATTGCCAACTCATGCTTCCAGTCACCGCTGTTTTCAGGCGTCCAGGGTATAGCCAACTGTTTGCCAGTATTGCCTGTGTTCGCCTGTTGTGCCAGCTGCCAACTGTTTGGACCCCTGGTGTGGTGCTGGGCCACAGGAGCACGACCCCTTCCGCCTGGCCTGCGCTGGCATCGGCTGCGGCAAGCTGGTGTGCATGGACGCCATCTCCTACCTGCCCTACCTTGCAGTGGTCACCCATGACCGTGTGGTTCGCATTCTGAACTACCAGACGAGGTGGGTTAGGCAGGGGCAAGGGGTGGGTGGGAATCTTATTTGTTGTTGCTGCCATTGACACACAAAGCAGCCTCCAAAGTATGGCATGTCACAGCGAACACAATACTAAGCACTAAAAACAGAAGCACTGGTGTGTGTGCAAGGTCCTTGACCCGGCATGGCGAAAGGAGGGAAAGGGTGAAAGTCAGGGAAAAGGGGTGTGCAGGCAAGGGAGGGGAAGGGTGGTAGGAGGGGGCAGGAGGGGTGTAGGAAGGGGGCAGGAGGGGGGTAGGGGGGGTCAGGGGAGGTATACAGGGGTGGGGTATGGTGGGAGGACTGGGGTTATTAGGGTAGTGGAGCAGGCTAGGGTAGGCGAGGGGGGTTTCATGCAGCAAGAAGGGAACAGCATAGTAGTGTGAGGGGAGGGAGGTTCTGGATCATCACATGAAGGAGTGAGTCTGCCCTCTCCTGCCGCCTGCTGGTCCAGCTAGGCAAGGGGTGTTCCATACAGCAGGCAGGGAGCGCCACTGGGCCATTGGACCACCAGGGGAAGAGGTGTTAAGGTACTCAGCATACGGCAGTGAGTCTGCCCCCTCCCGGCCCACAGCGTACGGCGGTGAGTCTGCCCCCTCCTGGCCCTTGCTGCTTCAGGCAGACGGTGGTGGTGAAGCAGCTAATGGATGACGTGCAATGCTGCGCCCTCCACCCCTCCGGCTCCATGCTGCTGCTGGGCAGCCACGACAAGTTGCGCTCCTACTGTGTGGCTCAGGTGGGCTGCAGGCAGTGCAGGGCACAGCTCCAGTGGGCAGCAGGCCACACAGTGCCAGCTTCCTCACAGCTTCCTCACCGAATCCCGGGGTCACAGTAAATGCTGCACAAGGGAGGCAGGGGCGGCAGCAGGGTGTTGCTGTAGAGGGGGTGGTGTGTGGCTAGGCTTAGGGTTAGGGTTAGCTACCCTGTTTAGGCAGGTTCGAGGCTGATTGAGGCAGGGGCTGTCTTCACCACTCACCTGCACCTTCACCCTGCTTCAAGATCAACATGCTTCCATCCCCATGGTTTCCTTAGGTTTGGATAGAATTGCTTATCCGCCCGGCTGCAAGTTGCTCCCAAGCTAGAGGCTCAAGGCTCCTGTGTGGATACATGGAGCCAGGTGCAGCCTGCTGACCTGTGCGGCTCCCCCTGCCCTGCAGGACGAGCTGCAAGTGCTGGCAGAGTGGAGCGTGAAGAAGTGCCACATCGTGCGCTTCAGCCCCGGCGGCGCCTTCTTTGCTGCGGTTGGACGCACCAACGCCATCAGTGTGTGTCTGGGCCTATCTCACTCCTTGCTTCACTCTTCTTAAAACTCTAACCCACACAATAGCAGTTTGGCTTGAGCATGTTCTTGTGGTTGAGCAATGGCTTGTAGAACCTGGCGACGACCACGGAGGCGGTGTTAGGGCTAGATCAGCCAGCATTGGCGCCAAGCACCCTGACAACCCAATCAAACTACTAGCATGCCCTGCCCCGCCTTCCCTCCTGCCCTCCTACCCCACTGCTCACCTGTCCCACTGCTCCTGCCCTCCTGCCCTGTTGCCCTCCCCCTAGGGGTTAGCCCTAACCCTAACCCCTACCCTAACCCTAACCCTGCCCACTGCCCAACTGCGTCAGTGCTTGTCCTGCCCTCCTTCCCCACTGCTCCTCTGCCTGCCTGCCCGCCCTGCAGGTGTGCTACTCCTTCACCAGCCGCCAGCACTGCCTGTTGAAGGGCCACGTGTCAGCCGTCACGGACCTGGTCTTCTCCCCTGACGACCACCTGCTGTGCTCCACAGGGGCAGGCGGGGCGGTGTACTTTTGGGACCTGCACACTGGCAGCAGACTGAGTGAGTGCGGCAGGGGGTGGGTGGCTGGGTGGGAGGGTGGGAGGGTGGGGGCCTGGGTGGCTGGCGGGGTCGGTGGAAGGTCCTGCTTGACATGGAGGCAGCTGATGATCTCAGCCTCAGGACCAGGCCTTGCAGTGCATATGCGCTGGCCTATGGCCAATACGCCATAGCCTGAGACACCTGGCTGTGGTGTGGCTGCACAGCTTCTCCTCGATGCCTGCCTCTGGTACCGAGGCTTCCAGTGATAGCCCTGCTGCTGCCTTGCAGATGATCGGGCCCCACTGTTGCATAGGCATCATACACATAGAACGTTGTACTGTTTATGAAATGTATGGTGATGTGATAAGGATGATGCATTGCAGCACAAGAGACCTTATGTGCATGCTGACCTGACCTGGTGCCCATTGCCTGACCAAGTGGCTTGGGGCGTGAAGCTGCCGTTACATCCGACCGAGTTATCACCACCTCACTTGGTGACAGGTGATGTCGAGCACGTGGACAAGATGAGCATCTTCACGTGCGCCTCCTTTGCCGGGGTCAACTCCCGCAAGGGTGCGGTCGTGCGCACTCATGACGGCCGCCTGCTGCACGTCCTGGGTGGAAAGGTGGGCAGCCAGGCAATTTAGCCCTGGTGGCCAGCAGGCAGTGCAGCAGGGGTCAAACATGCAGTGATCAGGCAGGAGGGGAGACCAGCTGCACCCATGACACACTAAGCTCTGGGTCACACAACGCCTATGTGTGTGTGATCCTATGTGTAATTGTCCACTTCCTTGCCTTTCCTGCCTGCCTGCTGCCTGCCTACCTACCTGACGGAACTATTGACCCAATGAACCAACCAACCAACCGCCAACTGCTTGCTGACTTATATCACGCAACCCATGATTGGGCTGCCAGCTGGCCTGCCTGCCTGCCTGCCTGCCTGCCTGCCTGCCTGCCTGCCTGCCTGCCTGCCTGCCTGCCTGCCTGCCTGCCTGCCTGCCTGGCCTCAGCTTGCTTGATTTACGCAACCCATGACTGGGCCACAGGTGGAGTTCGAGGTGCCGGGCCCTAAGGCCAGTGACTCCCCATGCATAGCCATCATTGGGGAGGACCGAGTGCTGCTCAGCACCAACGACAAAGGTGGGCCAGGCACCCATGCGCATGAGTGCATGTGTACATCATGCAGGGTTCGGGCTAACCCTAACCCTAGCCCCTTACCCTAGCCCCTAACCCTAGCCCTAGCCCATGCTTCCCCCATGCAGCCTGTCACCACAAGCATGTGTGCGTTATCCTGCCAGGGTTAGGCTAACCCTAACCACAATCCTATATATAGAATCGCCATGCAGCCTGGCATGCATGTGTGGGTGCCACCATGTACACCCAACAACAAACCTCACACAACAGCAACCGGTTCCTAACCTCTGCAGATCTGCATACCTAAACCCTCACAGGGAAAGGGAGGTCAAGCAGCCAAACGAGCTGTATCAACTACTCTCCTTCACATCACCCTCACAGGTGCCATGCCACTGATGGTAGCGGCTGACGTGCTTTCACACTGCCTTCCACCTCCTGCAGGAGCTGTGTTGTCCTACCCCTGGCCCGGCAGCTTCCCTGCACCCCCCGGCATGGACAAGTTCATATCCTGCAAGCCCACTCGGTTGCACAGCACCGCCCACACTATCACACACATGGTCGTCCATGCGGAGAGTGGGCGGCTTTTCACAGCAAGGTGCGACGGCAGTGGGTTGTCTAGGACAGCAAGACAGGAAGGAGGTGGCACCCCTCTTCCTAACCCGAACCCTAACCCACACCCACAGGGCCAGGGGTGCACCTTTGTCGCTAAATCAGCAGCCATGCCAAGCACATGCGCAGCCCATGGTCATCTGCATCGGGTGACTCGTCAGTGCTACCACGGCGACAGTGACACGCACAAGGTGTTATTCATGGGCTGCCACTGCACCTACCAATCCCCACACCCCCACCCACCTCTGCTCGCCCTCCTCTTTCTGGCCGTCTTCTGACCCCACCCCACCGTGCCGGTCACGCTTACTGCCACTAGAGCCCTGGTTTCGCAGCTTCTCCTTGTCGGATGCTCGCCTGTGCATCCACAGCTCCGATGGCGTGGTGATGATGAGCAGCCTGAGTCTGGTGCTGCGCGGCGAACTGATGGAAGCGGAGGGGGCTGCTCTTGCCGCCCCTAACACGGTGTGCATCGCGACGGACCGGTTGCGCAACGTCAATGCCAAGCTCGTGGACGTCGCCGCGCTGCTGGGCTCTACAAAGAGTGACGCGGAATACGCCGCTTTCAGGCAGGCGCAGGTGAGCGCACGTCCCGGGAGATGGCGGGCCAGGCAGGTGCAAGGGGCAGGCAGGAGCGCTCAGGTGGAAGTTGTGAGTCGAATGCGTGTTCCTTATTCAAGGCGATTGGACTTTTTGAACGTATGAACCTGACAGTTACGGTGCTCCCTGCCCAGTCCTGGCTGTGTAGGAAGCATCAAATGTGGACCCAGAGGCGCCACTGGCTTATGCCAGCCTAACCTGATGCAGAGGCTGGCTGCCGCTTGACAGCCACACAGTCACTGGCCTAGCGACGCACACAGCCGGAGGCCATGTATTGACAGGCAGGTGTCATGTAATAAGGGTGAGGGTAAGGGTGAGGACTGGTTCTGCACCCTGCCCTGAGCAGGCGCTGAGGGAAGCCCTGGCCCGCACCGAGTCCGAGCTAGCCAGCGCCCGTGAGGCCCTGGTGCGCAAGGACGCTGAGCTGGCCTCCTGGCGCCAAGACGCCAGCGGCAAGGAGCAGCTGATTGTCAAGGTCAGTACTGACCCAGCAGCTCTGCTCTGTCTGCATAGGGTTGGGTTTAGGGTTTGGCTGGGGCCACCCCACCCCCCTCCCCAATCCTAACACTCCTGCGTTTATAGGCCAACACCTTCTCAAGGCACCATGGTGGCAGGGCTGGCCCAGCAGGTCCCCAGGCTGCCCACATGCTGCTGCCCTGCTGGACATTAATGATGATATGGCACTATTGCCGGACTTGCCTGCTGCTACAACCGACTGCTGCTGCCCTTTGCCTAGCCTGCATGACCTCCTCCCTCAACTTGGCCATGCTGCAAGGGACCAGCAGCACGTGTGGTGTAGGAAAATGCTTAGAATGCTGAGGCTGTGGGGTTGGTGAGGTATGCGAGGTTGGCAAGCGGACATGCCTCAGTATTGCTTGTTCAGGCGATGTGGCAAGGACGCTCTAGGATGGGTATGGGCACATCCAGTATGCCATGTGCGGCATCCATGCACTGTTTTGTTTGGCACGGCGCAAAGCAGGGCAGGCTACAATAGGCTCTTATGCGCACTGACATGAACAGCACTAGGCCCAATGGCCCTGATGTTCAGTTGCCCGCCCGCCCGCCCGCCCGCCCGCCGCCCGCCCGCCCGCCCGCCCGCCCGCCCGCCCGCGCGCCTGCCTGCCTGCCTGCCTGCCTGCCTGCCTGCCTGCCTGCCTGCCTGCCTGCCTGCCTGCCTGCCCGCCCGCCCGCCCGCCGCCTGCCTGCCCGCTCGCCTGCCTGCCTGCTTGCCTGCCTGCCTGCCTGCCTGCCTGCCTGCCTGTTGATCTCTTGAGGATGCAGAGCGGGCTGCCTCCTCCTCCCATCCTTCATGACTATCTGACCCTGTAGCTTGATCTGCCTGCTTGACCACTTCTACTAGCAACCCAGCCAAAAGCTTGACAACATCTGCCCGCTTTCATCGCTGCCTCTCGCCCCACCTGCTTCACCTCCATTGCCTGCCTGCTCCACTCGCTGCCTGCCACAGCTGCCACACCACCATTGCCTGCATTAGCCTCCTCCACTTGCTCTTAGCCATGGTGCCCACCTGATCTCTCTATTGGGTACCTTCTCTATTTGCTGTTTATCTATTTGCTTGCTCCCACCTGCTGCCCCTGCTCTGCCTACCACATTCACTCCACCTGCTGGTGCTGCCTGACCAGGAACTAGAGAACGCCCACATGGCCAGCATTGACGAGCTGGAGGCTCTGTTTGACCGGCGCATGGAGGTGGAGGCTGAGAAGCTGTGCCATGCCCAGGCGCAGAGCCAGGATATGCAGTTCAAGCTGGAGGAAGCCATGAGGCGGCAGCGGGAGCAGCACAAGGTAGGAGCAGGACAGATGAGCGGGTGATGCGAGGCCACCCCTGCGAACCTTGGCAGATACTGCCTTCCTGTCATGGCCTTCACAGTCAATGACGGTCTAATTGTGGCAGCTCTGCACAACTTTAGCTCAGCCCTTACCCATCGCACTCCTATTGATTTGACCTGACCTGACCTGACCTGACCTGACCTGACCTGACCTGACCTGACCTGACCTGACCTGACCTGACCTGACCTGACCTGACCTGACCTGACCTGACCTGATCCGACCTGACCTGACCTGATCCGACCTGACCTGACCTGACCTGACCTGACCTGACCTGACCTGACCTGACCTGACCTGACCTGACCTGATCCGACCTGACCTGACCTGACCTGACCTGACCTGACCTGACCTGATCCGACCTGACCTGACCTGACCTGACCTGACCTGACCTGACCTGACCTGACCTGACCTGACCTGACCTGACCTGACCTGACCTGACCTGACCTGACCTGACCTGACCTGACCTGACCTGACCTGACCTGACCTGACCTGACCTGACCTGACCTGACCTGACCTGACCTGACCTGACCTGACCTGACCTGACCTGACCTGACCTGACCTGACCTGACCTGACCTGACCTGACCTGACCTGACCTGACCTGACCTGACCTGACCTGACCTGACCTGACCTGACCTGACCTGACCTGACCATGGTACACTGACCAAACACACCCCATCCCACCCTGATGCACAGCTTGAGATCGAGCGCCAGGCCACGGAGCACCTTCAACAGCTCAACACCCTGAAAGCTCAGCTGGCCGAGGAGGCCATCATGCGGCAGCAGGATGACATGCTCCATGACGAGTATGCACTGCAAGCAGAAGTAGATTTTGAGGAGGCCAGCGACAGGATGGCTAACACCATGGGCAAGGTGGGTTTTGCAGGGCTGTAGTGCCGCATGCCACTGACTGATGCAAGCCTACAGTCTCTGCTTCACTTCCACCTGTGCACACTCAGTATGCTGTGGTTTCATCATTGATCGCGATCCTTGTTGTGGTGATCACTCATGGTCCATTGTTATCATTGGATGGTGTCAGTCAGTGCACGCCTGACGTAAAGCCGCCAGTACTATACTGCCGTGTACGCCACATCAGGTCGCCGTTGCAGCGTCACAAGTGGCTGTAGCAGGGTTGTTGCCATGCCACTACTGCAGACCACCATCCAAGGCCTTCGCAGGGCTGAGGTTCAAGGGGGCCAGCTGCTCGTACCCTACTGCCATGTGCTGTGCCGCCTGCAGGCCATGGCTGAGGCTGAAAGCCGCGAGAACCGGCTGAAGACAGACCTCAGCATCATGAAGCGAGCTAACCTGCGGCTGAAGGGGGAGAAGGCCATGGACACCAAGAAGGCGGACCGCCTGATTAAGGACAACACCACGCTGAAAGATCAGGTGGGTGATATAGCTCACCAAAGTAGCAGGCTGTGCAGGCATGCACTATGCTGCACAATGCGAGAAAAGGCCCATCGGCATATGCTCGCCGAAGTGTGCCGCTTAAGGCGTTTGACGCACCTCTCCTAACTGAATGTGCCGTACTGTCTACCCGTGTGCTCGATTGCCGCGTGCGGTGGTCAAGTCCGTGCCCGACTCACCGCCGCACCCAACTAAGAAAGGGTGTAGGGCCTACCGGGGGGCGCGATTGTATCGGTTGAGCTCCGCAGGTGGCGGACCTGCAGCTGACCATCGAGAAGCTGCACAACGAGGTCAAGGAGCGGGCCCTAGTCATGGCGGAAAGCCACGCGCTGCTCGCCACGCTGCGCCGCAAGGTCGCCGATTTGGAGAAGCACAAGTTCGTGCTCGAACACAAGGTGCGGCGGCTTCCCGCCTCCATGCTATGCTGCTGCGAGGGCGTCAGGGAGCAGGTTGGGCCCCGGGATTCTATAGGTAGTAGATTTCAGGTTCTGTGGTAGGTTGCCTTCTTAGATTTTGCTTGCGTGGCGTTACGTCGTTCTCCGCAGACAGAGGCGCTGGTCGCGGAGCTTCAGCCGCGCAAAGCGGAGGTCCGGCAACTAGCGGGCGCCATCGAAGGTCAGCAGACAGAGTTGCTGCACACCGTCGACAAAGTTGGCAAATTGACGCGTGTTATCGAAGAGAAGGAGTCTTTCATAAGGTGCGGGCTGCGCTTGCACGCACAGTCATGCAGACCCCACCCGGCAACACGGTGGTATTTGTGCCTACCTGGCGACACTGCTTGCTGGCCGACCACAGGTCGTTGAAGTCCGAGCTGAACACTGCAAAGCTGAGGGTCATGCACCAGGAGGGGCTCCTACGCATCTTCAGCAGCGACGTGGCCCAGGTGCCTGCCCAGCATGGCATCGCCCAGTGTCAGACCACATCTAGCCACTCCTCGGGCCCCTGCCATCCAGCTAGGTATCCATGCATACAGCCAGGTCCTGCTGTATGACTCAAGTGTCACACATCTCACTCCACTCTCCCATGTTGTTCCACATGTTGTCCTCACTATTGTCACCGCTGTAGTTGTGGGCAAATGTGTGATGCTTCAACCCTCACACTTTTCTTCTCTCTCGCTGCATGTCGTCTGCTCAGCATGTTGTCCATCTCCAAAGCTTGCGCCTGATGACCTGCAGGTGTTCAACGCCAGTGAGCTGCCAGGGAGCGCCCCTGGGCCCTACCCAGGACAGCGCAGCGCCAAGCAGAAGGGGCTGGAGGTGAGGGCAGGGCGGTCATAGACCCCTTCCAAGCAGCTTCCCCCTCAGCGAGCCTAGGAAGCCTAGCCCCCCACACTGGCACCCCACACTGGCGCCATCATGCCCATGTCCATGCATGCCACAGCTTTTGCAAACAGTATGCGCTCCATTGCCTATGCGCTCCATTGCTCGTTGCATGCGTTGCACCGCCTGTGCACCATGCATGCTGAAGTGTCTGGGAAGGGTTGTCACACCTGCTACAGCGGTGATCACACCTGCATCTTGTCACCATCTTGCTGTTGCTGTGCCTGCCCTTAGGAGCTGTATCACAAGTACTGCAGCAATGGTGGAGTCATGCCCAAGAGCAACCAACAGGTGGAGGAGGAGCTCACCCGGCACCTGCACATGAGCGAGCTACGCACCGCCCTGGCTCACCACAAGCTGGCGGTGGGTTTGCGTCGCTGTGCTGCTCCTCATCGCCATGGCAGATGCAAGTCCAGGCATGCAAACAGCACAGCAGCACTTGCACGCAGCTGGGTGCACACTGGGCAGCACCAACCCGGCCAGGGCTGGCCCTGATAGCCAACCCATCATGCGAGGGAGAAATCCATATCGCCCCTTACCCTCCCCTAGACATCCTAATAATCATAGGGTCATCCCACACCAGCAACTAGCAACACACAGGAGGGTGCGAGACCAGCCATTGCTGCGTGTTTTAGTCCACCGTTGATGTAAGTCAGGCTAATTCTCACACTTGTTCCAGGCAAGCCGGCATGAGGGAGCAAGGGGGTTTGGCCAAGCCTTGTCTAGTGGTTTAGCTGCCCTGCTGCTCCCCCTGCTGCCTGCCCCTGACACTCCCCCTGCTGCCTGCCCCTGACACTCTGCTGCTCCCGCTGCTGCCTGCTTGTCCCGCAGATATCTGACAAGCGGGCCTCCAGCGACAAGCGGCTGCTGATGCATCAGAACGTTCAGCTGCTGCGGGAGCTGCAGGAAGCAAGCCAATCAGGCAGGGCGCTGGCCCAGAGGTCAGTGTGCACAGGCAGGCCAAGCGTTCAGTGGGGTGAGCCAAAGGGAGCACCACAGGGCACTAGCTGTGCTGCAGGGCTAGGCACCTTAGCCGGTGGCTGGCAACAGGCTGTGGGGGTGCAGCTGGGGGCTGCAGCTGGTGCTTCATGTCCCTGTGAGGGCTGCAGCCGGTTCTCTCATGCTGAGGCTCCCTGGGGCACATGCTGTGGCAGTTGATGCGGTTGGTTTCCTATTTGCTCCTGGGCCGTATGCCTCTGTCAGGGCGCTCCTGCTTGGGGGCTGTGGGGCCCCAGAGACCTCCCCACAGCCATAAGGTCACACTCAGCCCAGCTTGTTGACAGACACAGGAACAACACGACACACCAGATCGCACAAGTGCAGCAGTCGAGTGCAGACCCTGTCACCCAGCGCCTAGGCCCAGTGCCCAGTGGTTCCTGCTGCTCCACGCCGCAAGTGTCCTGTGCCTTGGTGCAGGCTGGAGGGCGCCCGCACCAGTGTACGGGAGCTGAGCACGCGCTATCGCTTGGTGGAGGCCAAGCTGAAGGGTCTGGCCGAGGAGGATGCTGCTGCAGGGGAGGAGGCCGCCAGCCCTGCTCAGGCCGCCACCCCTCCCCTCACCACAGACCCCTCCTTCAGTCAACCAGCCACCACCCCACCCCACCTTCCACCTGCCTCGCCAGCGTTGGCTGGGCTGCACACAGCTGGCTCCATAGGCAGAGGCGCAGCAGGCGGGGTGGCAAGCAGCCCGGGGTTGAGAGCCAATGGGCAGGTGCCCGGGCGCAGTCCGGGGCAGCCTGGCAGCGTGGCCATCAGCCTCACCCCTGGTGGGTCAATCCCCAGGTGCGTGTGGGAGCCGACCGTGTGTCCGGCCTTGCTGGCACCCCTCCTTCGTAGGCCTGCTGCTCTGGACCTTATCTGGCTGTTGACCCTGAGGCAGCTGAATGGTGGCCAGCTGCTGGGGTGCCCGGTCTTGCTGGCACCAGCCTGGCAGCCTGCAGGGCATCAGGCTCAGCCGCTCAAGCAGCTAGACAACCAGCTGTAGGGGCTGCGTGGAAGTGGCTGCTGCAACTAGCAGCACACACATAGCCAGCAGCAGGCTGCAACATCGGCACTGGCACCTAGTCAGCTGGCAGACTGACCGGGCACACAGGGCAGGCAAGGCAGCCCCTACAGCAGGCCATGGTCACGTCCACCTTCAGCTCAGCCAAGGCCTGCAGCAGCTTAACTAGCAGGCAAGGCAGCAGCAGCAGCAGTGTCAGGAGTAGCAGCAGCACTCAGCCGACTCGATCAGCAGCACTGTGGATCACACTGGCAGATGCTACCACATGCAGGGCAGGGTGGCAAGCTTAGGAGAGGCCTGACTGCTGCTGCTTGCAGGGCTGTGGGTGGGCCCACCCCAGGCGGCAGCGGGGTGCTGCGGGGCAGTGCCGCCAGAGTGCTGCATGAAGTGCTGGCGGGGGAGCGGGAGCACATAGCTGAGCTGCTGGCAGCCCTGGCCGACAGCTCTCAACAGGTGAGGCGATGGGCCAGGGGCGGGCGGGGTGGGAGGGGAAGGCCTCATGTGTAATGCATACCAGCTCCTGGGGCCATGTGCATTGCCTGCCGGCAAGGCTCGCTGTCAGCCTTAGCCCTGGCACATCTCCCCACGCCTCCCGCATGCAAGGTCACACGCAAGGTCACACGAGTTGCGGGGTGTCAAACACACCTGCCTGGTGCTCGCGGCTTCTCACCTCTTGCCCTCCAAGGACTTGCCCTCCTAGGGCTCCTTAGGAAGCCCTCGCCTCTCAGGACCCCTGACCATCCCCCTCACCTCTTCCCCTCTCTCCCGCCCTCCCCAGACCCCTCACCAGCTGCTGGCCCTGTGCCGCTGCTGCCATGTGCACCCCAGGTCAGACTCGTGGGTCTCTCCTCATGCCCTGCAACTCCCTGCTCTCACCACAGCCCGCTTCTCCCGTCTGCACTGCAGGTGGAGCGGCAGCAAGCTCTGCTGGCCCAGCTGCACTCAGCGCTACACACGGCCCAGGCGGGAACCGAAGCCCTGCCCACAGAACCCCAAGACCTGCAGCTGTGTACCATCGCATCAGGAGACCTGGCAGGGTCAGAGGACCCACCCGGTGGCCCAGCCTGGCGCAAGGGAGCCCCCATCGCCCTCCCAGCCACCAGATCCTTGCTGGGTGGCGGCCAGCGCGGGGGAGGCAGGGCAGGTGCCAAGGTCCTGAGTTCGAGACCTGCGTCTGCGGCAGTGGGGCTTGGCCTGGCTACCCCGGTGCCGGCGCTGTCAAGCTTTCAAACGCATGCTGGCCACCACCTGCATGGCAGCCCTGTGAGGCGGAGGCCAACATCGGCAGCAGGCATGGGGCTGCGTGCGTTCATGAGCAGCAGCCTCAAGCCTTGAAGGGGTGGCTGGTATGGATGGGAAAGGAGGGACAAGGCTGCTGTGTGACCCCAGTTGCAGCAAGGGGCGGTGGGAGGGGTGGGGTGAGAGGCACATCGTATTGCACAGCATGACACTGCATGCCATTGCATTGCATCGCATCAGGCTGGACAGCATCGTGGCATGTGGACATATATAGCATAGGGTTCTGCCGCACCATCAAGCCATTGCCTCCCCTCGTAACAGCACCAGGGTGCACCAGGATGGCAGCAGCAGCAGACACAACGGGGGCGGTGATGGAGGGGCAATGGAGGAGCAGGAGGAGCCATGCGCATACAGCCATTGCCAGGGGCCTTCTGCCGCCCTGACGAGCTCCTGATGGCCACGAAAGGCTGCAAAACAAGGACAGCAGGTCAGCAGGACAACGGCTCTAGGGCCACCAGGGGTGGCAACCTTGGGGCATAAGCCCAGACTTGTAAGGCACTCCAGAATTAACAACCACGTGATGATGAGCCCCTGCCAGCCAAGCTGCACTGACAGGGGCCACTTGCCCCAAGCTAGCTTCAGTGCCACGGTCTTGCTTCAAGTTGTTGTCATCACGGCAGCCCTGAGTTTGGCTCAGTGCCTCTATGCGACCCACACCTTAACCAGCACACTCATCCCATCAGTCGTTGCAATGCCTGATGCCTGCTTTGGGGCAGGTCTGGTGTACTTTGGGGCGAGTGTGCGTAGTGCCCAGCGCATTATTAGTTCGGAGTTTCAGGCTATATGATCGCAGCTGTACAGCCGTTTATGCCTGTTGATGCTGGACAACCCATAGATTGCTTTCTTAGATACAAGATGGACTACTTTGGGCTGCTAAACCACTATGACATAACTCTGCTTTGAGCAGGTTATGCAAGAAAGGCTGGCTGTGGCTGGAGCAATATGTATACGTTGTTGTCCCGTTGGCTGGGGTGGTGACAGGGATGATGGCAGTAAGCATCGCAATAAATCGATGCAGTCGTGCAAGCTTTAGTCCCTACAGGCCTCATGCTACACCAAAGTGAGCAATGAGAGAACTAAACACAGGTTGCGAGCTCATTATTGTAAAGGCTACTGCCAGTGTGCCTAATGCCCACTTCAGCTCAGCCATTCTGGTGTGCGTGCTTGTAGCCAGAGCTCCCCTAGTAGCTCCAACCTACACACATCCCCTTTATGAGGGGTTAAGGATTTGTTTTAGTTGGGATTGTCCTGCTGTAGCTAGCTACCGATGCAATTTGCGCCGCCACTTGCGCAGGAGTGCCTTGTCGGGTATTTCAACCCACCCCTGGCCTGGCTTGCCCGGCTTTGGCATGGCTGGGGGTTAGGGTTAGCATCCATAGCATTCCGTAGCACCCCATAGCACTCCGGGTTGCCAGGGTAGAGGCTAAGGGTGTTAAGGATGTGTCAAGGATGTGTGAAAGAATGTGTGCCCTATCGTACAGAAGAGAAACGCACCTCGCTGCAATGTCGAGAGCACCGCCTGCAGGTGCTGGGGTCCGAGAACGAGGCCGAACGGTTGGTTTTGGTAGAGGCCACCGCCAGGATCATGCGCCAGGTTTTGGAACTGCTCGGCATCACGCCGCTGTATCGCATTTGACCGGACATACGTGTAAGGCCGCGATTACAATGGGGCGAGGCGAGGCGAGGCGAGGCTCCATGTGGCTGCATGTGGCGTTTTTGAATTTTGCGATTTCAATGCGGCGAGGCGAGGCGAGGCGAGGTGCATGGGGTGCTTTTTCGAGGCGAGGCGGCGAGGCGAGGTAGGGTGGTTGGAGGCGGTTAGAGGGACATGGAGACCTCGCCGCCTCGCCTCGCCGCCTCGCCTCGAAAAAGCACCCCATGCACCTCGCCTCGCCTCGCCTCGCCATTGAAATCGCGCTGTAAAGCGGTAGTTACAATGGACCAGCGTGTGAACCGGATTGAATCCAGGCGTGTATCACTCTCGCGCGTCACACTTGCCGACTCCCCGCTGCAATCGCACAAATCTCCACACAGCGTGCGTCGTGCGCAAACCACCAGACCTACACGCATACCCCCAGCGATGGACAAGGACGCACAGCGCGAGGCCAAGGCCAACTCGCCCGAGACGAAGGGCAAAATGGACACGGAGGCTGCCGCGCGGATTCAAGCTGCTGAGGCCAAGGCACACGGCGGGGCCGTTGCTGCAGGCGGTTTTGCGGCTCGCGCGCAGGTAAGACAGATCATCTGAGTGCATAGCTGACACTTCCAGCACGTCACAGCTTGGCGACCCCTCTGCCACCTGCGCAGCTTGCGATGCCATCGCCTTTTGCCCACCGCGCCGCGCCGCATCGCCCCTCTGCACGCCTCGATCACCTGCACCGTTTCAATCGCCCTCGTATCTTTGCTGCCGCAGGCTGCTGCTGCGCAAAATGAAGCCACTGGAAAGAAGTAGATGTGCGGGATGGCGGTACAGCATCGCTTAGGGTTTCCTGGCAGAAATCTCAGTCGTGTGTCGCATCGTCACATCTCCCGCAGCCTCGGAGTTTGCATCTCAGGCTGAGAAGTGTCGCGCAGGCCAGACATTGTGGATTGCCCGACGTTGATGATGTTGAACGTTGATGATGTCAGGCCGAGCAGGTAGAGAGTCTCGTGGAGTGGTTTGGATCGCTGTTGTTTGACGGTCTGTTTTCAGGTCTGCTCATGTTGTGAATCTTGATGTGAGCACGGCTATGGCACGGGGGATGGGCAACAAGGTGCATCT